>JAQJVL010000155.1:1225000-1462500 GCA_035578905.1 Stictocephala bisonia
TCCATTTCATTTCATTTCATTTCATTTCATTTCATTTCATTTCATTTCATTTCATTTCATTTCATTTCATTTCATTTCATTTCATTTCATTTCATTTCATTTCATTTCATTTCATTTCATTTCATTTCATTTCATTTCATTTCATTTCATTTCATTTCATTTAATTTCATTTCAATGAACTAAAAACACAACATTTTATAAGTTCTCTTATAGAATATTTTTACTTAAAAATGGTCGAATCATTGTTTTGAAATAGATAAATATTATTAAATTGGAGTAGGTTTTAATTAAATAGAGCTTACCTAATTTAAAATCAATAGGTTGAACAATCCCATTAAATTTCTAAGCAAAAAATACAACTGGAATTATTATTGTTTATGTATTAAATCACCTTACTTGACTTCAGAGCGCTCCTACAGCAAATTCTGGAACTTCGAGGAGTTGGAGGCTAGGAACTAGTTACATGATGATGTAATCCAGCCACAACCATAGCAATGCCTTTACGTACTGCGTCGTTAATACGGTTCAGTTCTCTAAATTTTCGTTTCACATCACTCCAGTTACTTTCACATTATTCCACTGTGTACATTTTTGAGCAGACTGAACATCTTCAAGCGGATTTCTGCCTTAACAAATTAATTATTGTCTAATGCAGATTTATTGGCAACACCGTGCGTCATAGCTGCAATCAAATTCTGCCATTATAGCTCTCATGTCATTACATACATTATAGCAATAAGTAATGAAATAAACATCTAGGCGCACTACCAAATCCATTTTTCTGACATCCTTTAAATTAGAAGCTCAAAGTATAGAATTGTGATTAAGACTAACTTATTCTGTGCATAATATTGACAGTCAATATAACTATTATATAGAGTAGCCTTCTATACGTATGAGTAGCTAAAACATATTAATACAATTTATTGTTAACAATTTCCATGATTTAATATTGTGCTCAATTTAATTAATATAGCTACTTGACATGAGCGCACGTAGTGGCGCTTGCGTGAAGCTCTGACCCTGCGTGAGCACTCTACGTATTTTATGTATAAATAAAACAAAACAAAAAATAAATAAATAAAAAAATGTATTAAACAATGAGAAAATCAACAATCATAATAGGCTATTACTTCCCCATAAATTCACACATTCAAAAAAGTAGTTAGTAGAAAATTAAAGTTGACTAATATCGTCACGTCATTGGTCATGCCATTCTCAACCTCCTTTTAGTTCCAGCAATTGCTGTAGGAGGACTCTGAAGTCAAGCTAAGAGATTCAATAAATGCATTTTAAGTTCATAGTTAGTCAATGACATTTTGAACGTGCTTTCACTTAAATATTTTGTAACTATATTTGGTTAACGTTTATTTAGATACATAAAAATACAGGATACATATATAAATATGATCAGCATGTCAGATATGCTGTTCCTCTGACATCCAGTGTATGTTTCTCTAAATATATAAATACTTGTTAGCAGAGATCATAATTATATCATAACGTTTCATTTATTACTAGTTATATTAGTGTAATGTTTATTTTTATTAATAAAGAAAAAGGCATAAAAAGTGGCAAAATATTTTGTGCATATTTCACGTTTATTAATAATCAACACGTCATGTATTAAATAAACAGCCCAACGTTTTTATTTAGTACTTCAAATTAATTTCTTATTCTTTGATAAGAGCTGTTTTTAATAAAAAGCACGCATCTCGTTACAAGTGAAAAACACCCCTTCAAAGGATACTTCCCTCCATCAATTATGAAAGAGCATTTAGTTTGTCAACAAAACTGAAATCGTACGCAGTTTCGAGAGCCACAACTTCTGCCGGAACGGCAACTCCTCACATATCATCTTAAAAGGGAAATATTTAACTTTGCTTAATGGGTTTTTATATGTAACGCGGAAATACGGGGCTGTTTACGACCCCACAGTCAGTGAGTCGTGAGTCACATTAATGTGAAACGGTCCGGATCGTCCTGTACAAGTGTGGGGAGCCGGCGCATGAATATTGATACAGCTTTTCTTCAGTTATTGAAAAGAGCTTTGTGATTTATTCTGTCGGATGACTCTCGAGAGGAAAGGAAATCGAAAGTAATTTCCAATGCGTGCCTATCCGTAGAAAACATAATAATATACTTCAAGCATACTTCAGACGTTCGTATTTTGGTATCGAACTGTAGAATTGTACTTGCCTTATTTGTGAGTTACTGGAGTGAAATACGCGGTCTGTTGAATAGGGGGTGAAATACAAAGATCAGTCAACGGGAAAACGTATGTCATTGTTTCAAAACTATTCTCTAAGTACACTAACATTTTTGATTCGGAACGTCTAGATAATCCACTAGTGGAAAGGCGTTATTTTTCTGTTAAGCTTCAACTGTATTTAGATAATTAGTTCTAGTTTAATTTGAAATAAATGGTTCCAAAGAATTGACTCAAACCTTTCCCCATTTTAAACACTAAAAAATAAACATTTTGAAAATTACCAGTTTGATTCCCAAATATATTTTTTTCCATAATTCAAAACCTAGTCAAGTTAGAGAAATGCGGGTTTTGCTAAACTATCTAAGATTGTAATTCACATATTTTCTGAAAATATAATCAAAATCCTTAAAGCCGTTTTTGAGAAAGTTAAATTGTTGTAGGTTTTTGCCCATAAAAAAACTAAAATTTCAAAAAGTGAAAAAATTATGAGGAAATATTGGCTAAATACACCTACATACCGAATTTCGTTAAAATCCGTTTGGTCCCCAGCGAAGTCACAGACAGACAAAAAACTTTTTCGAAAAAAACAACTTTTTGGGTTCAGGGGACATAGATTTTTAGACCAACTTGTAAACTCTTTTTTGACAATCACAATACTTTATCTATGCCAACGCATATGGGAGAAAGTAAAAAAAAGAAGAAAATCATGCTAACTAATTTATCTAAAAATTTTAAATGCATGAAAACATGTAAGTACAGAAGGTTTGTAAGATAATTTGGCTTGCAGTACACAAACTTACAAATCCTATTCGAAAGTGTTCTGCTCATTCATATATAAATACAAGGAAGGTTTTTGTCTATATCTCCTTTCAAACCTCTATACGCTAATTGTATTTTTTTTTTTTTTTTATTTTTCATTTGCAAAATAATGCTTTGTCTCATTTTGAGTTTACTAATAGTCAAGAGTGGCATTAGAAAAGTTGAACATTTTATTTGTAACTTGGAAGTACCAACGTTGAGTCCAGCTAAATATTCAGGAATGATTTGAGGTTCGGAAGTACAATGCCAACTGAACCGCTACGATCCTGGTTACAACACATCTTTATAACACTGCTAGAAATATATAAGCTGATAGCTATCTAGGTTGGCATCACTGGTATGCGTGGAAAAGTGAGGTTAAATCAGTTAGGATTAGTGAGGTTAGGTTGTTATTTACAAAGATTGAGGTTAGGAACGTTGGTGGGAAGAAACAAAATTGTGGCGTCATAAGTCACGTGACTTAACAAAGAGTTGAGGACCATGAGTAATAAACCAGTTCGTTGAACAAATAATTGGAATAATGTTGTCTAGGAACGGGACTAAAGTTTTCAACCGAATGTGATTGTCTAACTAGTACGCAATAAGTCTGCAAAACTGTAAAGTCTTTGTTTAGTTGAAAGTTTATCTTATGTGACTGTATACATATTTCTTGGCAGATGGTTTCTCGGAATAAGAGAGGCTTATCTTCTAGTTTATTGGCCAAGAAATCACGCCGTTATTGTAATTACAAATCAGTCCCTCAAGTAGATCGGTGATAATATTTTTATATTTAATTTTGAATCATCTGTCATGTAAGTAGGATTTGAAAACACCATAATTTTATATGCCATTTGAGACCCATTCTCCCACAAAACTGAGCTCTACTAATAGTGGTACAGAATACACCAACGTATGAGGGGGGAATAAAAAAAAACAAAGTAGTCGGAGAAATATTGTTAAAATATAATGGAATAAAACCAATTTGAGAAAAAGATGCTTTAAGCACACAAAATTTAAATTTGTAAACAATTAATAAAATGTTAGTATGGATATTAAAGTTTGCTTCGAGGCTTAAAACAATAGTTTAGTATCCAATAATATTTTTTTACATTGTAGAGCACGACAAATTACTAACGCATACAAATTACAATTTAAATTTATCATAAAAACTACAAATAACCAAATAACAAAATATTAATATGAACGTAACCTAAATTTTAAAAATTTAAACAAATAACAGCTAACAGAAAAATATATTAATTACTATCCCAAATACATAATATGAATGTAACAAGTTTTAACACAGCTAAATGTCTGGGGCTTCGTTTGAAGTGTAGAAGGATCGGTCTACCTCGTCGCTATTTATTGGAGGAAGGAATGAAAAGGAACCAGCTAAGGAATTCCTACATAACTTTAACTCCAGGACTTCTGATCAGATTGTGCCCAAAGTGGAATGCGCTGTAGGAGCTCATTGCGATTTAAGATTGGATGATTCTAATTACATCCGTTGAACATACTTATGGTCATGGCCAATCGATAGCTACTTTCGGTCCAGGAAGTCTTCACCAGATAGAGTCTCGAACGTCCGGTCGCTCTGGGATTTGAGAACTACCGCAACCCCCCTTGTGGTTACCAACAACACATAAAAAGTGGTGAATGGGGCATCAAAGACGTGGCCGCCAACAGAACAATGGCCGTTTAGAAATATGCTAATCAAGATTTAGTGTGTAAAGTTACATCGGTTTTTGAAACGTTTTTGTTCAGATAAGCCTGTAACTGATTGTAACGCTGCCTTAACATTCATGAGAATGTTTGGATGGTTCTTGCTTTCCACTTTTTCTTACTCCCAAATTTCCTCCAGCCATTGTTTGGATTGATGAAATCTTCTTGCAATTACTTGTTTCCTTTCCCAACTGACATCGACTAGTCGCCCAACTGACATTCATGCATATTCTATTTGTTACTTGTATTGCATTGTTTTAAAAGTAATTTTAGTAGCAGAATGTTAATTTTTAAACTACGTTAGTACATTTTCGTTGAATTATTTTTCTTTGCTTTACAATTTATGATCACAACACTTTTGAGTCAGATTGTTTATTAATCTTACAAATTATGATGTCTGTATCGTAAACGAATACTTTAGAGGGGAGGAGCTGTTTTCCCAAATAGCTGGAGAGTACTACAATATAGTTGACAGACGTTATTAATGAGTTGCAATGAACAATGCACGATTATTATGGGTCCAATCTAGTAGACTATTCGATTATTATTAATTTTTTAAGTAAAAATTGCCAAGAATTGCATTCATATATTTCACTGTAAAAATGTACAAACGTACTAAATTTTTTAGATAAATATTCTTATGCTCTATTAGAAACATTTTTCACTTACCAAATCATACTTTGTAAGTAGTAAGTTACTACTATGATCATTATTTGGGACCGAACCCTTGAAAGAAAAAGCAATGTTTTTGGCGTTTTTCGTGAAGCGAAACGGTCCCATTAAGGGAAATGAAGGATCTTTTCCGTTATACGTATACCACTATTTAATGTCGGATCTTTTCCGTTATGTGTCAGCAATCCCAAAATATTTCCATATACATCGCGCCGCGGCAGTTATGGTTAGGTTAGGTTAGCATAGCCTATTGTAGAATGTTTTTACAAATTACAGGTTCATTCTACAATATAATAACCTAACCTAACCATAACTGCCGCGGCGCGATGTATATGGGCGGCCTCGATGTATTGGGATTCTAAAGGTTGAAAATGAGGAAAACATGTTTTAAATCAATAAATTGAATACCGTGTTCCGTTATTTATACCAAACAATGGTTAAAATGTATTATTCAATATATTTAAATAGTAGTATACGTATAACGGAAAAGATCCGAAATGAAACCTATATATTGACTTTTACAAAACATACATATAGAATTTGAAATAAGCCAATATCGGTCCACTTAAGCATATTTTGAAATATTTAGTGGTTTTTTTCTTCTAAATGTAAATATAAGGCTACAATATTTTGGATTTCGGTCAGTGGACTATTATATTGCGACTTTTCTAAACACTTAAAAGTATTTTGGATTTGAGCAGAAGAAAACTTTACTTTGATACCCCACAGGTATGTGTTGTTAGCAATATTAAAAATAGAAATATTTTATATAATTTTATTGGTTTTAATAACTTTTACCGAATCTAAGTGTTTTATTAATAGTATTAATATGATACCAAACACAAAATGTTCTGAAAGAAAAGTGTTTTCTAAATAAAATTGGCCATTAGGGTTTTTGGGTTGGTGGAGCTTTTCTGTTTGTATTTGGATGTCTACGAAACCTACAGAAACGTCAAAATTCAACAGAAAAACTACATTTCATTTAATAATTCAGTTGACTGTGTAAAAAATAAACATTTATACTATCATACGTTACATTTTTTTGACTTTTACGGTTTTAGACAGTTTTTCAATCTGAATACTGTAGTTTTACTAATGAACAACATTTTGTAGTTTCAGAATCTTCAAAGAAAAATGTATACATTAACATCCATTTCAATGATTATCTGATTTGTTGTGCCATGACTTAATTATTTTCCTTATGGACTGTTCATAATTTTCAAAACCTTGTGGATGCCTAAGTTTAAACATTTAGATACTAATTTTAAACTGAGAATGAGACCAACAGTTGTGAAATCTAACGGAAGCCATATTAACTTCGACAAGGGCGTAAAGTGTGTAACGGATCTAACAGAGCCACAATGCTAATTTAATACTTCGTTAGAACTGTTAAATGGCCAAACAGCTGTGCAAACCCTCCCAGGGTACATCGGCTGTAAGTAATAAAATTGGTACCATGTGAGAAAAAATGCTGATAGGACTAACATGGAGTTGGGAGTAACGTATATTAGAGGGGAGGCCCCGGGGTGCGCAATACTTAAGCTTTATTATCGGCGTTCAAGTATACAGCTGTCGTTGTTTATTGTGAGGGAAGTGGGAGGGGAGGGGTTGTGTCGTCATCAGATATTGTACGTTAGGTTAGGGGTGGTGTGCTACAACTGTCACTCACTCGCTGTTAGCCGGTGTGTGTTGCAGTGTGTGTCCAGTGTTAGTAGCAGTAACAAGAACGCACTTACTGTTTTGTAAAATACTCCAAATTAGACTCCAAGCCTACCAAGACACAATTCATTATTCGGGCATATATTATAGAATGTGTACAGAAATGAACTACCTCAATTACACTCGTAGAGCATTGTGAAATGTTTAAAAAAAATCATATATTTTTAAGTAAAGCAATAATTCTACATCTTGAATCTTTTTATATATGAAAAACGCTCTTTTATATATAAGGAAACGCTCTTGTGACTCTATAACTTATGGTCACAGAGTACCCAACAGAGAGAGAGTACTTAACTTATAGTTGTGCCGGTCAGTAAGCGTTATATGTGTTATGTTTAGCGCATGTCGCAGTTTCAGCGGCAGAGGGGAATCTTTTCACCACTGAGCTGCTTTGCTTCACGGGCGTCACGCCTTCAAGTTCAACTTCTACTACAACAACAACAACACAAAAACAATAAAAACTGTAATGAACTGTACAAGTTTGTTTGATTGTATACATCATTATTCATTGTGTTATTGTTATTATTAATAGTAATTTAGGTTATAAATAATGATTTAATTTACTCGTTTTAATCTTGATTCTTTGGTGTTAATAAAACCAACCAATAGTCATTGCTGGTAAAAATGGTTGGGCACGCTATCTACTGTCAGCACGCGTTCTACTGTCCTGGTTGCCATGACAATTTTAAAATGGAATTAAACAGTGGGGGCAGAGTAGTCCTCCATATCACTTGTACCACTCACTCCATCTCACTCTTACAAGTTGTTTTTTAAGTGGCCTATGAATAGTAACTTGTTCTCAGAACGACTCTTAACTAAAAACAATGTTAATACATTTGTATATGAAATCATCAGTTAAGTGAGTTAAACGTATTGTATTTAACATAGTGTTAACAAATACTGTTATTTATCCTTTTCAATATATCAAAGTGGCTTTTTAATTGTGAAAATATTCATAATTGGTTAACATAAGCAATTTTTATATCCAACGAATAGACATTGCAATTGCCTGCTTAACCCCCCTATTTTGTACATTAGGTTTGATTCCCATCATATAGATAAAATAAAATTTGCCTCTGACAAAAGCATCAGCTAGGGTCCTATCCAGCTGCTATGGGGGATGGAGATGGAGCTGGACTTCCCCTAGGACGGCCTAATGGGGCGATCAAGCGGATCTCTTCCTTCTCCAGCGTTCGTTAGTTCACCAACCCCCTGTGGTTTGACCGAAACTTGTTCTGCAAAATAGATAATAGCGAATAGACTTTAATAAAAACTAAGTAAAACTAAACTCTTGATTTGAATAAAATTTAATTTTTTGGAAAAACTGGACTAGAGTAAGTAATTACACAAATCAAGAAGATTTCCGTTAAAACATTTTCTTGTGAATGTTTAAGGATATTCAAGGTGGAAAAAAGATGGAAACGCTTTCACAACTTTTGTATGACTTCACTTGTAAATGTGAAATGCTTTCACAACTTTTGTATGACTTCACTTGTAAATGTGAAATGCTTTCACAACTTTTGTATGACTTCACTTGTAAATGTGAAACGCTTTCACAACTTTTGTATGACTTCACTTGTAAATGTGAAACGCTTTCACAAATTTTGTATGACTTCACTTGTAAATGTGAAATGCTTTCACAACTTTTGTATGACTTCACTTGTAAATGTGAAACGCTTTCACAACTTTTGTATGACTTCACTTGTAAATGTGAAACGCTTTCACAACTTTTGTATGACTTCACTTGTAAATGTGAAACGCTTTCACAACTTTTGTATGACTTCACTTGTAAAATGTGAAATGCTTTCACAACATTTGTATGACTTCACTTGTAAATGTGAAATCTTGTATATCATGATAGTTACAAACGACCTACCTTTTGACGCCATTAGCAACATTTCATCTTTTCAGGGGGACGGCCCATGAGAAGTTGAACGAAAATCTCCAATGTAAGCCTAGGTCGAGTGTGGTATCGAATAAAAGGCCTATTTGAGAGAAATTAACTGCCGCAAACCGGACATCGAATGTTTTATCCTTTCCAGAGTTGAGGTAATTTTATTTCAAACTTTTAATTTAATTATTTTGTCTTGTGGAGAAATTAATTTACTTTTGTTATATTTATTTTATGTCGGTTATATAAGATTTCAGCAGAAAAGTGTCATTACAAAATATTTTGCTACAAAATGTGACAACATTAGCTTTTTATCACAGAATACTACATTGCCAATAAGTATTCGGATCGCAGTTCGAGCATCTCATCTAGAGGGTATAGTCATTTTCTGCCATAGATAATTTGATAATTTAATTTTTTGGAATAATTGTGTTCCATATACTGTGGATTTATTTTTAAACAGAATAGTTTAGTTGAAACCATGAAATCGCAGAGAAATATTATTGATCAAATTAGTTACTTTTAAATTCAAACGACCGCTTCTCTTGAAAAGATAAACCTTTCGAAGTTCGGTTTGCAGTAATTAATTTCTATTAAATATACCTTTTATTTGATACCAAATTCGAAATAGGTTTACATAGAAGATTTTCGTCCAACTCCTCACGGGCCGTCTCCCTGAAAAGATGAAATGTCACTACTGGTGTCAAAAAGTAGGATCTTTGTATAACCATGATGATGGAGAAGATTTCCCTTTTACAAGTAAAGTTGTACAAAAAATATGAAAGCGTTTCCATATTTCCCCCACCTTTTAGTTTTAGGTTTGATATTTTATAGTTATTCCTATTTAATTGTGATTAATTTGCTCCATATAAATATATATCTATGTGGAGCACATCATGTGACATTTTTTAGAACCATAATAGTGTACTAAATTCAACATTCTATTAAAATGAATATATAAAATACTACTGGAGTTTTTAGCCAAATATTGTGAAGATAACAACCCAACCGATATACATTTATAATTTATAACAGCATAAACCGAACAGTACACAGGAAAACTGAAGAATATTCAACTAGTTATCTTTGACTCATATACCGTAAATTTAACAAACTCACGGTGCATTCTGTTTCCCTTAAATATTAAATAAACAAATATATTATGTAAAAAATATTTTGCTACAAAAATGTCCTCTTTGAAATATTTTTTTGTTTTATATCAAATATGTTAGTAAATACTTTGAACATTTCCACGTATTTCTTGTTAATCTCAAAATCACTGTAAAGTTAAAATAGTTTCTTACATTGTGCTTTCACTCCCTGAAAAATTATTTTAGTCGGGTTTGTACCTAGTCTGTCCACTGTACCATGAAGGTATAGGTAAAAGAAATGACCTCAAACTCAAAAATAAATATTTTAGTGATATTCTCTGCTTAACTTATGCTATTCCAAACAGTAAATTTCTAGTTTTTGCTTAATTATGCTACAATGAATGTTGCCTTTTTTTTTAATACGTGGATCTTAGTGACAAGGCTAAACATGTGATCAACGCATCTATTACCTACCCCTGAATATTGCACTGTTGTGTCAGCGTATGTTCTAATGTAAATTATTAAAAAAACTTTCACTAATAGAAAGATAAGGAATAAAAATAACTCTTTATAGAAAAATGTATCTATGTTTAAACTAAACAAGTGATTTACCTTAAACTGACTCAGCTAAAGAAAGAGGAAAAATAAAATACAAAAAGGCTTAACAAATAAGACAGGAAACTAATGTACAAAAATATACTTAGTAAAGAAATATTTAACTATTTTTATGTAAGTAAATGTCTTAATTTAGTGAAAAAAACGTACTCCACATTCAGCTAAGAGGGCTAAATACACTTTTATAAAAGAAAGTATATGACTCATCAAACTAATGCATAAAAATATACTTTATAAAGAAAAGTAACTGCTTTCAATATAAAAAGTAAATAAGACTAAATTAAACCTACATAAAAAACGTAATCCATATGTAGCTAATATAGAAAAAGTAACAGAGCATAAAATTTACAAACAACTTGATTTCTTTCTTTATTAAAATATATTTACGATTAACGTTCTTGTGACAGTGTTTTAACTTGAATATATATTTAAAGTTAAACTTGAGATCATAATTTATGGTATTCTGATCTATTGAACGCTTGAAACTAAGTATTGTTCAAGCATCATATAAAAATATTTCCGCTGGAAAAAAATTGATAAAATAAACACGTAACATATACGTAGATTACGTTTAATTATTTTTTTTAAATAGTAGTTTTTATATAAATTATCGTCCTGAGATAAATGAAGCGTTTTTTTTACTGTTTCTAATCCAGTTTAGAGAAATAGCGTGTGTGTGCATTGTGAAGGTACCGACCGTCTCCGATGACGTCAAGCCAGCTGGCCCAGGCTTTTGTAATCCGTCACTTGAGAATAGGGGATAAACTCTCCCTGCTCCCCTTGCTGTTATAATAACATCATTATCATTGTACGAATGTTTACATTTTAGGACAACAACTTTTGTTCTAACTGTGAGGTGCGTTAGATTCAACCCTAAACGAAAATATCGTTAGAAAATGTTTCAGTACTTTCCCATTTTCAACATTTTTTTAATCAACAATTTCCCAAATGTGCATAATTATGCATGAAATAAAACCTAACTAGAGAAAAGGACAAAGTTTAAAATATCTAATAGGTAAAGTATAAACTATTTTTTTCTATTGATTTGTTTCCACATTGACATTACGTGGGCTGCCGTTTTAAGCTGATATATGTTGTGTCTTTCTAGATAAAAGTATATTATTATTATTATTTTTTGCTATTTTAATTTTTTTTCAATGTTATGTTTGTAATAGTTACATTACAACTTTTCTAATAAAAAAGTTGGTTTAGGTAAAATCATTAACAAATTGAGAAGGCCAAAAAGCAACTACAATTAAAAATTTATATAAAAATTCGTAAATATTTAAAATGGCTAATGTGATAGTAAAAAAAACATTGAAGGGGAATAACAGGAAAGCTATATGTTTTCTTTGTTTGTGAAAATGTATTATTGGTTTTCTGGGAAATAGATTCGTGCAGTCTGGTTACCAGAATTTATGATCACCTTCTTGTCAGGCTAAATTTTGAAAAAATATTCAGCCTTGAGGTAAATCGGCTTGTAATTTTGAGTATTGTATATGCAAATATTAAATGATTATAATAATTAATTAATTTCAATAAGCCTATGTGTGAAAATAAATGCGAATGAAAGTATGCTATATTTTATAAAAAAAAACGTAAGCCTATAGGATTTAATTAATTAATAATCGAATACAATAAACAGCTAGAACAAGAGGAAATCCGCTTTGTTTGAAACGGATATCTCGTGAATCTAAATCTGGGCTTTAACCACAATACCAGCCAATAATTGGGAATCAAGAGGATTTCTGATTTGAAGTAATTGAGAACATATTCTATGAATCCATACAAACATGTAAACAATCGTTATTGGTCTATGTTTAGGTTTGAAATGTTCAACACCTGACGTCTTGGTGAAACTTGTTTACTACGTGCCACAATACGTAGTTCTCTACATGCGAGCGTGTGTATTCTTTTGGAAAATTCGTTTACAGGTCGTCATGGCAACTGTTCCTGACGCCTTCCAAAGAGATCTGCCAATTTCAACGACTGAGTAGATATCTACCTAACGTATCATTTTTATTTTTATTCGTTGAGCCGATGATATTTAAATTATAGTATTAAATGACTATAGATTTAGTTGCGTCTATAACTATTAAACTGTAATTTAGAATGAAGTGCACCAATGAAGTGCACCAATGAAGTGCACCAATGAATGCGCGTCGTTGAACGCTTTCATCAGTTAATACATTAATCTCAAGTTGATAAAATACCATATCTTTGGGGTGGTAGTAATAATTAACAGCATTAGTTCTCTATAAAACGCAGAACTAAAAACCACCCTACTTAAGATCCCTACTCCCACACCCCCAAGACGACCAGGGTTCTAATAACTACGCTATCTAGACTCAACCCACTACAAATAACACCAATAACAGCCATATCACACTTGCAGACCAGAACCATCAATTATACTCACACCCCTCAATGTACCAACACATCGTATCTTTAACCAACCTCAATGTAACACAACCTCAACGAACAAACCTTCCTCCTACCTCAATTAAGCACGATCCTTTCACTTACCTCAATGTACCACAACAATTGCCCTTTACCTCAATTTACTACTACAAACGCCCCTTCCACTTTCCTCAGTGTACCACAACAATTTCTCCTTACCTCAATGTACCACGACAATTGCTCCTTACCTCAATACAAAACAACAAATACCCCTTACCGCAATATACCACAGTAAACGTCTCTTCTCCTTACCTCAATGTACCACAACAATTGTTCCTTACCTCAATGTACCAAACAATTGCCCCTTACCTTAATTTACTACTACAAACGCCCCTTCCACTTTCCTCAGTGTACCACAACAAATTCTCATTACCTCAATGTACCACGACAATTGCTCCTTACCTCAATACAAAACAACAAATGCCCCTTACCTCAATATACCACAGTAAACGTCTCTTCTCCTTACCTCAATGTACCACAACAATTGCTCCTTACCTCAATGTACCACAACAATTGCTCCTTACCTCAATTTACTACAATAAACGTCTCTTCCCCTTACCTCAATGTACTAGAGCAAATGCACCTTACACAAAAGTACCACAACAATTGCTATTTACCTCAATTTACTATAATAAACGGCCCTTCCACTTACCTCAATGTACCACAGTAAATGCACCTTGTATAAACATACCGCAACAAATCCTCCATACCTCAATGTAATACAATAAACGTCTCTTAATCTTACCGCAATGTGGCACAGCAAACGCTCCTTAACTCAATATTACACTAAAAAACATTCCTCCTACCTATTTCAATGTACGACATCAAATCCAGTGTTTATTTCAATGTGAATAAATACGTTCTTTAAAGATAAACTGGCAAATATTTACTACCATTAACAATACCACTTAACGTGTACGGTTGAACATGTGGGTGGGCCTTAACAAAAGGCTATTGATTCCTCTTTCATAGTTTTATATTTTGCCCACTCAAACACACGTTCAGTGGTATAATTTAATATTTGGGTTAGTGACAAAAATACCTGGTAATGCTCCTAGATTTGATGATTAATCATGAATCACGACTGTGATTTTTTAATTAATCTCTTAATCTAATTAAGTGACGGAGAATAAAATAATGTGAATTGCATACTTGACATTATTATAATGGAACATAAGGTGGCTGTCAAGCCATCTGTGTTTTGTATGTATATATAAATATAAAACACACACAAAAAACATGCTAGTTCCGACCGATAAAATCTGTATATTAGAAGTTCCGCGTAAGAAAACCCAAGTTGTGAATGTGGAAGACACTTCTACAAAAAGCAGTACGGTACATATAAACTATTGATGAAGTCTTAACTTTGTGGGACGGCTAGCAGTGAGGGTAATATATAATTTTGGTCTACTTTGCAACAACTGTACTTGCAACAGTATCTCGCCTAGGAACTATATAGCCAGTGCAATTTATGGTATCAACCAATATCTTTATATTGTTTTATTGCAATAAATATATTTTTGATGATACTCAAGAGAGTGCATGAAGATAAAAACATTAACACGAGGCAAACAAATAAAAATAAATCATAAATAAATAAACTTGGGCTACTTGATATGCTTGAGGTGTAATTCGTATCCGAGGGGTGGTGTTTATTTGTTTAAGCTATTATTCTAACAACGGCATGACTAGTAGCAATGGTTACTCGACATATATTTATTCTATGTTTATAATAACCATAGGATATAAATTTAATAATGTTTATTTATATACTTCATTTATACTTCTCAGTAAATGTTGGTAGTTCTTCATTTTATTCATTCGAGAAAGGTCGATGGTGGTTGAGTGCTTTGGATTCAATTTTAAGAGGTAGATAACTTAATAATCACTGTAATTTTAAATATTTAAAATGGACCTTTTAAAAATTGTATGTATAAATACGGTGGTTATATATTATTTACAAATTAGTCATATAAATTAGGTAATAGTGTCCACAATAGTTGTCAGTGATAAGTTTCTTGCTAACCTAGTGTTACACTTGTTATCATTCCTTTATTTAGGTGGTCACGGAATCGAATCCCTGAAGACCTAAAACATCAATTTGCTAGAGCCTTTTAGACAGTTAAGGTAAATCAATGATATAAATATTAATAAAAATGTCACTCGCATTGGTTGAAGTAGAAACGAAATTTCCATTGTCAACACAACCAGAAACCTTAAACAAAGATCAAAATGTATAAATTAACAAAATCGACTGCATCAGCGAAACATTTATTTCCCTATGAATTAGGCAATTTTCTCTTATATAACGAAAGCCAAGTAAACCTAAAACGAAGGTAAACACAGGTAGCGTACATAAAGACTCGGGTGAGAGTGAATTGATACTTGGATCAGCTTTTGTGATTGGTCGAGAGGTAAAGGCGGATAATGGAAACTGCGGAAGGGAGATATCCGGAACGGATCGTAGAGAATTGATGGATTTGGAGTGGATACCTTACTATAAGCCTACACTTACTTGGTTCCAATTTTAATCAATAGTTAAGTTAGCTATTTATATATCGATCAAAATTTGTTCATTAACGTTTTCCTCGTCATCTTGTTTCCATTTGGTATGTAATATATTATAATAATAATAATAAATGTCGAAACACTATGTGAAATAAAATATAGCATTTTAGATCCTAGAGTTATTTTATGTTTGTTTATAGCATACATGTTCTTAAATATATCTGGTGGTATGATTATTGTTTTAGTTTTGTCCGAAGTTTAGATCTCCTGACAATAAAGTATATTTAGGTTATTGAATCTGAATTTATACATTTGTTTGAAAAAGTAAAGAAATAAAATTGCAACAGATAATTTATTTTAAAAAGTCACTGTAGAAAAAAATGGATTGATTAATTGACCTAAATAACATAGTGGCTCTCGAATTTTAATTTAGTTTTAAGTTCTGTTATCATTCCAGAGCATAAAAAGCCGTTTTTACATTGATTAAAAAAATACATACATATCATATTTAAATTGTTTAAAATGTTAAATGATAAAATTAAAATTAATTGAGAAAAAATATATACCTTGTTCAATCACTTTTATTTCATGTACACTACATGTTTCGATCCTTAGATCATCTTCAGGTGTAAAATGTAACAAATCTTGAAGGTATTAATAAAAATTTAAATTAATTAAAACTTAATAAACTGAAAATACATAAAAACTGTTTTGGTTAGCCTAGTTGTTATTATAACAGATGGTGTAATATTAAATGTAAATATTGTAGTTTTTTGTAATTTAATGGTGTATATTTAATAGGCACCATTAAATTACAAAAAAAAAAAAAAAAAAAAAAAAAAAAAAAAATACAATAGTTACAGTTAATATTACCCCATCTGTTATAATAACAACTAGGCTAACCAAAACAGTTTTTATTTATTTTCAGTTTATTAAGTTTTAATTAATTTAAATTTTTATTAATACCTTCAAGATTTGTTACATTTTACACCTGAAGATGATCTAAGGATCGAAACATGTAGTGTACATGAAATAAAAGTGATTGAACAAGGTACATATTTTTTCTCAATTATATATTATTTCCAATCCAGGGTCAATATGATTATTATAATAAAATTAAAATACCTTCAAACCGAAAATAAAAATGTTAACACTATCTATAGGTTCTAATGCTAATTTAACAGATGCTTGTTATTTCACAATTTCTAATTTCAAACGATTTTTGAAATCATCATTTATTTGAAAACTAGTAAATAAACCATTAATTAGGAAAGAGTTTAAGAAATAAAAAAAATGTATTAGGTTAATTCATACATTTAAGTTTAAATATTAAAACTGTATAAAGATTATACCATGATATAACTAAAATGTCGATCTTGAGAGTTATGGGCGAATATGAGGGGCGAATGAGTGTGATGAGTGTAGGTGAACGGTGTAGTCATGTTACATACTAAGGCCGACTGTTCCTTAGAAACAGCCATTTAATATAATAGCTCAATAGACAGGGCAGCAAGGGGAGCTATAGCTTTACGTAGAATTCGAACCACGTAGTGTTGGTCTAATTTTCAGCTAATTGACAAACGTGCTATTTAGTTCCCTCCCCTAGAAAACGTCCAGTAACTGGCTACCACCCAACACGGACACCCCAGATTTTTCTAGTAGTGTCTACGTCGATAGTAACCACTGAGCGGATGGCCGAGTCGATATTAACCGAACTGATCATAGAACCTATTGTGTTTCATCTTTTACTAACGTCATCTAAATTCCACTAAGAAATTAATATAGAAAACATCAAAATTATCTTTGTTGTTGAACAATTTTTATTAGGTTAGTAAATTTCCGAAATACATGTTTTCAAGTAAGTGTTTTGTAAAAAGTGTTTTATTGTTTAATAACTTCATTTCAAATGTTGGTTTTGATTTCAATAATACATATTGTATTACATTTCTCTGGTATTCTTCGTCATTTAACGGGTTCTAAAGAAAGCGCTAATCGAGTAAGTATTCCAAGAATTTGAGCAAATCATGACACCTCACAAAACCTGTTGGTGAAATTCAAAGACCTCGTGATTTTTTCTTGATAAAAATCAATCGTAACGGTTGTTAACGGTTAGTCATTTGATAGGATTCCGCCCAGGAGGAAAGGGGATTCATCAAGTCCCAGATATATTTGACGTCAGAGTGTGAGATTGACCGATAGGAAGGGGCGAGAGGGGCGTGGAGTAGGGGTGACATTCCTATGTCGGTAAACAATCAATGGTACAAATAGAGGCTAAGGCCTTTGGAATGTGGAGAGGCAAAAAATAAGGCAGGTGTAGGGTTTCGTCATATTGAAAAGGTCTGTCCAAAATGTAGCTGGCTGAACTATCAAGTTTTTGTTTGTGTTTATTTCTAATTTATTTACATCTTATTATGTAGATTCTATTTACGAGGTAAATTAATATTAGTATACTTTTATTGTTATTATATTATAAATGCTATTGATATTGTTTTATTGCTCGTTTATTATTTAATATTTGATTGTTATAAGTTATTATGTTCATTTGTCTGATTGATATTTGTTGTTATTGCAGGTTTAGTCGTATTATGGTATTATTGTACACTCAGAAAAAATAAACATTTTATCTTAATTTATAATAATATAATCAACAAACGATGTACTCACTCATCATGAAATGTCCAAAACCACTGAACAGATTTTGCTGAAATTTTTAGAGAAGTTAGCTTTTCATCATAAAGACCCGATAAGAAAAGATTTCTTGAAATTCCAATCCTAAGCGGACAAAAACAGTCCTTTATCTTTCCCTTTTTCCACAAGAGTAAAATTGGCGGCTACGTGGGGTTTGCGCACGTGGTGTTTGCGACCTCCCTAAGATGTTACCGTGGGGTTCGCGCCCAAGATAATTAGGCACATTTTCCTCGTTTGTTATACACCTACAACCGACTGATTTCACTGTCGTCAATGACGCCTCTTCCATGTTTACAACTTATAACCTAACCTAACCTAACCTAGAGTCTTGTTGTTAGAGACTACTTTTTAAGTCTCTAACAACAAGGAAAATGTGCCTAATTATCTTGGGCGCAACCCCACGGTAACATCTTGAGGAGGTCGCAAACCCCACGAGGCGCAAACCCCACGAGCGCATCTCCCACGACACCAAAATTGGCATTACTTTAATTTAAATAATAATTTATTTCAAACAGATGATTAAAAAAATACAAACATGACACAAAAGCTTGGCTAATTTTGTTTTGATTGTGACATTTTAAAGGTAATTTCTACTCATTATTTATTTATTACATTACCTTTGCATCTCCCTAAAGTGGACTTATTGGGGTTTATAGATTTTGAAATATTGTTATCCAAAAGAACGGTAACATGCTAATCTTTATTTTGATGTGATGGTTTAAAGAGAACCATTGAGAGAAGGGCGAGCAAGCGTAGAGAACCACCACGTAACGAAGCAATAATAAATTGGGTTAACAAATTAAACTTCCCAATTTTAATTGGGTTATGAAGTTTATTGGATCATTTATAAAAAACTAAATAAACAAAATTTAGAAAATATTTATTAATTTATGACTTGTAAATAAAGTCAGTTGACATAGGTAGTACTTCCTTTGCATATAAAATAGTTAATGTTAGATCAGCTGGGAAATAATGTATGTATCGAAAATATAAAATACATAAAATATGCCTTCTATGCCAGATTAAATACCAATACAGGTTTCTTTCATAATAGTAACGAGTATTGTTATAATGCCTCTGATAAATTTTTTTCATGTTATAGGAGTGTGCATGGTGCTGGAAGTATGTAGAATTTGTACACACGTAATGTATAAGCCTAATAGTGTATCTAATTAGAAATAAACTAACAGTTAATTGTATAAATAAACTACGTGAGCAATATAATAACGATTTTGTTTGATATAAGCAACAAATATATTTCATATTGTTGTAAAACATATAATGTTTTAATTATATATGAATGTTGAACTTTATATAGCGTCTTCGTTAAAATAATATTCTTGCCGTTTTTCTCTATAGCAACAAACAAGATTTAATATGTAAGAAATTTGTATTGCTTAGTAGAGCGATGAAAATGAAACGAACTGAAAACTGTCTTGGATCAAATTAAATATAGGAACAGTGCATGTAAGTGTCGAGAGACGAATATATTAAACGGGATAAGAGTGTGTTCATTTTATTGTCTACGTAATTAAAAAGATATGAAAAGTCAGGTTTCAAATTAGGTCGAGTAAACGTATTCTGTATTAATCGATAAAAAGAAAATTGAAAATAAATTGGAATCGATAAACAATACAGGAATAATCAACAATTAAATTTTGATTAGACTTTTATGGTTGAAAGAATTTATTTGAAAATGTATCTGTGCTGTTTCTAAATCATACAATTTTTTTGTGGTTTTTATCAACTTAAATAAAAGTAAACTAGTTAGTATTGTCTATTGTGAATGAGTTTCATTATTACATGACGTTCGAAAGATGACATTTACTTTCAAAATTATGAGTATTTCCTTATTATAAGTATAAGAGTAAGATCTTTTTTTATGTTCTATTTATTTTATATCAAGACAACACTTAGCAATCTTATGTGGTGTTTTTCGTAATCAAAAAAATTTGGAACGCTTCACGATTTTGCGTGTCACGTTATTTATTTTTTCTTTTTATTTTATAGAAAACAATAAAAATATATTATAACCTACACGTACTTTTTCAGTTACAATATAAAATAACTAACGTGAACTCCAGTGGCAGCCATCTGTCAGGATGTATGCACAGAGAAAAAGAAACAGAGATCGCTTTCTTATGGCCGCGAAAACGCCTCAGTGGCAATTATAAATAGATTACAACTAATGCATATCTTTATAAATCTTTAATAATCATCAGTGACTGACAAGGTGCTGGACCTGCTATCCACATTGCATACTGGAGACATGACTATTCCACACGCATTTAGCGCACCTCTGTTTCTTTCTTCTCTGTGATGATAAATACATTGGCGTTTTAACTTCAAGTAATTCGTTTATAAGGCGTTTACATTAAATTTGTATTAAAAACCCAATTATGTTCGAAGTTGCATAGAGAGTACATAGTTGCCAACTTTTAAAGTGTTAGATTATAGTTTTTATTTATTTATCTTCTTATTATTACCCTTTTAACAAAAGAAGGATAAAGATAAATAAATAAATAAGTATATTATTGCATGAAAACAATTATTACAATTGTATCGCAATCGTCATAACGTGCTTACTGTTTAAACTAATATTTAGTCCTAAGTCTAATTTAAAATATCAATGAATAGTATATAACATTCCACTCACTCATTCAAACATACAATCAAACATGCAAACAATTCACACAGTCAATCACAATTAAAAAACAATTCAATCAAGATGTACATCAGTTTTACACCCACAAGATATGGTCAGGAGGAATGTGCGTGCGGAAGGTATTTCAATATAAAACTAATGAATGATTTATAATATATTATAATATAGTATATTCACAATGGTAATATTGCAGTCAGAGGGTACAATGTTAATGTATAATTTTTAAGACCATTTTAAATATAATTATAGCTACCTGTTATTTTTTTTAATCTGGATGGTAGAGTCGCAAACTTTATTTCCAATATAGGAGCTGCCTCTTTGATATGTAGGGGTTTTTTACAGAATTTACTTGAAGTGATTTATGTGTAATATTTTTTTTAATTGATATAAAATTTGGTTTTTGAATTGTTCTTAATTTAGTACTAGTGCTTCTAATACGCGCGCGCGTGCGTGCGTGCGAGCGTGCGTGCGTGCGTGTGTAAAATTCCCTATGGGTTGTCACGATCTGAGCATTTATATGTCATTAACAAAGATGTGAATTGCCTGTTGTGACAGTAGAGCAATCCTATTCGCTGTTGGATGTGGAAGCTCTAATTATAAATATAAATAGTGAAATTTATCGTCCGTGGTATTTTACCATCAAGAAACACTATGTGAATGCTACAACAACTTAGCTGTAATTATCAATAAGTATTAAATTTAAAGGGAATAATAAACTGTATAGAAACTTCATTGACAATTCACTATAACCTGGTAATGCCAACAACATAACAATCAAATTAAACATAACAATAGAGTTAAAACAAAAAGATAATGATAATGATTTGAATGTTAGATCATGGTAGAAACAAAAAATAATTTTTTATTTCATCTAAAAAAGTTAACACTTTTGGAACATAAGGAAGAGAAAAAAATATTATTAATTAATTAAAAACTGATTATTTTAATAAATTTTTTTGCTCGAAAATTATTTTGACTTTATCGCAAGAATAACAATGGGATAAAAACTTGTATTAATCATTTTAGTTGTATAAAAGGAAAGAACGATTTCCTTTACTCTGCCCAAACCCCATAGACCACTGATCTGTGCGGAGGAACTTATCAGACAGAGTAAGGGCAGGGGATCAGTACAGTGCAAGGTGAACATTACTGATAAAAACTAACAGTCAAGTCCAGGGTTCGAAATCGCGCTATCTCTCAGTCAGGTACAAGGTCCTGACACCTTAGACCGCTAGGCCACTGGCTCTTCAACACTACGTTTTTAAAAAGTCCTCCATAGACGTCTTGGACTAGTTGAAGTAAAATTATGTTTGAGTAGTTATGTTTTATAAAAAAACTCATATGATAGGAAGTATTTAGTGTAAAACATGTTTAGTTTAAACGAGCAGAGTGTCCGTCCTTTGTACGGGATTTGTATTGTGCTTATTGCATTCAGTAATACAAAACATGAACGAAACAAGTCGAGGTTGTTTAAACGAGATTTAATATGATCATGTTTATAAAAAAGAAATTTTTATAAAACATAATTATAAACAATATTTACAGCTTTGTCTCCCTTTGTGAAAATGTACCGGTTCCTTCCGCTTAAAACACGTGAGAGTAAAAGTGCGTTGTGGTTAGGTTTGTCGCGGTATTTACTTCAGAGCTTTGTAATTGTTTGTTTATTCCAACAGCTGATTAATGAAACAATTATAAACAATTGTCAAGTGTGGTATTGCCACACGTCTTGATACTTCTTAGAGCCCCTGGGACGGTGCCCTGATGGAATTTCTAAGCAAAGACCCTAAGAAAGTCCATGCTAAATTTCAGCTGAATGGGTCCAGTAGTTTTTGTGTGATTGAGTAAGACACAGACAGACAGACAGACGCCATTACATATTTATACATTATAGTAGTGAGTTTATTGTACTAAGGGACATGTGATATATACGTTATTCGTCTAGCTACAGGTATAAAAAAATTGAAAAAATCGGAAACCTTATTTTTGAAATAAACTCAGTGGGCCGAAGGAAGAGGTCGCCATCACGTATCCATGCTTAATAAGACCAATCCTAAGCGGTTAAACCGAAATGTTACATATTTTCCGTAAAAACTATGTTTGACGTGGTATTTTGTTAAGTCAATGATAGTGTACATTGATTGCCAATTGTTTTTATCAACGTTTGTGACCAGTATAAATGAAATAGTTTTAGTTAAAAAATCACGAAATAAATTGGATAACTCTAAGCATTCATTTAAAAGTTTGTCAACATTTGAATCGTTATAATCAGCTAGTGAACAAATGTTTTAAAGGATTATCAGTGCAATGTTTTTGCTCGATTTCTAAAAAAAATTCGTTCCGTAAAGAATCCAGACTCGGAAGTCTTAAAGGCAGTATACTTAAAAACGCTTTTTACTGTTGATAAAATTGAAATGCTTGTTTTAATTAAATGCAGCGTAACGTTACTAAATCACAAATAAACAAATATATATTTCCAAGCCTTTATTTAGTTTTCTTAAAGTAAATTATATTCGAAAGTGCTATTTGGGTATGGGACCGATATTGTCGAACGTAGATCGAGAGAAGGTGTAAGCCTACCATCTGTTAGTTAAGGGTGACACGGATCGTAACAGAAACCACTTTCCCCGGACAGTCAATAAGGGTGAAAGCCGCTGAGTCGCCGAACCAAGCTGTCGCCCTTCGTCCGCCCTTCGTCCGCGCATTGATTACGTCACCGGAGTGGTCCGGCTTGATTAAACTTTTAATTTACGACCCCCGAGCCGTAATTTAAACTAAAACTTAATTTGTGCTCCAACCAAACGGCTGTCCCGAAAATATGTAACTCGTTGATTAATGGTCTTTGCTGGGGTTTGTTCACGAGATCGCGAATTGGCTATTTGTCACAAACATTTTTCCCATAGTTTTGAACAGTTTTGCTGAGGTACTCGCGAGGTACTGTAAAGTTTAAATGTCTCATCCTTTATTAAACTTAACTAATAAAATGTTATTTGTGACAATTTGTACTATTTTTAATGATAACATATCGTCATAATACATACTACCCTATAACGCAGTGCTATAACCCAGCTACTTGGGTACAAAGTGTTGTGGAGATTGTAGGCGATAGGTTCCACGCTCGGTCCTCTTAATACCAACATGGCGTCCGCTCAATGGTTGACCCCTAAGTTCTCTCCCTAAACAACATCCAGACATTTAATTAACACGGATACCCCAGACTTCTCTAGTAGTATACATAGAATAGAATAGAATAATATTTTTATTGCATGGACATTTACATTAAATGTATCGCAATCGTAAGACTTGAATTAAATTGTATATTGATTAAAATTAAAGCAGCCATTCCTACAGAATTCCACATTCATACATACATTTTTGGGTCATATATTCTTCACATTCACACAATTAGTCCAAGTTAGATACTCCAGCTTCCAGTGTCAAACCGACGAATTATTGGTCTCCCAGTTGTGGGATAAGAAATCTCTCACGGAGTAAAAGGCTTCGGAAATGAGAAATCTCTTTAACCGTGCCTTGAAAGCCTTTGGCTCAATATTGCCTTTGTATTCTATCGGAAGACTATTGACCATGCGAGCACCTGCTTGTGAGAGAAGGTGCTCGTAGGTTACAGTCCTATGTTGTGCGATTCTGTAATTTTCTCTTTGTCTGGTTGGATAATTATGTATTTCACTGCCTTTGGTGAGCACACATTTGAACATACAATAAGATGCAGCCTCTAAAATGTAAATGCAAGGCAATGTCAATAGCTTTAACGACTTAAATACAGGTTTGCATGACTCTCTAGACTTCAGTTTGGACATTATCCTTACTGCTTTTTTTTGCAGTCTAAAGAGTCTCATTAAGTCTGCTGAGGAACAGCCACCCCAAAGAATAACTCCATACGACAAGTGAGGATAAATGAGACCATAATACGCCGCAAGCATGACTTGGTTGGGACATATCTCGGACAGGGTTCTTAGAACGTATATTCCGGATGACAGCCTGGAGCAAGCCATATCAATATGATTGGTCCAAGATAGTCTCCGGTCGATGATAACTCCGAGAAATTTTGTCGCATGAACCTCATCCACCTCTACTTCATCTAAGACAACCCTCGGCGATTGATCAATTTGTGATGGGCGTAAGGAGAATCTAATAAAATTAGTTTTAGAAGTGTTTATTTTAAGATTGATACTATTACAATGTTGGGCACAACTATTTAAATCTATAAAGGTTACTCTTTCCAAATCCGAATTCAACTCCTCACTTGTACAGAGGGTTGTATCATCTGCATACTGAATAAGCCGCCCATGACGCAGTGATGCAGGTGTATCATTAACATACACCAGAAAGAGCAAGGGGCTGAGAATCGATCCCTGTGGGACCCCGATCCTTAATTCGCTTGGTTTAGATGTTTTATTACCGATATGGACTGCTTGAAACCTATTGTTCAGATAAGATTTGAGCCACGATAACAATCGGACCAATACCAATACGTGGTTCGAATTCCACGTAAAGCTGAATGCCCCGTAGTTGCCCTGCTAATTGGGCCATTAATAAATAGGCATTTCTGAATATAAATTGAACTCAGTAAGTAAACATACTACATACATCATCCACACTCATCATACACTCATGTAATCATTCAAATTCACCTTTCAATTTGTACAAGAGAATTTAAGCGAATGCTCAATTTCAGGTAGATAAAAAAGACAGTATAAATCAACAATACAAATTAAAACTTCTCATTATTATTACTTAAACTCAATATGCACTCAAGATTCTTAACCCTTAACTATTATGCTTGTTTTGACTAACTTAAGTACTATTGTGGAGACAAAACCGACCCCATTAAAAAAAAATATATTAAAAATCTCAAAAATATTATTTTAATAACTTAAATGATAATAACCGTTTCTCTATTTTTTATTCTTGTAAATAGAACCATTTTTGGATATTACTTTATAAATAAAAGAGTTTTTATTTTTAAATTTATTTCATGTTACACATTTATTTTATTTAAAAACACATTTTACAACAAAAATAATTGTTTACCCTTAGTAAAGTTATAAAAATCAAAACTATCTATCTAAGATATTATAGTACTAATCCACATAACTGATAAAGTAAAAAAAAGACCTCTTCTAAAATTGGCGATTTCTTCTTGTCCAATTTTCCTTATCACACGTAATTATCAATTTTGGGTTTTTACATACTGTGTTTTTGCAAATAACGCACTCAGTTGAGCCTTTCTCTTATTTCGTCTAGCATATATTTCACACATTCTTCTTTTGAGTGTATTATCTTAACAAGGTAGAATTTCAAAAAAAGAGAAATGTCTAACGTAACTACTATCATGGGGTCGCTATTGACCCCAGAAGCTTCCCAGCCAGATATGGAGTGACCGAATGAGAAACCACTAATATCACTGTATGTCTCACTTAAAAAGAGATTAAATAAAGAGATAGTACATCCTTCAAGTACAAAAGATATAAAATAAAAATAATTACACTCTGGGATCAAAAACTACCTCAGAATAGTAGTTAAGGGCTGATTTGGCGCATTACGTTTATTTTCTCATTAGGGTAGACGTAATTTAATTTAAATTATTTATTCACCATAATCTTATAGTTTTAATTTTTTATACGGAAATTATATCTGCGATAGCGAGCAACTTTTCTTCACTATATTAAAGTAACATCCTATACAACTGTGAAGCCTGGTATTTGTGAAGCTGTTTAAACCTATACGCCTGGTGTTTTCACTATAAACTGGTATGAGTTGTGAGAATGTTGGTAACAAGTATATAGAGCTTATTTTGTATTTTTACGACTTTCGGAACAAGTATGCGTGTACGGTAACAGCTTTCTCTTGTTTCATGTTGTTACTTATGACTGCAGTACCGCAACGGAATTCCACTTGGGTGTTTGCACTGCCAAACCTGTTCAAAACTGAACCTATATCTCCTCCAAGAATGCTGAAATCAATGAGTGACAAATGTTGCTAGTGACGTTCTTGCTTAGAAAACTTTGCAGAACTTAAGTTTATTGTAATTGTTTCAAGATTAAAATAATAACTATGATGACCATCAACTATACACGGTAGACAAAATAGAGAACGTTATTTTTTTCATAGATAATTTAATTATTTTTAATAATTGTATTTCATAAAGTACAACAAAATATATCAGTATAATTTACTTGAAACCGTTAAATAGCGGAGAAATAATATTGTTCAAATTAGTTTCTTTAAAATTCAAATGACCACTACTCTGAAAAGGATAAACCTTCCGAAGTCCGGTCTTCGGCTAATAATTTATCTTGAATATACCTTTCATTTGATACCAAACACAACCAGGCTTACTCCGAAGATTTTCGTTCAACTCATCGTGGGCCGTCCCCCTGAAATCATGAGATGTAACTAATGGCGTCAAAAAGTGTGTTCTATGTAACCATGATGATGTAGAAGATTTACGAATGAAGTCATATAAAAGTTGTAAAAACGTTTCCATATTTTTTTCTACCTTATATATACTTATACTCTATAGTTATATTAATTGTTTGAAACATAACCTAACCTAACCGAACATAACCTTAACCAATACAACCAACCTGACCCAACGTACTTTACCCAACCGAACAGAACCTGACCAAAATCACGTTTTAAGGCGGGGAGGGTGAAGTGATGTTAATGATATAACTTCAATGATATACTCTGGTTACTTTTATCCTGATAATAATACAGCCAATAATACAGATGGGTTTCATAGTGACACGGGGTACCCGGGGGAGCCGTTCGTATTGACATGACACGGGAGTGAGGCTGCACAATGTTTAGGTAACAGACAGAGGAGGCAATAATACAGATGGGTTTCACAGTGACACGGGGTATCTGGGGAGTCGTTCATATTGACACGACACGGGAGTGAGGCTGTACAATGTTTAGGTGACAGACAGGGGAGGCAATAATATAGATGGGTTTCACAGTGACACGGGGTACCTGGGGGAGCCGTTCGTATTGACACGACACAGGAGTGAGGCTGTACAATGTTTAGGTAACAGACAGAGGAGGCAATAATATAGATGGGGTTCACAGTGACACGGGGTACCTGGGGGAGCCGTTCGTATTGACACGACACAGGAGTGAGGCTGCACAATGTTTAGGTGACAGACAGGGGAGGCAATAATATAGATGGGTTTCACAGTGACACGGGGTATCTGGGGGAGCCGTTCGTATTGACACGACACAGGAGTGAGGCTGCACAATGTTTAGGTGACAGACAGGGGAAGGCAATAATATAGATGGGTTTCACAGTGACACGGGGTACTCGGGGGAGCCGTTCGTATTGACACGACACAGGAGTGAGGCTGCACAATGTTTAGGCAACAGACAGGGAAGGCAATAATATAGATGGGTTTCACAGTGACACGGGGTACCCGGGGGAGCCGTTCGTATTGACACGTCACATGAGTGAGGCTGCACAATGATTAGGTGACAGACAGGGGAGGCAATAATATAGATGGGTTTCACAGTGACACGGGGTACCCGGGGGAGCCGTTCGTATTGACACGACACAGGAGTGAGGCTGCACAATGTTTAGGTGACAGACAGGGGAGGCAATAATATAGATGGGTTTCACAGTGACACGGGGTACCCGGGGGAGCCGTTCGTATTGACAAGTCACATGAGTGAGGCTGCACAATGTTTAGGTGACAGACAGGGGAGGCAATAATATATGTGGGTTTCACAGTGACACGGGGTACCTGGGAGGGCCGTTCGTATTGACACGTCTCAGGAGTAAGGCTGCACACTGTTTAGGTAACAGACATGGAAGGCAATAATATAGATGGGCTTCACAGTGACATGGGTACCCGGGGGAGCCGTTCGTATTGACACGACACGGGAGTGAGGCTGTACAATGTTTAGGTGACAGACAGGGGAGGCAATAATATAGATGGGTTTCACAGTGACACGGGGTACCTGGGGGAGCCGTTCGTATTGACACGACACAGGAGTGAGGCTGTACAATGTTTAGGTAACAGACAGAGGAGGCAATAATATAGATGGGGTTCACAGTGACACGGGGTACCTGGGGGAGCCGTTCGTATTGACACGACACAGGAGTGAGGCTGCACAATGTTTAGGTGACAGACAGGGGAGGCAATAATATAGATGGGTTTCACAGTGACACGGGGTATCTGGGGGAGCCGTTCGTATTGACACGACACAGGAGTGAGGCTGCACAATGTTTAGGTGACAGACAGGGGAGGCAATAATATAGATGGGTTTCACAGTGACACGGGGTACTCGGGGGAGCCGTTCGTATTGACACGACACAGGAGTGAGGCTGCACAATGTTTAGGTGACAGACAGGGGAGGCAATAATATAGATGGGTTTCACAGTGACACGGGGTACCCGGGGGAGCCGTTCGTATTGACACGACACAGGAGTGAGGCTGCATACTGTTTAGGTAACAGACAGGGAAGGCAATAATATAGATGGGTTTCACAGTGACACGGGGTACTCGGGGGAGCCGTTCGTATTGACACGACACAGGAGTGAGGCTGCACAATGTTTAGGTGACAGACAGGGGAGGCAATAATATAGATGGGTTTCACAGTGACACGGGGTACCCGGGGGAGCCGTTCGTATTGACACGTCACATGAGTGAGGCTGCACAATGTTTAGGTGACAGACAGGGAAAGCAATAATAAAGATGGGTTTCACAGTGACACGGGGTACCCGGGGGAGCCGTTCGTATTGACACGTCACAGGAGTGAGGCTGCACAATGTTTAGGTGACAGACAGGGGAGGCAATAATATAGATGGGTTTCACAGTGACACGGGGTACCCGGGGGAGCCGTTCGTATTGACACGACACAGGAGTGAGGCTGCACAATGTTTAGGTGACAGACAGGGGAGGCAATAATATAGATGGGTTTCACAGTGACACGGGGTACCCGGGGGAGCCGTTCGTATTGACACGTCACATGAGTGAGGCTGCACAATGTTTAGGTGACAGACAGGGGAGGCAATAATATATGTGGGTTTCACAGTGACACGGGGTACCTGGGAGGGCCGTTCGTATTGACACGTCTCAGGAGTGAGGCTGCACACTGTTTAGGTAACAGACATGGAAGGCAATAATATAGATGGGCTTCACAGTGACATGGGGTACCCGGGGGAGCCGTTCGTATTGACACGACACAGGAGTGAGGCTGTACATCGTCGCTGCGCTGTGACATGTCCTTTGAGGCATCAGTGACACGTTTGCCACAGGTCAGAATTGACCATGTAACACTTTAAGAGAATTTCAATAAATTTTGTATACAGAGGCATCGTTTTCTCACAGGATCTTTATGAACCCAATTTTATTAGTAATTATTCATTTCAAAGAATATAGTGCCGGAATCATAGAAATTATATGGACCTAATAGTAGAAATAAAAAATCGCGTGTTTTGCATTTTCGTGGAGTGAAACTGTAGCTTATATTGCCCGATTCTGTAAAACAACGGTTCTGTTACTTAAAGAATTAATTAATCTCTATTAGTTATATGACGTCAGCTGATTTATCGAAATCGTAAAAATATTTAAACCACGCCAAAATCATAAATATGTGTTTAAGAATATTATTTTGTTCGAGTAAAATGTGTTTGTGTTAAAAGTCAATAAAAAAAGCTAAGAGTTACAAATTGTTACAACAGTGACTCAAAATTATCATTAATACCTTTCTATTTGAACCTGAATCACTAGAAATTATATTTTAAAACAACCATTGTGTTTGATCAGATTATTAACAAAAATTAAACACAAGACAGTAGTCATATTAGGGTTTAAACTAGTAAACTCGATAAAACGAAAAGAAAACCTCTTTTCTTATTTTATAATGTAACACAAAATGAAAATTGTCTTCTTGTTACATTATATAATTCCTCAAAATGGGAGTGATTTTTTCAGTGCTTTTGTGCTAAAGTAAATTTTGTACTCGTGGTGGCTTAGTGGCTAAGAATTTGGACTTCGAAGGACTTTTTCCAAGGTCGAATCTCCAACTGAGTTAACCATAGGTACTTCATTCGTTGAATAAAGTTCACACACAAGCCTTGTGAACTGGCGAGTGACTTTTTAAAAGAAAAACAACTTCAAAAGAATTATATTTTCCAGATAGAATCAAACAAGCAAAACATTACTGCAGTATTCTGACAAGCAATAATTTGGGGAGAAACGCATATTGTAATTGATATACATGCTGAAGAGATATTATTTTTAAAATGTGAAAACGAACGAAAGTGTAGAATTAACAATGATGTAAATATCAAATGTTCTGCTTATTCCACCAAATTCCCTTCCTCAATCCGACCCAATCCTCCACTAATCGGCGAGGTTCTAGCTTAGGGAAGATTTAAAACAGGGGTGATCGACTAATGTATTTATGAAGAGAAATCCCACCAGAGAGGAGGGGTTGAAAAACACGGCACAGTATTTCAGTGTAAATATGGCACGGACGTTGTTTTTTATTCACTAAAAACACAAAAAGTTTCGTGAGAGCAGCAGGATTTAGCTGGCGAATGTTTAAGGATTTAGTGGAGTACAAGTAAACGTCACACTTATTACAATATAAGCACAAATATATTACAATACAAGTACAAAATGCACGAATATTATGGTGATGTATTTTGGTGAACCACGCTCACCTTCCTCAGACCAGAGGGATTCACAAAGGAATGGAAATGGTGTTCAACAACTCAATTTATAGGCCTGTGATCACGTGACCCCATTGGCTAGAATCGTCAAAATAGCGGCTGCTGTGATTTTATTGGTTAATTCCTATTGGCTGTTACTTCTCTTCTTTTATTAGTATTAGTATTAGTTGTTCAATAATACAACTACAATAGACCCTATCTATGCCTGGTTGGTAGTGTAGTTGGTTGAATCCCAGCTTCTTAGGTAAAATTTCAGTTCGATCCCAGAGTCGTAAATTTTGAAAGGGATCAGCTGACAACAACCACTTGTTCATTTGTAATTTGACTATTAATTAATGACACTTTCTAAGGAGTAGTAAGCGACGATTTTGTTAATGCGAAATCAAAATTAGCCCATAACTTGACGATTGGCGTCCTAATGACAAATAAAAAAATATGTTTTTTTAATTTCATAAGGTTATTGTATAATTTATTCTTAATATAGAATAAATATGGTGACATAATGTTTAGTTAAAAAAAATAATAATTTTCATGCTTTCATACTACAATTGAAATCTTATCTCAGGGGGCTTTAGACAATTGTAATGTCTATAAAAAAAGGCAGAGTTTAAAATTTACGTTAGTAAAGATGTAATATATATGTGAAATTAACATTGTATTTATTGATAATCAAATCCAATATGGTGGCAGGTGTAGCAGATTTGTAAGCGTTATTTCTTATCGGTTATTCTAAACAGACCTCTCTCTCGTCCCGAGGTCCGTGGGGTCAAATCACATAACTGCAGCTGCAATGGCAAATAAATAAAGTTATTCTGACAACGAGTGTGGTCATTTATTATTCACCTCTGTCGACTCACCCGCCGCAACTAATGCGAACGTAATTCGCTTTACTAATGTAAATAGAAATCAGCTGTTTAGTTTGGTTTTTGTTTAGTTATAAGTAATTTAATTTGATCAAATAAATGGTAATCAAATGTAAAATAGTGGTTTCAGTAGAATAATAATTTATAACTGTGCATTTTATTTATTCAATATTTATTTAGAATATGCAAATTGTTATTTCAATTTATATATTATTAAGATTATTATTATAACAGTTTAGTAAAATAACAGTTAGCTTAATAGCATCAGTTGTATAATTATGAATGAAAGTAAAGAAAATCTTATAGATTATGTTTGTTTTGCTGATCAAAATTGTATTTTTTCCTTGGTGTGAAAATTTATCATGTTTTGTTTCCTAAGAAAAACATTGCATTAAATTGCAAATTTTTTGTATATTCACCATTTTTCACATGCTGTTTTGCATTTTAAGGCTGATCCAAATTGCAATTTTCATTAGTCAGAATATTTGTCATGTTTTATTTCCTAATAAATCAATCGTATAAAAATAGCTGAATAATTTATTTTTAATGTATGTTTACCATTAAAAAAAAAAAATATTTATCATTTTTAAAGCTTAGACCACTTTTAAAAATATTGACTTTAATAGCTCCTAAATTCTGTTCACCTGCAACAATTTAGAAGGAAGTAATAAAACACTTATTCTAACAGACTCAAAATACAATTTTTGGTAAACTATTCAGGTACTCTCAAAATGTACTCAAATAATTTTCACATGTTTTGATAAGGAAACGATATTTTCTACCAAAATATTTAAAAACACTTGAAATATGTACTGCATAATATAACGTAGTTGAAAAATAACATTGACAATAAACACATTAAAAATGACATATAATAATAAATTGAACATAATAGGTATAGGGCCTGTAATGGAAAAAAAAGCATAATCCATTATATATTATACTATAGTTTAACTGAATACATCGACGTGGTGGCTTGGTGGCTAGGACTTTGGATTTCGGAGGGTATATCGAAGGTTCGAATATCTGACTGTGCTAACGGTCAGGACTTCACTCGTTGGATAAAATTCACGCACAGGCCTGCAGGCCCATGTGAGCTGGCGAGTGAAAATTTACTAAAAATAACTGATCGATTAGATGGAAACCAATTTTCGAATGCCATATTGATTCATAAGAATAAATATAAACGAAACTGACACTTATATGAATATGAAGCTTAAATGTACCTTATAATTATAAATATTCCAATAATGTTTTTAGAAGATGGGGTCGTAAAATGGAGAATTAAGTTTAATACTAAGGTACACTACTGTACGATAAGTGTAAAATAAAAAATTTAAACAAGGGGTAAAATGAACAGTCGAAATGTTTGTACAGAAGCTCGTTTTACGCTTAGTAGATTACACAAAAAAAGCGCCAGGACAAATGTGCACCTACCACATCGACATGCAAGGTCTGCTCATAACACATACAGCTGACAGCGGAGGTGTGATTTGCTGCACAGGTGCTGTATTTGCATGCAAATGTATAGTGGCCCCTGTCACCCCATCAATCTAGCAGATAACTACTCCAATATTTTTGTCCTGCATATTATAATTTTGTATTCATTATTTTTCTGTGGGAATATTATATTTAGGTCCTCATGAGACCGGTTTGCATTATAAAACAGCTTTTTAATCAGCGCAACTGTTTAATAATTAATACAGTGATTAAATATATCACAATTATATGTTATTATTATTATTCATTATTCATCATTAAAATTATCGTATGAGGAGCGAATTACGTGTATTCGTTGTTAATAACTAAGGACAACTGTATCTTGGAAGAACCATTTATTATTAGCCAAACAGCCAGGGAATATAAAGGACATACAGTTTTTACGTGGAATCCGAACCACTTAGTTTTGGTATTGTATTCAGCTAATTGACAAGGCTTATACTCAGTTCTCTTCCCTAAACAACAGCTGGACCCTGACTACCACCCAATATGGACACCCCAGACTTCTCTAGGAGTGTCCAAGCCGATGGCAACCATTAAGCGGTCACTATGTAAGCGGACCAAGTGAAGAACCTCTTTCTACAATATCTATAATTATTTACACAGTGAAACCTAGATTTTTCAATAATTTTTTAATGTACAATAATAGTTAAATATTATTTTATATATTTGAATGACAGTTACAAATTATTTTCATAAACATTAAATTTTTTAAGTATCATAAGCTACATTTAAATTGAATTACTACTATTTGATCAAATGTTTCCAAATTCAAAAAACATATAATAATGAATCAAAAAATACTTTTTTTACATTTTATATTGTATAAAATTGTATAGCTAAGTGTTTTTAATGAGAGTTAAATAGACGAGTATGCCATCCAATTGTATTTGTATTAGAGTTTAAATATAAAAATGCCGTTAAAATATGCAACATTTGGAGGACGGTATGAAAAGGTTCACCTAAATTAAATCAAAATATTGTTTAGAAAATTAATAATCATGTGTAATTGGAGGAAAAACGCACAATAAAGAGTTTCTTCATAAAATACATGTTAAGATGTTTTTAGGAAAAAGTATAATATTTACGATTATTAATATATAAATGTATTAATTGGGACTAATAATAAATATTAGCCAAAATCAAGAACGATAAAATGTAGCCAATCGATAGAGAAGCGTGGGCAGCCAAGCACGCGCAGCACGGCAGCATCACACACGTAACGCGGACGTAGGTGGATGACCGGCTGTCCATTAGGCTTCGAGAGATACCTCAGCTCGTGTCCCCTTATCCACTTTCTAAAACGCTTGTGTTTCTGATGACTCACTTCCTCTAGATACTGATGAATTGTCGCTGTAACTGTTACACGGATTGTTCCCGTCTCCGTTACTTAGGCACGTCACCACGCCTCTCGCTGGCGTCTACGAACACCTTTTTATCACCACGGAAGTTCCAGTAGTAAAGTGAACAAGACAATTTATTCCCCATTTGACCCCATTCCTTGAAAAATGCCCTTTTAGTAAGATGTTGGGCTTAAATTAAGGAATTCATGACAGTTTGCTATGAGTCAAATTATTTACAAGAATTATACTTTTGGTAAACAGTCGGCATGTTGCTGCTACATAAAGTTATCCTTCCAGCGTCAGAAGAACGATAGCTTGTGAGAGAGTGCAACCGATAAGATGCCCCTCACAGCATCTACCACTAATGCGGTGTCTGCTCAACATATAGCTCCTATAATTGCACGCGATATAAATCTTGTGGGAAGGTCCCTGGCAAGTTTCTTTATAAGGCATCTCTAACAACAAGGAGCTTGGTCAGAAAGATTCCCTCAGACAATATTCGTCTTTACTATCACTAAAAATAATGTCCTCAGAAACTATGCCCGTTCCTTTGAAATAAAAATGTTTACACCAATGCCACGTCATAACTGACCTTATTATATGCCTTCTTTTCATAAAGTACTTGTACGCTTCATTTCACCCACCTTGATAAGTCAGCTTCATGAAATGCCTTCCTGTATTTGATAAAATACATTCCCGACCACACTTAACCCATCTTGATAATTAAGCTTCATGAAATTTCTTCCCCACACTTCACCCACCTTTATAAGAAAGCTGCATGAAATTACTTCCTTTATTTCATAAAATACATCCCCGACCACACTTAACTCACCTTCATAAGTAAGCTTCATGAAATGCCTTCTTTATTTTATAAAATACATTCCCGACCACACTTAACCCATCTTGATAATTAAGCTTCATGAAATTTCTTCCCCACACTTCACCCACCTTTATAAGAAAGCTGCATGAAATTACTTCCTTTATTTCATAAAATACATCCCCGACCACACTTAACTCACCTTCATAAGTAAGCTTCATGAAATGCCTTCTTTATTTTATAAAATACATCCCCGACCACGCTTCACCCACCTTGATAAGTAAGCTTCATGAAATGATTTCACCCACCTTGATAAGTCAGCTTCATGAAATTTCTTCCTTTTGTTGATAAAATACATCCCCGACCACACTTAACCCAACTTGATAACTAAGCTTTATGAAATTTCTTCCCCACAATTCACCCACCCTGATAAATAAGCTTCATAAAATGCCTTCTTTATTTGATAAAATACATCCCCGACCACACGTCACCGACCATGATTAGTGTGAAATCCCTTCCTTTATTTGATAAAATACATACCCAACCACACGTCACCCACCTTGATAGTAAGCTTCATGAAATGTCTTCCTCTTTTGATTAAGTCAACGACCACCTAACCTTATGTGAAATCTTCAAGAAATTATTCCCTCTTTTGGTAAAGTATAATCACGACAACATCTCAACACTGTTGTGTTGAGGGACTTCGTAATATACTTTTTGTTTTATCAATAACACAAAGACCACACTTAAGACTCTCTGATAAGGAGTCTCTTTGCTCCATGAAATATCTTAATCTTTTCATAAGATACCTCCATTACAACACCACAACACCAACCATCATCAAATGACCCTCCTATTTCCTTTTAAAATAAACACCAAATTATTTGCTACTTTTATCCTTTAAACCTTAACGGCAATGCTCTCTTATCTACCTACATCAATTACAATACATGTATTTACTCTTTTTTTAAAAGATTATCGAAAACAATTTTCTACACTTTTGACAAACCATTTTATCTCTGTTCACTTGTCATAGTTCATCTAACAAAATATTATTCCTAATGCACAATGCAAATTGTTTATGAACTAATTTTATTCTCGCTGAAATAGTCACATAATAGATAGGTCTTATCACAAGGTGATAAACCAAAGCTATTTCGATTCTATGAATCGATTCATTCTTGATTTAGAACGGTTGAGTTGGTCATGATCATATTAGCGGGCTTAATGGTGATGGCCCACAGTCAATCAATGCAGAGAGCTTATCTCTAACAGCACATTTACTATTCTGGCTTAACGAGGATTATTAATAACTGTCGTAAAATATAAATTTGTATAAAATCGTAAGGAAATATGGATTAAAAATGGAAGTGAAATGTTAAAATTAAATACGATCACTAAATATTCTTACAGGTACTGTCAAATAACACTTTGTTTTAACTGAAAAGTAATCCAATAAAAATTTAATCTCATTTGGCAAAACAATAAAAAAAAAAAAAAAAAAAAAAAAATGAAAACTAAGGTGACTGTTTTGAAAAAAAAAAATCGAATTACAAAACTGGAAGTGTCATTTGATAGGTGACGAAAATTTGAAGAGCACCATAAGTAGGTTTTGTAATAAATTGAGTATTTTTCTAAAGTTGTTCTGTTAAATACTATATGTGGAACAGTAATTTAAATGCCATTCTTGAAAAATTTAAATTAAAAAACCCATAATATAAACTTATGGTCCAGTAGACTGGACCTTTAATGATTATACAGTGATTATTATAAGTCATTTTATTAACATACACGAATGTACATTTTAAATAGAAAGTCATGTTTTATCCTGCTGACGGTACGACTGCATGCTAAAATAGGTCTATTGACTTCCCATCGATGACTTGGCAGTTTGAGACAGCCACCTTAACAGAGAAATATATGGATTTTTTTCCTACACTACCTACGCGAGGTCTAAAACTAAAAAAGATTTTTATAAGAAAGTTGACAACGAAAAAAAAACTATTATTGTTTTTGTTGTCACAAGTAAACTTATGAATTTACATTCCTTGATTCAAGTCTGGAGTGTACAAAACTAATCAGTAGTGAGAGCACATAAGAATACAAATGTGACAAACAAGTAATTTACGTTTTTATAAAGTTTCAACTTTTCCATCCATTTATATATTTTAATATTGATAGCCGGTAGCTGTGTGGTCTAAGGCGTCAGGACTACGTAACTAGGTTAGATATAGCACAGGTTCGAATCTCGGCCTTGAGAGTTGAGTTTTATCATTAATATTCATACTGTACTGTTCTGGTTCTCCCTTTTCCCTATCTGAAAGTTCCCTGCACGTATAATTATATCGGGAAAGTTCCAGAGTAAACGAAAATGACACCGGCATCTCCTTTTTATAAAATAAAAAAATCCTTGTAATAATATCAATTTGTTTAACAACTATGTTACAAACACTTCCCATTACGATCTCAAGCATCTTCATAACACGTGTATCACTAAACAAACATACAAATACTTTTTTCAAACCCTTTCTTTATTCTGTAATTGGTCGGTAGCGTAGTTGGTTCAATCCCAGCTTCATGTGCTAATGGTTCTCAGTTCGATCCCAATCAGAGTCAATACATTTTGAGAAAGATCAGCTGATAATCACCGGCTGTTCATTTGTCATTGGGCTATTAATTAATGACACTTTCTAAGGAATAGTCGGCCTTAGTATGTAACAATGACTACATTCGCTCATCTACACTCATCACACTCATTCGAAATCCATATTCGCCCATATCTTGACGATCGGCGTCTTATGAATAAATAAAAATAAATAAAAAATAAATAAAAGTAATAAATTTATCCAACCAACTTCACCATTTTTGATAAGAGAGCCTGACACCAAAAAAATTCAAACAATCACTTGCCCACCATTTCCTCGACAAGGAATACTATGGCGTAAAAGATTTTACGGATGTTGTTTTTTGCCATTGGTAAAGTGTTACTTGGGATTAAAACGCGCCAGCTGTAAATGTTGTAAATAATGTATCACTTATCTTTCATAAAATGTGTTGACTTGGTGTTTGTATTGTAAAGGCATTTGGTTCAGTAACTTACTTATGAAACTAAATTAAATATTGGATATTTTCCACTAATTCACTACAACTACTTTTATGTTACTTCACTACCACTACCGTTTTATCGCAATTACGGTTAGGTCAGGTAGCTACTTAAGTTTATCACAAACTGGTAAATCCAACGATTGACTTACCGCCGAATGCGTTCTCTGTGTGCAAGTTTTTGGAGACCGTTAAGATAAGGCCAGCGATATCGGATTCCAAGCGGATAAGGAGTACCGCAGTGGACGTAAAAATGGTTGGGGATCAGTTTTTGAGCAGACTATTTATCAAGTGGTAGTGAATTAATAGAAAAGATCCTAAGAACCTTTATATTTTATATATTACTGTACCCAATACTACTAGCTTATATACTACATTATTATTTAAAAACTACTTTTTCTATGCAACACTAGCTCCGCAGAACGAATAGATGAAATTAGACCAGCGATGCACGTGGAGGAGAGCAGGACGCGGAGAGTTCACCAACTCTGGATTGTCGTGCGTGGAAAGGTCAAGGGTCAGACCGCCCGCTGGGACTCGACTTGGTTTCAAGGTGATATGTTTGTTTATGCCACTTTTTATCTGCATCTAATCATGTTCGTTTTATTTTATGCTCTCATTGTCTGGTTTTAGCTAATTGACCTTGTAGACAAAACATTATGAACTACCTTGCACGATATCTTCAAGCATTTAAAAAGGTACTAAAATTATTACAAACGGTGAAGTGTTATCATTACAGAATACTTAAAAAATTATCATAAATATATTTATAGAACCTTTATTAATGAAAAATTCACAAATCAACAGTCTTCTGGTTGACGTGAACTATCGATTAGGAAGAAAAACTAAATATGTTCATTTTGCCACCATTAACCACCGTCTGTACTTATAGGTTTTTTCTAGACTTGAGCTTTAAACAGTAAAATTTTAAAGTACTTACGTTGTACATTTAAGGATGGACTGGATAAATGTAAGAACTCGGCGGCTTGGTTTCAAATCAGCAAGAATCTATTATCATATAATTATTTGTGCTACTATCCACAAGATTCTCAAACCAAGCAAAATCATAGTGGTCCTTTGAATCATGTGTTAATCAGCCAATTTAAAAGATTTAAATCTCGCCAATTTCTCAAATAAATGCTTAATGACGATTGCTTTCTTTTTTCAGTCTTTAGTGGTTTTCGTTTAACTAATTTTTGAAGTTATAGTACAGTTCACGTACGTCTATGGCAGACATAAAGATTCAATTTTATTGTTCAAATGTAATAATCTCTCCAGTAATATTAATTGTTTAAAATTAAAAATTTAATATAACTGCAGTGTTAAATCCTATAATACATTAAAGTTATAATATAGAGTAAAACGAATCAATGAACTAACAAAAACATTTAGGCTAGATAGAAATAAGATTAAATGAAAAATTAGTGAATATTGCATAGAACTATGTTTGAACGTGTATATACCTGTGTATCATTACTACTGTACGTATATGGGTGGGTGAGTGGGTCTATATTACTGTACGTGTATGAATGGGTGAGTGGGTCAATACTATGGTACGTGTATGGGTGGGTGAGTGGGTCAATACTACTGTACGTGTATGAAAGGGTGAGTGGGTCAATACTACTGTACGTGTATGAGTGGGTGAGTGGGTCAATAGCACTGTACGTGTATGGGTGGGTGAGTGGGCCAATAGCACTGTACGTGTATGGGTGGGTGAGTGGGTCAGTAGCACTGTACGTGTATGAAAGGGTGAGTGGGTCAATAATATTGTACGTGTATGAGTGGGTGAGTGGGTCAATAGCACTGTACGTGTATGGGTGGGTGAGTGGGTCAATAGCACTGTACGTGTATGGGTGGGTGAGTGGGTCAATACTACTGTACGTGTATGAATGGGTGAGTGGGTCAATACTACTGTACGTGTATGGGTGGGTGAGTGGGTCAATAGCACTGTACGTGTATGAATGGGTGAGTGGGTCAATACTACTGTACGTGTATGGGTGGGTGAGTGGGTCAGTAGCACTGTAAGTGTATGGGTGGGTGTACGTTGTAACATTCAGTCAAACGACAATTTACATATAAATCTAGAACTTTTATATACATTTTTAAAGTCTTTTATGTACGTTTGAAAAGTCACTTAAACGTTACTTTATATATAAGTCTAGAATTAAAACATACAATTGTAGAGCATAGAAATAGTAAGAATGAACATCAGGTAAACACAGCACGAATCACAAAATGAATAAACAGTTGGTTAGGCCTATACAGTAAAAACTAATTTAGAAAACGTAAACAGTCTTCACTAACACTTTTATAACTTAATAAAACACGCAAAAAAATTAAAAGCAAAGATCCTCAATTTATTCAAATCTTTTAGAACTTCAACTATTAGTTTGCATGATCAAGATTATATCCTAGGAAGAAGGAAAAAAATTAACTAAAGCTGGTAATCAGTTTGACATTTTACGGGCAAAACAGTTTCTTGTTTCAGATAACTGTGATAAGAAGTCATAAGAATAGTTATAAGTGTTAAAACGGAGTAAACGACAAGGTTATATCATTAAAATTTCAAGGGTAAGTGCAAAATTAATTTTATATATTCCTAAGTACTACATATCTACACTAACCATAAGCTTCTATAACATATTTTGTTACAGAAAACAACGAACACTTTAAAGTAAAACAGTATAACCCGAGTCTGATTCAAACATCTAGCTGTCACTGTAGTTGTTTAAACAGTAAACAATAGCCCCAACGTTACACGTAAAATTGATCTTTACCGACAAAATGTCCGTTATTTACTGGGAGTGGAAAACTAATTTCTTTTATATCCAAATTAATATATTTATTAGGGTTAAGTGATCCAATTCTTAAATAAAATTATAATAACTTCAGTCATTGAATAGTTATAATTATGATATAATAATTGAAATCAGGAGGTATAGTGATTCGTCAGAGAGCTCAACATGATCTTGAATAAGCTAGGAAACAACGACTAAACTTTTATGAAACAGCTTATTATAACATCAAACAACGTAGTATTAAACATTTGATCAAGTCTCAACAGAGTACAAGAATATTTGTTCAGAGCTCAACGCAGCATCAGAATATTTGTAAGGAACTCAGTACATCATCAGAATATTTGTTCAGAGCTCAACGCAGTATCAGAATATTTATTCAGAGTTCAAAGAAACATTAGAATATTTGTTCAGAGCTGAATGTAGAATCAGAATATTTGTTCCGAGCTAAACGCAGTATCACAATATTTGTTCAAAGCTCACCGCATTATCAGAATTTGTTCGGATCTCAAAGCAGTGCCAGAGTGTGTATAGAACTCAACGCAGTACGTGCTGGAGGTGAGCGGGAAGGGGCGATAATCCAAGCGTCGAACAAGATGATACATACTCTTAACCGGACATTTAAATAACAGCTTGGACACACATTATTAGGTGTACGACACCGAATGTCCTTCTAGGGCATCGACAAGGACATCTTTGAATGTGGAAGCGAACCGGTCAGACGTGCGCTAGTTAGGCATACATTACTTCAGGCGCATCGAGACACCGCGGTATGTTCTTAGAGTGCAACCAAACAATTTTGGATTTATAAAAACAATCATTACCATCTTGAATTTAACTTTAATGGCATTTCATTCGTCCGAGCTTTTTAAGAAGTAGAAAGCGGAATTAAATAACATAGTCTTTTTGAATCGTTAAAGTCCAGTAAAAACTGTCATTTTTCATTAGGGAGAAGCAGGATTTTATTGTCTACTTGGATTTTATCAATTCGCTCTATTGAATACACTTAAATACTAGTTGCTTATAATATTTTCAGGTACAAGATGCCGACACAACGGCTTCCGTACTTTAAAGAGATAGTATATAAGTGTAGGACGAGTGTGAATGACTTGTGTAGCCTGGTTGCTAACGGAGTTCGAGTGGTCAGAAAAGGCCATTTAATAGATGTGATAAATTATGTAAAAACCCCATTCAGACAGACAGACGGAAAACTAAGTGTTTTAGAACATATCTATTTAAACGAACCTTTTCCTTAGTTTTAGTGTACGAAACCATATCTCGAAGTCTTGATGGAGTTTGTACGCACACCCTGTTTATACATGGTTTTCAAAGCCAGTCACCAAACTAAATGGAGGAGGAATGAAAATAGAAATTAAGAATCATACTAATAAATAATATCTAAATAAAATCTTAAGAACAAGATCAGCTTATTGGGGATGATGTTCCCGTCCGAAGTAATCCTTAAGCTGTACGTGTTTCCTGGGAAGTGCTAAACGAACGACGATATCCCAGGTATGCCAACTGCCAACCAAAATTATACAGATATTTCTCTACTGCAATGCAGTAAAGTAGGCTATCAAAATAAGAAATTAAAAGACAACCATTGCTGTTATATTTAGTAAAAACCTCTTTGTTATAGGATTTTTATCTAGATGATATGTTTGATTGCTTCCCAAAAAACAAGTACATTGATATTTTGGGAAGCAATGGGGAAAAGGGGAATAGAACTTGTTCTACATTCTTTTGGAGGGAAATAACTTGTTGAGATCTCAGACACGTGGGAAAAGCATGGTTAGGACAATTTGCGTGAACACAGTGTGGTTAGGAATTTTGGTGGGAAATTTGGACGCCACTATCTTGGATACAGCGTGAACTTGCAGCCAAGGACCAGAAGAATCAAAGGAGGACTCTACAAACCACAACTTATGGAAGATTATCTTCCCGGAAGACGAATGGCGACTGCCGTGAGCCTCTTGGAGGCTGATAAGGGCCAGCCCAAACACGGAATAATTCAGCGTGTTTTGATTGTTTGAGTTCAGTGCCAGCTTGGTCCGAGTCACGAGCATGGCCCACGATCTCCAACGATCACTTACACAAGGCCCCCAAACAAATCAAACGCGATCTGTCAGTTTGATTACAAAATATCCTCCGCTTAGATTCTTCGTAGATAGGGCAGTCAATTAATCCGACTGTTGAGCGCTTCAGACAATGGTTATTTGTGTAAAGCTATCGATTTTTGCAATCCAATGAGTGGGTTTGAGTTTCGGAGATGCCCAATTTCAGTGTCTTTATAATTTTGTAGCTCTCGGACTGTAGTGGCATAGAAATTTAAATATATTATCGTAGTACATCAAAACCAATTTAATCCTCGAGAACTCGGGAAATAAAAAAAGATTTTTTGCCACTTTTAAATTACCGTTCTTTTTTATTTGTTAAAACCATGATCAAAAATGTGTTGTCGAATATGATTTAGAGTCAGTGTTTTGATGTAGATAAATAAGTGCTATTTTTGCTTTCGATTAAAACTGATCCTTACAGCCTTAATTAATAAACCCACATCAAAGCCAACCATGATACCTACGGTTTAACGACTAACTTAATATTTACTATTGATGAGTTGAACTTGATTGGTAAATTTGTTGAAGATTTCCAACGCTTAAATTAATATTTTACGATCATGAAAAACGATTTAGTATTTGTAGTATTCTCCAGTTTCCCCTAAAACGTGCATCTAAACAGCGATTCAACCTGATCAATTCAAAATAAGAAAAAAATTAAATAAAAACACACATAATGTGAGTATAACAAGACTAAACAAACTTTCTCGTCCAAACGGTTTAATTAGTGTAATTATCTGGAGAATGATGTTTTTATAAAGTAACGGTTTTAAAACAAATGTTACCAAAGACAAGAACTATTCGACAAATCAGTAATCCTGACTTCTCTTGAGGCCATGAATGTATAATTTATTTTATAATTGACAATAATTATAGGTTAACTTCGTTGAAAATGTAATTTTTCACGTTTAAAGCTCTTATCACTAATTATTTTCCAGTATAAAAAAAGAAGTATAAAAAATGGTAAAGTTGATTTCAGATGTCCATCAAAACGGGAAAATGTCTTTCTACATTTAAATGATGACAGAAATTTAAATACTCGTATTTTTTGTATTGCATTGCAATACAACCTTTGGCAACCTAACATAGTGTGGAAGTGTACAGACAAGAACAATAAATTGCAATAGTCCAACAAGAACTGAAAAGAGCATGAGAGGGAGTGATAAAGTACATTTATAGACATTGGGGTAGTCCTAGTAGTACTGACCCCAACATGAGAGGGAGTGATAAGAGTACATTTATAGACATTGGAGTAGTCCTAGTAGTACTGACCCCAACATGAGAGGGAAAGATTATGAGAGGAAAGAATACTACCCTACAGTAGTCCTTGTAGAACTGACCCCAAAATGAGAGGGAGTGATAAGAATACATTTATAGACAATGGAGCAGTTCTTGTAGTACTGACCCCAACATGAGAGGGAAATTTAATGAGAGGAAAGAATACTACCCTATAGTGGTCCTTGTAGAACTGACCTCAACATGAGAGGGAGTGATAAGAGTACATTTATAGACATTGGAGTAGTCCTAGTAGTACTGACCCCAACATGAGAGGGAAAGATTATGAGAGGACAGAATACTACCCTACAGTAGTCCTTGTAGAACTGACCCCAACATGAGAGGGAGTGATAGGAGTACATTTATAGACATTGGAGTAGTCCTAGTAGTACTGACCCCAACATGAGAGGGAAATTTAATGAGAGGAAAGAATACTACCCTACAGTGGTCCTTGTAGAACTGACCCCAACATGAGAGGAAGTGATAAGAGTACATTTATAGACAATGGAGTAGTCCTTGTAGTACTGACCCCAACATGAGAGGGAAAGATTGATGAGATGAAAGAATACTACCCTATAGTGGTCCTTGTAGAACTGACCTCAACATGAGAGGGAGTGATGACAGGAAAGAACACTACCCTACAGAAGTCATAGTAGAACTGACCCCAAAATGAGAAGGAGAGATTGATGAGAGGAAAGAACTCTACCCTACAGTAGTCTTTGTAGTACTGACCCCAACATGAGAAGGAGAGGGAGAGATGAGAGGAAAGAATACTACCCTATAGTTGTTCTTGTAGAACTGACCCCACCATAAGAGGGAACGTTGAGAGAAAGGAACACAAATCTATAGTAGTTCCAGTAGAACAGGCAAAATATTCATGTGAGTGAAAATAAATTTAAGAACAATAGACTGCAGTTGTTCCTGTAGATTTGACAAGAAAAATCACATAAATGTTAAGAGTGGAGTTAAAAACTTATACTGCAGCAGCACCAAGTGGTCTAACAAGATAATATAGGTACAAGAATAACGATAACAATAACTGGGACACAACGGCTGCCCCTTGGAATGGTAACTATTTTGAACGTATCAATATATCGAATTATCGATATCGCAAACCAAATATCGATAATATCGAAAGAAAAACATCGATATATCGGCTGCCCGATTAGTTGTAAATGATTTATCTATTTCAAATTATGCACATAGTCTTATATCATAACCGAAAATACACTTAGTCTTGTTTTAATGTCACTATTTATAATAGCCTTGTCACTATATTTAAATAAATATGAATGTATTTAATGTAAACATTAAATACATTTATCTACACGAAACAAGTTGTGGTCTGTGGAGTTGAATGAAAAAAAAAAATTAAAATAAGAATAATTATACTCTTAGTTATTATATTAATTATAAAAGAATAAAGTGATATAATAACATTGTTTTTTCACACTTAAAAATTCCATTAGGTTTGTTTTAAACATTAAAATTCCACCCTCTGGGGAAATAAATTACATTTTATTGCGTTAACTTCATGTAAAAAAAAAAAACTAAATAAAGATACTTTATTATTTCAAAGTTTTTTGTTCGTAAGAATCAGTTTAAACGTGTTTTTTCGAATCATGATGATTTTTAGGAGATATAATCATCTCAATATTGAGTAATATGATATATTGGACCAGAATATCGATATGGCCGATATATCGAAAGAAAATATTGATACTAATACATCGATATATTGAAATATATTTATCGATATTTCAAATATATCGATATATTGTTGGCATTCCTAGTTGCCACAGGTTTGTTTCTACAAAATAAGATAAGGACGAACGCATTTTTTTATGATTGAGAGTACCAGCCACTAGTACAAAATGAGGTACTAAATAAAATTAGATAAATATATATTACTTTTGAAACAACTAAAACAAATTCTTTTATTAGCATTTTCTAATTATTCGGCAGCAATACTGTGCTCTGACGAACACCAGTAGGAGCTTAATAGCGGTTGAATTTTAAATATTCTAAGAATCTGCCACTTTTTGAGCAAGGTCACTTTTCAATTCTATACATGCAAAGTTTTTAAGCTAAAATGTAATTGTGAAATAATTTCCATCGACGAATACCCATCAGTCTGTGACCCTGTTAACGTCGGTAACATAACTATAAAATATGAGTTCCTATCTTTATTAGGACAAAAAATAAAACCAGTATTATGATATACAACAGAAATGCTGATATAACACTGCAGAGAATGGCACTGTATTGTGTTGGATTAGACGAATAGCAATTGACTTAAATAAAATTAATAAATAATAATATTCCATTAAATTTTATAAATTTTTTTACATAATTTATTTTCTAAATTAATTTACCACTTTTTTAACTGTAACTCTATCTACACTGGAGATGAGTCGTTTATACAGTTTCGTGTGTTTGTAATGGTATGAAAACAACCTCTTAGCCGTACCTGCGGTTAAACACTACAGGATGCATCCAACCCTCCTCCAGTTGGAATTTCCGTTCGCAGGGTAAATACATTAGTCGTCCACCCTTGGCTTACATCTTCTCTTATGCTAGAGCCTAACAAACTAAGCCTGCTTGGGGAAAATAAGTTTTTATGAACTTGATTGCTAAATGATTTTATTTTTTTGTCTTACGATAAATTAGAATGAAGATCAGCAAGTTACAGCATGTTTTATTCTATATAATTAGGAAAAAACTACAAATAAAAATCAAACTTACTAATAACGTTGATATCTAATACATTTTTTACATAAATGGAGGAGTGTATGCGTAGCTTATTTATTTTTAGGTTAGACTTTCATTTCAGTGTGTCATTTTTGCTGTTTAATAATGTTATTATTCGGTTTAAGTAGAAATACTGGCAACATGACAGCGTGAGATAAGATTATTGGTGAGTAGGGATGGCAACGATATATAGATACATCGGAAATCGGTTACCCGATATATTGATATTTTTCTTCTTATATTATCGTTAGATCGATATTTAGTTTGCGATATATCGGTAATTCGATATATCGATTTGCTGAATCGATATATCGATAGTTCAATATACAACTGCAACATATTGTACTCACTACTGGTGAGTACATTATACTGCAGTTACTCCAACACTGAGGGAGAGATAACAGTTTAGATAAGTTCAATAAATTATCCAGTCTCATGACGATGTTGCTTTATAAATAAGTATTATAATAAATCCAACGAAAGACAATCCCTTTTTCCTTTTTTTACTTAAAAAAATATAAAAAAGGGAAACGCGTTCACATAAGAAGCGATCTAATTAACCGTACATATAAGTACACAAGATAAAGTGCAACGTGCCTCTGAACAATACCCAATTCCAGAACTATTCAAGTTAACTCTGCCTAATTTACAAACGAATTTCGCAAATTAAAGACTCTAACCAGCCATAAATGTCGTCAGGGTTGTTTCAGGGCTAAATGTGCCTTGATTTAAACATAAGCAACGAGTTGGAAAGAAGATTCGTCCTTATTGTTGGCCCGCCTTCGCCAGATGTATGAGCCATTAGGCTTCATCACTTGCTTCTCAATTATGGCTGCTAGACAATTGAAACGAAATTAGGGCCTCGCCGGATGCTGCAGATATTAACGCTGTTTTTAACCTTCGGTATTGTTTCAAGGGGAAAAAGAAATGTTTTGTTAATGTTAATATGTTTGGTAAAATTGAATGAATTGTCGTTTGATTTATAAAACTTGATGTAAACATATCTTTATAGTTTAATAAATATTATTAATGAAAATAAAAAAAAAAATTGATAATTAAGCGTGTGTTATATGCACATGTCGGGCCTACAGGTGGGCGGGTAGTTCACTAATCACTGTTCGTTTATAGGTAGGTGGATGAGACACTACCATTAAAATCTATAGGCTGGAGGATGGGTTAGTGCTAACGTACGTGTAAGGTGGGAAATTACCACCGTATGTGTATGGGTGGGCGGGACAAAGCACTGTAGTGTATGTGTATGGATGGATGGCTGAGCGATTGCCACCGAAAGTGTATGGGTGGGCGTTATTATGGGTCATGATAAGATTATGACACTTCGACATAGACTTGATCCGAGGAAGAATTCTGCAGTATTCCGAGAGAAGCCTTATTCAAAGTACTGAAGTACTGATAGTTAAAGTGATACATTACACAAAATGTAGGAATGTATTTTTTTTCTACTGTTTATATCACCTCCTTGTAAAAAAAAAAAAAGAAAAAAAAACACTAGTGGAAGACAGAGCTTACACATAAAATATAACTGTTTATAATCCAGGTTTATGTTAAATACCTCTAACATGCTACTTGGAGTTAAGAATTGTGTTACGACAAAGAAGTAACATTTCTTTATTTGGTAATTGATGGAATTTCGATGGATTTAAATTAAACATTTTTAGTAATTCCACAACACCCTTGTCTTCGCCAACAAAGGGCATCCTCATTGTGTGTTGTATCGATAGATGTACATTTATTCATTACATTGTTATAGAAATATGTACATAACAAAACTCGTAATTTTACTGAATAACAAACAGGAGAACTTTGACTCAAGTTTATATAAGAATAAACAATCTTTAATGGTTAATATTTTGCCACAAGAAATACATTTCTTACAAATTCATTGGTTAAGAACTTCCGCTTCTCCTAGACTATAGGAAAAAAAGAAAAAAAACCTACTAGATGGAGTGCTGTTTTGCAATTGATCTCATTTGGGCGAACTGAGAACTGATTTGATTTTTTTTCTGATAGTCATGGTTGAGGTACGTGTTCCTGTGGCAAGATATTTTGTATTCTTTCTCCCGCAGTTCATCCTGCCATCCTCGACACTTATCTCGAACCGTTGTTGCGAAAAATCGACACCACGAGGCAAAAACTCTTAGTGTTGGCAGATTTGAATGCTCCTTATTATAACAGGGACAAATACTCCTTTTTACCTGGGATGAAGCTCTTATTCCATGGCTAGGATGAATTATCTGTTAAATTTTACAGTCTACGCAAACACTACACAATTCCCTCTATTTCTTGTAAATATTTTAACAATTTTAGGAGTAATTTTTCTTTCATCCTGTCGACTACAGTGTTTGCACTGACGCCACTCAGTTCTGTTTACCTTAGTAAATACTTTAAGTTTGTTAATGAAACTGTTAAAGATGAGTGATGAAATGAAGAATCTGAAACTTTAATTCCACCTGAAACAGAAAATACACCAGAGGTTTACATTCCTTTGTATTTTATTGACGCCATGCAATATGCCATCAAGAGTCCAAAGACTTGATTAGCGTCTGGTATTGATAATATTCCTTAATTTATCATTGAAGAATTGCTTGACGTAGTTGACCATGTACAAGAGTCATTGTTTCATCTTGTCTAATTTAATAAACATGAAACTCCTTCCGGTAGGAAGACAGAACCAGTATCTCCAATCAAAAGAAAAGGACCAATATCTGATCTGTGTGTACTACCCTAGATAATCGAAATGTTTATACACAGATTTTAGATGTTCTCGTAGACTCCAGTCTGATTTTTTCTAGACACATAAACTGGCTGTATCTAAAGCCCAGAGGAACTTGGGTCTCGTTAAGTGGATCGTAGGTATTTAAATTACAAGATAACTTATTTAACCCTGTACATGCCATTAGTTCGAATTCGCCTTGAGTATACAACTTTTTATGGAATGGGAACAGGAAGTATAAAGATACAGCAGTCGAGGAAATGCCTCTCACGGAGGATGGTATTTCATAGCTTTATTTTATTTTCATAGAAGTTTTCATAGCTAGATGAAGTGAGAGAGTATGTAGAACTTCATTTATCAACCTTGCTAACTTGTAGTACTGTCACTGACCTATTATTATCCAAACAACGCTTCTAGGCCACCATTTTTCGGTGGATACTATTTGCCTGAGCTCCGGTATATTCTACGGCGTGGTGGCTCAGTGGCTAAGGCTTCGGACTGCGGAGGGCAATGTCCAAGGCTCGAATCCCTAACTGAGGTAACGCTCGTTACTTCACTCGTTGAATAAAGTTCACGCATGTAGTAGGCCCAAGTAAACTAGTGAGTTGTTAAAAAGAAATCTTTTCGTTTAAAAGATTCATTTGTTTTCTAATACGCTGCAGAATGTAAGACGGTCATCAGATGTGCTAGTCTTGCAAAAAGGTTTCATAATCTTGAAAACAATTGTGGGAAGTTTATAAATGAATTCTTGATAGTAACCAATAAAGATTATGACCAATATAACGCTCAGCAAGTTTAGCGTCATTTCTCGATTGTTACAAATTTCGGCCTCAAGGCTGTTTTTGGACACTTGAGAATTCACCGGTCTTTCACCAGTGAAGAAGGATCAGTGGTGTGTTAGTGTACATGGAAGCCCCCTCCAAACCCAAGAATATTGATAAATATATTTTGTAAATTAAGAGCCCTTTAAAGCATTAGCGTAATATATAATGGATCCATTACAATGGATCCAATCCACGTAATATATAATGGAGTGACATAAAAGAAATGCCTCTGAATGGAAATATTATGCTTTTTATTGAATATCGAGGAATGTGATAACCACGTATACTTTTCACGTTGTAGGCTCTGTATATTGATGGCTTACTTTGACCCTCTGGTAGATATGTCACGGTGACCTCTGAGGACTTGTCGGGTGACATTTGCGACAGCCTCACTCCTGTGTCCTGTCAATACGAACGACTCCCAAGGGTCCTGCGTGTCACGCACAAACACAAATGTATTGGTTCCCCTTCCATTTTATTTATCCTGGATGCTGTATAGTCATTTCCTAGTACTTTACGTTTTTCTGTAACTATAATTCCTTTAGTGCACGACTCTCGACATAAGTTCGAAGGACTCGGGTCTTACGATTATTCAAATTTGAAGGTTTATATTTCATAGATTTTTTTGAGAATAGTTTAATTCTACTGGAGAGGAGAGAATCAATATTTACATTTAGAATAATTTAATTTTATTTGTACCCTTAGCAGCTATTTTTCTCTTTGTGTTAAAATTATATGCATTACGTATTTAATTATTATTTATTCAATATATAGCAGATATACTACACAAATTTAATATTAAAAAAAGTTAAAGTATTCTTAAAAATAAAATTTCAAAGTTTAAGGTATTTAATTTAACCTTCATGACATATATAACATAAATATAATCATAAAATTAAATAGTGTACAAGTCAGTGGTAGAATTTAAATACTTTAATAATCCCTCTGACAAATGCAGTTTACTAAAATTGAAAACTGTAATATTTTAATCAATTTGTACTTACTTACAATGTATTAAAGTTGTGTAATGTTAACATTGTTTTGAACATTTTATTTTATAGTGTATTTTTCGCTATGTTTACTTATGAGTTTAAATTGTGACCAGTGTCTAAAATGCAAAAGAAACTGAAGTCAGAGAATAAATTCAAAATAGGGAGCTTCCCAACACGCTTCGCGTGCCAGCCCCGTCACTCACTGCGCTCGTTATCCCTCGGCCTGTGACTTTTGTCTACAAATAATAGTAGGTTAAGTGTACAACGTAAAATCACAATATTAAATTTATTGACAGTGTCTCTCTCACCTTACTTGCACTGCTACCTATTTATTAGTATAAACACCCAATGATACGATTAACTGGTCGTCAAACCACCGAGTATATTCATTCTGCTATAATACTGAATATACAATAATTGCCTCAGAATACAGTACCTAAAAACAAAACTGATTTTATGATGTAGGTCTATTATAAAATCTAAACATTTATGATATTAACTAAATCTAATTATTGTGAATTATTACAGAAAATATTTCTATACGACGTCAAATAGCTTATTTGTATCATTAATAAGGCGAGTTGTTTCTACATAAATATCGTGACTCAACATGCGTTTAACGTATTTTAAACGAAATTAATGATAATACAAACATTTTTTTGTATCTCATTTCTGGTAGTGTAACAAAGAAGTGTAAATTCCAGCAATTAATAAATTTTATGGAATCTACAAACTTTTTTGTTGCTACAAACTTTGAAATTCTCAAAATGAGTTATCAATGTAGGCCTGTTAGGACTTTTCTCTGTTAGACATCATCATACAGATGTAATTACGAGAAGAGGGGATTGTTAATGTATCTTTCACCAAGAGACAGTTGAGTGACCTTGAATCACAGTCTGGGAGGGGGGATGATGACCGAGAAAGCCTGCAGCCATAAAGGTCAAGGTCAAACTAGCAACGACCGCTGACTACATGGCTACTGAACACCAGAGTGTTTAAATCGTTTTCAAAATTGAAATGTTCTCCTCGAATAAATATATTTGCGTAAACAAATAAAGAAATATTTATTATAACTAACATCCCACAAGAATTTAGACGATTCCTAAAAAAATGTGCTTATAAAAAACAATTTGTTTTCATTTGTTAAAAAAGCTTACTACTTGGCTGTACATGGTTTATTACTAAGTGGTGTTTAGTTATTACAAATTTTATTATCAATCGTATGTTATCAATATAATAGTTGTTTTTACATAAGCATCAACTTAAAAGTAATGATCTCTGTTCTAAAATTGTCTGTACTAAATATGTATTCCAGAAAAAGCATTGCCTGGCAGAATTATGAAACCCTCATTACCCCTCAGTATTTATTATTTTACATTTTAATACTTATTTATTATTATTATAATACATTCATTGATACTGTAGTGTATGGGTGGGCGAGTCAATACAACTGTAAGTGTAGGCTGAGTTGATGGATTAGTGTCACCCACTGTTCGTGTATATGTAGGTAAGTGGGTATTGACACTTTACGTGTATGGGTGGGTGCGTCTAACCATTGAGCATGTCTGGGTAGGTGGATCGATGTTAATGTACGTACATGAGTGGCTGGGTGAGTCACCGACACCACTTGTATGAGTGGGTGGGTGGTTACTGACACTACGTGTATGGATCAAGCCATGGTACGTGTGTGTGAGTGGGTGGATCAATATTGCTGTACTTATATGAGATGCTGGGTGAGTCACTGTTACTGTACGTGCATCGCTGGGTGGGTCAATACCATTGTTTGAATGTGTTTGGGTGGTTTATATTAGCTTACTGTACAGGGTTGGACAAAGTCTGTTATATATTTATTAATTTGAAAACTGGTGAAAGAAATGATACGAACCTTTGTAGTTATGTACGTATCCCTATAATAACATTTAGATATATTTTACTGGCCCATGAAGGAAATCATAAGAATTTTAAATGTAAGCCTAACTCGAGTTATACCTCATTTTAAACGTTAGTAAAACACAAGGGTGAAATCCTGAGATCAAAACGATGACCCGGTCAGAAAATGCAGCCTCTCAAAGTTTTAACGTCATATGACCAATACTGCTAAAGAACAAGGATAAGACAGTTATTATTTATTGCAACGTGTAGCTATAGTTTATCTGACTTAAAATGAAAAATTAATTCATCTTCACCAAAAAATATGTAACAAGTTACTATATTAATTTTCTTAAACTATTTTTTGGGTATATCTACAGTACTATTAAAAGGGTTTTATTTTTTTTCATTAAAAAAAATCTTACATTACGGTTGTAAATAACGAATAACATACTCAACAACAAGGACCTCAAACAAGGACAAATAAATAGTCATATAACTAAGAATTAGTTATATGACATTAAATTCTTTGAGAGGCTGTATTTTCTGACTGGGTCATTCTTTTGACCTCAGGTTTTAACTTTTTTACTGTACAAACAAAGGCATTTAAAATGAGGTATAACTCGAGGTAGACTTACGTTTAAAATGTTTAAGACTTCCTGCGTGGGTCATATCCTGACTGAATGAAAACCGAGTAAAATATCTCTAATGTTTGGTATTAGGACATGTACATAACTACAAAGTTTAGTTACATCTCTTTCAATAGTTTCAAAATTAATAAATATATTCCAGACTTTAGCCCAACCCTGTTTGGTTAATAGTAATTTATTTTCCTAAATTATTACAGAAATTACCACTCACAAAGCATCACGTGCGATTACAAATCTAACGTTTTTTTCACCCTAATTGAAAATAGTTTCTCCCCCCCTGCAATTGTAACTTCCTCCTCCCGTAATTACATGTAATGAGTTTAACATTTTTCTAATCATTAATTGAATTAAAAATTAAATCCTCTCTCTGTGGTACCGGAAAGTATTGTACGATAGCTCAGTGTTTGTATTTTTTGTCAGAAAGTAAATACTTTATGTATTATAAAGAATGGGAATGTTAATTTGAAACAAATAATCAAGGCAGAGTGTGCTTTCAAAACAATATGTAGAAATTTGTGATTGACAATGGGATTTCCAGTACTAATAAATAGTTGTCAGTAACAACAAATAGCCACAAGTAAAAAATTACATAAACATACACTAAAATATTACCAAAATAGATATTCTTTAGAATTTTATATTTAGTCTAAAGATCAGTAAGTTAATCTAAATGAAAAATATTCACAGTAAAAATATTAAACACTCTATGGCTTCCTTCCAGGAACAAGGCCATAACAGAGAAACAGACTGCAATAGTAGTACACAGTAGTTGAACGAAGAGCAAAGTGCAGGCAGTGTTACCAACTGAATTATCGTTATTCCCATTTCCCAGTTTACTTATCCTATCTCACTTTATGTTCATTTGTAGTGTTTCACTTTGTAATACTCTAAAACCTAAGTTTATATTGGCGAATGCTAATTAATTGTATCGTGGGTATGATATAAAACTAACTTTTTGAAAATATTGCTTCTTTCGGAACGCTACGGGATATTTTTAACAGCAAAATCTATATGGTCTATTAGTTTTATATTTTAATTGAGAACTCTAATCGTTTAACCATTGAAATATTACCAAATAAAATGCATAGAATGGTTGAAAATTATTCTTAAAGTAAATTACAAACAATCATTGTTATTGTTGCGTCAATTTTTGTAAGATTAGTATTACTAATTTTTTTCAAATATACTTGAAACAATGATTAAAAGAAGGCCATTCCCTATGACGAAAAACGCAAAAAAACGTGGTTTTATGTTTCAAGCGTTCGGCTCGTAATAATGACCATATAGCAACAGTTGACGTGTCATTTGATAGGTGAAGAACTGTTCGTTTATATTTGTAAAAAATTGAGATTTTGCATGGTTATTTTAACAGTAAAACCTGCGAAATTAAAATATAATTTTCGACATTTATAAATTAAAAACTCATAAAATCAACTAATATTATACGTTTAATAATAATAAATAGTTCATTACAAGTCATTATAATGAAGACGAACCGTGCGGTTTAAATAGAACGGCGTGTCTACTATAGGCCAGTCGACTCTCAATCGGTGGCTAGCAGATTTGAAAACGGCCTCCTTATATATATTTTATAACTAAAAAAAAATTATTGGCAGATTGCTTTCTTATCATATTACGAAATTGTCTCTAGTCCCTATTCTTTATATAATTTATCAGTATCACATATGTATTTAAGTTACCCTGTACAAACACTTTAATGATACATTTATAGGTATTCCATTTTTTTACAAAATAACTTTAAACTGTTCACAGTATGTATCTGTCGTACAGTTTCAAAGTTCATTACTGTTGTTTCCAGTTAATATTACTTCATAGTTATAACTACATTTAGAATATTTAAGTTTTATTATTTTTGTTTTTAATTTTTTTATTGTTTGAGCTGAACGAAAACTTATGACTCTGATGTAAGTAACGTATATTTATGTTTATGTGTTTGTTTATACAGTGCCTTCATATGATTAATAATCTAAAAATATACTAGTAGCATTTTTGATCTGATATTAACATCACACTTTCATAACATTTTCGTTGAGTCCCCATTGTTTGAAATGTTGGAATGTATATTCATGACGCATACGGCCGGAAGAAGAGACTGGCTCACAATAAACCAAACCCGGAGCAGAATGTGAATGTGGGTTGAGTGACGTTAGTTGTGTTTCTAAAAGTCATGTTTTATCGTCATCTCCACTGGGGAGCCGTTACGCCGGCAATTTATTGGTGCAGTGTCAACAGCCTCTCTCTCCTCTCTCTGTCTTTCCTCCCTCCCCCATTTCTCTCGTGACACAATACAAGATTGAACCTCGCAATCGTTCAAAACTCATCTGGACAAAATCTATACCAATCGTCATCTCGTTACACCGGCAATTTATTGGTGCAGTGTCAACAGCCTCTCTCTCCTCTCTCTGTCTTTCCTCCCTTCCCCATTTCTTCGAGACACAATACAAGATTGAACTATGCAATCGTTCTAAACTCATCGGCAAAAAATCCATACCTATCATCATCTCGTTACGCCGGCAATTTATTGGTACAGTGTCAACAGCCTCTCTCTCCTCTTACTGTCTTTCCTCCCTCCCCCATTTCTCTCATGACATAATACAAGATTGAACTGTGCAATCGTTCTAAACTCATCTGAACAAAATCCATACCTATCGTAAACTCGTTACGCTGGCAATTTATTGGTACAGTGTCAACAGCCTCTCTCTCCTCTTACTGTCTTTCCTCCCTCCCCCATTTCTCTCATGACATAATACAAGATTGAACTGTGCAATCGTTCTAAACTCATCCGAACAAAATCCATACCTATCATCATCTCGTTACGCCGGCAATTTATTGGTACAGTGTCAACAGCCTCTCTCTCCTCTAACTGTCTTTCCTCCCTCCCCCATTTCTCTCATGACATAATACAAGATTGAACTGTGCAATCGTTCTAAACTCATCTGAACAAAATCCATACCTATCATCATCTCGTTACGCCGGCATTTTATTGGTACAGTGTCAACAGCCTCTCTCTCCTTTTACTGTCTTTCCTCCCTCCCCCATTTCTCTCATGACATAATACAAGATTGAACTGTGCAATCGTTCTAAACTCATCTGAACAAAATCCATACCTATCGTCATCTCGTTACGCTGGTAATTTATTGGTGCAGTGTCAACAGCATCTCCCTCCGATGTGTTCTATCCTCCTCTCGTGACACAACTAATAATGAACTAATGCACGTAAGTTTTTCTGGTCCTTATGTCCACCCACCCACGTAAACTGACAACCCTCCTACCCACTTATATACGTACGACATTCACCCACACATCCTTCCACAAATGAACTAATATACGCACGTCTTTTCTGGCCTTTTCTCAGTCCACCCACCCACGTACATTGACAACACCTAAGTAATCATATAACTACGACGTTGACCCTCAGGTTGATCCACATATTCGTATATCGTCAACAATTACTAACATATGTACGTCTTTACTGGTCCATCAGTACACCCACCCGTATAGATTGATCCTAACTACTCATATACGTACAACATCGACCTCAATGGTCATCCACATATCTTCAACATTGACTAACACAATCATCTTAACTTTAGTCAACCCAAATCCGACCCTCCCACCCATTCACAAATGTATGACGTTGATGGGTGGGTTTGTGTTTGATTTATAACTGATGAAAACTATGTCGCTGAGTCTGGCAGTCACGTACAGTGGTACTGAAATTACACGTGTAGTGGTACTGCCCCACCCGATCTCCCGTACTCGTACAGTGGCACATTAAGGGGGGGGGGGTTAGAGTTAAACTGCTACAAATTGACATACAATTATTAAAAATGTTAAGAACTGAGTATTAAAAGGAATATTAAGTTATTTAAAATGTCCATTGTGCAAAAAAATTTAAATATTTAAGTAGAACAGTCTCTAGTCAAATTTCACAAGGTATTGAGGTGCATAGTGTTATTGAAAAAAAAAAAAAAAAAAAAAAAAAATGAAATCAAATTTGGTTTTTTCTTTTATATTCAAGTTGAATGTTATGTGTGATTAAATATTAATTAAGAACATTATCGGTTTCATACAACATAAGTTTATTAAAAAACTGTATTAAGAATAATCAGTTTATAAATCGTCTGTTTTGTATATTGTATAGTAATAATTGAAATATTACTATGTGTATAAAGTACTGTACATATTTGGAAAAATAAATTATTAATATTACTATAGAAAAAAATAGCAACAATGCGTTTTCATGACTGAACATTATTACAAAGAATATTAAGTTATTCCCTAATGATTGGTCTATTGCAATTTGATCATATGAGCAACTAACCTTAGGTAGTGTTTGGTCAGATAAGATTCCGTGGTATCGGAGGGACAAGTTTCAAATTAGTGAAGTTGGATCGCTCCACTGGTATCTAAACTCCTGATGAACGACCCGGCGGTCGCCTGATAGTTTCAAAACGATCAGGATCAAGATACAGGCATCCTGAACCTTGAAACCAGAATTTAAATATTCAACTTCAAACCTTTCAGCCAGAATTACATTTTAATTGCAGCTATTAAAAGGAAAAGGTATGCAGCAGGATCTAGATTTGTTGACTGATAATGATTTTATAAAACAGTAAACATCTCATTATTCGCATAGCTATACTCCGATCTGGATATAAACTATCCAGGAGTCACATGATTACTGATATTGGTGGGAATATGGGGGATCAACAATTTCATAGTTATTGGTTGAATGGAAACTAACAGATGATCGTTAGTGCTATGTTAGAATCAAGGAAAACAAAGTAAACAATTGGTAAACAAAATGGTTTAAAACACTATAATCTTCACTAAAAACTATATAAACTTCAATCTAATAAAGACAACCTTTCAATTAGCTAGATAAAAAGCCTTGTATCAAAAGGCATTCTTTTTAGAAGACCAGATATAGTACAAATTGTTTGGGAGGTTAGGAAGGCCCGCCAAGAATCTTGTAGGCCAAGATGGGATAGACATCCTTTGAAAGACATATGTGGCCATAAGTGGAAGGAACGACCAATGAGCTGCCTATAGTCCGTCCAGTCAGCTACGGTCTCTGGAGGATAAGAGCCCCGTATACAACAATAAGCTTCCCTAAAGATTAGCGACCATAGCTGACTGAACGGGCTGACTGATATGAAAGAATCTATATAGCCAGTACATGAAACAGAAATACAGAATAGCCTAAAAAAGTATCTACACGATAACTCTATCCATTTTGTTTTCAACCAGTACCGTACTTCAAAAATTTATTTTTAAAATTCTCAATAATTATTTTTTGGTCAGTGTAACCTGGATGTAGCCAGTACTCCAAGTACGAACACTGAAATGTTTGAAGTATTATCTATGGTATCTCTTTTCCTCAGTGCAAAAGTCATTAGGAAACACAAGAAATCCTAGTTGTGTTCAACACATTGCAAACAGTGTAATCGCAGCGTGCGGCCAGCAGCGAGAGTGCTGTACTCCCACCACTTAACTCGTCGGAACACGATGTTTCCCTGCACTTGCAGGAGATAGCACGCGGATAAATTGAAGCACATAAATATTAATGCACTCAGAGCCACAAAACTGGACAATTTCAATGGTCCAATTACCATGAAATCCGCATGGCGTTACGGTTACGTAAATAATTGAAATTGATGTGTCGGTCTGCGCCCCGTCGCGTAGCCGGGACATCAATAACAGAAACTGGTTGGTCTGGCGCATCTTGCTGCCGGGCAATCACGATCTCGCCTGGACACGGCCAACAGCACGCCCATTCCTGTCGAAATACACGGACCAACTGAGTGCCTCGCTACAGCGCAGAGTTAACAAAACAAACGGCTATGTAAATTAATTTAAATTTATTTACTTAAAACTATAATAAAATTGATGTAAACTTAGTTTTCTTATATTTATTGATGTGGTTTGAATATTTTTGAAAATTGGTCGGTGATCTTTCTACGTCACCTTTATTTTGACCAATCACATCTTCTGAAACTTAAATAACTGCGAAAGTATGTCATACTTACTCTAATGCACGCTGTGATTCAATCATCACCCCCAACTTACGTGAAGGAGGAATTCTCCTTTTTGTTCCATATCAATAACAAGAAGGGGTAAATTACCGCTACGCAGAGCTTTTAACAAGTCCTTATGTCGTTGAATTCTTTAGCAAACAGAATCAAAGTTCTCTATGAGCGTGGCCAGTTCGGGAGGGAAGTCAAATGTTGGCTGGCGCAGGGGTTGTAAGGCTAATATGTCTTTGGCAAGTTTTTTTTAAAGTTAAAATAGAGCCCTTAAGTTCTCGTTTACTATAAAAGTTACTAAAAGTATTTTACAATATTGATAATTCACACAAATTGAGAACGCTAATATAGCTCTTGTACCAAAACCGATTTTATAGGTTTAAATTAAAACATTCAATTTTATAGAACCTAAAATCCAACAAACTGATGAGTGGACATGGAATCAAAATATAAAATAGTTGTTAAACTTTTAAGGGAATCGTAATGCCTAAGCGAAACTGAGAATCTGATAAAAATTACAGTTGTATTGTTTGGTCTTATATAAATTATTTTAATTACTTGTAAAAAATGTACAGAGGCAATTACACCACAATTGCTTTAGGCATAGTATAATAAAGATGTAAGACGGTCATCAATAGGTATTTTGTTTTGTATAGCCTTGAGCTCCTATGGTTCTCTGCGATGTCATTTGTTTTTATATTAAACCTCAGAAAAGTTATTTATTAGTTTAAGGTTTCTCAACGGTATTTATTTAAAATAATTTTTGTAAAAATAGTGTTGGTAGAAAAGAAGTGTCTTCAGTTAGATGGTATTTATAGCTTACAGTAACAGAAAGTAGTAAAGGGGTTTCAAACTTCTATATTTTTTGTGCGATCTGGTGTACCACAAGGGTCTAATTTAGGGCCTCTTTTGTTTTTAATAAAAATTAATGATTTATGCGAGTATGTCAATTCAGTCGAGGTTTCACTCTTTTGCAGATGTTGAAATTAACTTTTCATTTTCTCAGCAGATACAGTAGTACAGTGATAATGGCCCCTGCCCACCCAAACACGTACTGTGACACTCACCTACACTCCCATACCTACACGCACAGCTCACTTTGCTATAGAGATCTCAGTTTGCTCAGTTAAAATAAATTCTCATCTGCAAGGGAGAAATGTTTTAAAACATGCAAATGTTACGCGCAATAGTTTTATTTTTGGAAGCATCAGTTCTTTTCTAAACTAGCTGATACATAGACGGGGAAGAGTGTTTACCTGTACATGAGTTTTCTTTACTCATGAACTGAACAGAAATTATTTTTATTTCACCTTTAGAACTTCGTATCAGGCTAAATAACAAATCTGGAAGCTCTATTATTTTTTTATTGTCAGGTAATGTGAGTCTGAAGGAGAAAAAATGAGCAAAATTATGGTTGAGGAGTTAGGTGTTGATTTTGCATTCATATTTTATTCGTATTTGTAGAGAAAAATAAAGAATATATAATAATTATTTTGCTTAGTTTAGTTTTATTTCAAGGAACCTCACTAAAATACAGTTTATTCAATTTAATAGCATACTATAACACATATATTTCACCAATTATTAGTCAAATAATGAGGAAGAAAGACTTAATCAACTTTGTTTCGTTGCTAAGGTTATTATAATTCATTTTCAGACCTTTTGAATGTGTCACAATCGAATACAAAAAAAGTGCTAGGTATTTTACGAGGAAGAGAAACAAAAAGAGCGCCTTCTACCGGTAGTAAAAGTATTGTTGTAAATAGGCCAGGTATGTGACCGGCGCTGGAGGGCCGCCAGCACAGCGCTGGGAGGTAGTAAAGATGCTTTATTGTAGGCCAGAAGTAGCCAGGGCTTTAGGCGCAGTTCTCATCTCTTTCTGACCGTTGGAGAGGTACTGTACCCGTGGAAGGTCATCCCTTAGGTTAAAGATGGCACCAATGTGGATATGGGGTGCAAATATATTTAGGAGGCGCCACAGAGAAAAAAGAAACAGGTATTGCTTTCTAAAGGCTGCAGCGGTGCAATGTCGGCTATAGAAAGGACAACTATATAAAAAAATCCTTAGACACTCTTGTGTTGACTTTAAAAAAAAGCCAAGTTTAAAATTGTACGTTCGTAAATAAAGCTGAAATCTTTGTCGGAATTTAACATTGGCCTTCTGGAGAATCAAATCAAATAATGGCGCCTAGTGAATGAGAGTCTTAACAGAAGTCAGCATGTGAATTAATAAACCCCACTTGTAAAACATTATTTTACCTAAACAAATAATACTAACAGTAACTGTTTCCAATCAGTGTTTATTTTAGAAACTATATAACTCAACTCATTCCAGTCACAAGCACTTGACGTAATGGCTCCTTTGTTACCCCCTGATATATGAAACCCTCCACTTACACAGAGCAGGGAAGTTGGCCGCAACTTCTAATGAGAACTGCAAATCGTACAATACAATCTCATTAACATCACGTAAAGTTTTATTGAGTTTGAAGCATTATTTTGAATTGAAAACGTTTCATAGGGGACGAACTGTAGTGGATCTTAACCTCTTTCGGTTAAGTGCGCACTTAGTTGCGGAAACCGACGTCTATTCAGTGTTAATGAACGACGCGGGTTTAGTTCATGTGTTTAAAAGTCCCACCGTCAAGTTTAGCAGACTAATTAGTTATCTATGGAAGGAAAAAGTAACTGTTATTTAACGTGTCAGCTAGTGGGGGGGGGGGAGGTTAAGTTAAAAAACTGCATATTCAAATTGCAATCAAATCAAATAGTTTATTTCCATTGATCAATATTTACATTGAAATAGGAATTGTCAACACATATTAGTTATATATACAGGTTATAAGCAACATGTTGTAATTTTAGCCTACTTTAGATTTATGTAACACTATTAACTGGGAAACAAGCTTGTCTGAAATAATAGTAGTTAGTTATTATAATATTATTAGGCTAGGGTCATGTTCTAAAAATTCTTGAATACAATGAAAAGGATTATAAATTAGTCATTTATACAAACTATTTTTAAATTGAACATAAGGAATGGTCCGAGTTGACTGAGGAAGTTTATTGAAAAATTTAATTCCATTGACTTTGTAAGAATTTGAAGTTTTAGAAAGCCTATGCTTTGGAATGTCAATCATATTGTTGTAACGGGTATTGTGACTATGGACGTCTTGTCTAATATTTAAACTGTTCAAACTAGCTTTAGTGTAGAGTAATACTTGGAATATGTACAGGTTATAAACAGTGAGAATTTTTAATTTTTTGAAAAGAGGTCGAGAGGGATCCAAGGGACCAGCTCTACACAAGGTTCTAATAACCTTTTTATGTAGTAATAAAATATCATGTACATGACAAGAGTGGACCCATATTAACAATCCATAAGAAATGTGTGATTGAAAAAAACTAAAATACACTGTTCTTAAATAATTATCAGGCAAAATGTTTCCAAATCAAATAATTTACACGACTTATTTTTTTACAAATTGTATCAGTGTGTGTTTGCCAATTCAATTTATTGTCTAAATGAAAACCTAGTAATTTAACAGAATTAGCATCTTCATTTTTTGATAGGCTTAAAATAATTTTCTGTGTCTTTTCTCTGTTGCAGTGTAGTCTGTTGTATGAAAACCAATCAATAGCTCTATTATGTGAATCTATCATTATTGTATTGAGAACTTTTACGTTTTTGTGTGAAGCCAGTAGAGTTACATCGTCTGCATAAATAATAGATTGGGTGTTAAGGCATAATGGCAGATCATTTATCATGACTGTGAATAAGAAAGGCCCCAGGACAGAGCCCTGTGGAATCCCCAGACCAACACTTAATACTTTTGAATTTTGCCCTCTTACAGAAACATACTGCTTTCTACCAATCAAGTAGGATTTGACTATGTTGATTGATTCCCCGTCCACTCCATAAAACTTGAGTTTGTCCAAAAGTATGTCGTAGGGAACACAATCAAACGCCTTACTTAAGTCACATAGCGCAAGAGAAACAGATTCTTTTTCTTAAAATGCTTTTAGGGTTGTATCTACTAAATTTATAAGTGCTGCTGTTGTTGAATGACCTTCCGTAAAACCAAACTGTTTAGTAAATTAAGTTATTTTGAACAAAGAATGAATTTAGTTGTTTGTGCATAACAGATTCGAGTATTTTTAAAAACCCAATGAAAATCAAACAATTGAATCTCATTGAAAATCGAAATAGAGGGTTGAAATATAGCAGGTGCAATAAAAGTCTGGCTGAATCAAAATCTAAAACCATTTAATACGAATATTTTTCAACAGCCACGTGATTATTAAGAACATTTATAAATAATTAAATAGCGGTCATTTAAATTAATGATCTACTAAGAATACCTTTCATTTAATTCAGTTTTATTTTTATTCATTATTTTGGTTTGACACGCTGACACAGATTAAGTGTATTTTAAGGAGAATATTAATGATTTGGTGATTGTTGTATGAGTGTGGATGACTAAGGTTGACTGTTATGGAATGTTATTATTAATTAATTATTATTAATGTTATCTTTCTATGGAGAAAGATCTATTTATTAATGTTTTTTTTTAATTTGCATAATATGTGTTGGTACATACACAGTACGTGAACGTCAAACAACTCAACTATATTACAAACAATATAAGCACAAACTGCTCAAATATACTACTATATAAGAAAAAATGCACAAATATACCACAATATAAGTACGAACTATACAAATGCTACGGATATCGATTTCGGCAAACCACGTTCACCATCCTCAGACCGGAGGGTTTCACAAAAGTAGTATCTTTACTATACACGTATTTAAAGTATGTCTAAAATTTGTTACAGCTATTTATAGAGCGTTTAGAGTGAGTTACATTACATGTATGTATATAATGTATAAAAATAGTTACATTAGCTTTACATCCCTAACTTCGCCTCGTGTAGTAACGGTATAGAATTTGTTTATTTTATTTTCATTTCGTTCAGAAACATTTCGAGCTTCTTTTAAAATATTAATGAAATATTTATATCTTGTTTATGTCCATGAAATCATGAACTTCTTGTTTCGGGCTAGTTAACACAGAGTTTTTTTACATGATGTTCATGAATAATTAATTATTTGTATGCACACCTTTCATTATTTAATAACTAACTTTATTTATTTGTTTCCTAAACGTTAACTATCTATTTGTATATTGGTGGTCAGTCTGATGAAAAAATTGACAATATCACAGAGAAGATAAATAGAAGTCGCATCCCCACCCACCCACTCTTACACACATAGTGTTGAGGACCACCAGCCCACGCTTTCACGTACAGTGGTATTGACCCACCCTTACACGTACAGTGGTATTGACCCACCCACCCACCCTTTCACGTACAGTGGTATTGACCCACCCGCCCACCCACCCTTACACGTACAGTGGTATTTGTAAATTTTTACTTTTAATATTGTGAATGTATTAGGTATTTTGTTTTTGAAATTTGTTAATGATGGAGTATCAGATGAGGGAGACAAAGGTAGTTGGACATTTGCCATCATTACGTGAAAAATAACAATCACGACGTTTCGATTTGGTAAAACCCAACCTTTTTCAAGTGCTAAAAACTAAATTACATCTACACAAATATGTTATAAAACTACGTTCTTAAACTAATAAACTTATCTACTTTAATAATTATCTACATTTTAACCTAGATCCTAGAATGGAGTACAACAAAATGAACTTCTACTAAATATAAAAATATTAACAGGGTTAAATTTTTGGCGATCTCGGAGAGTACGTCCCTGACCTCATCAGTCTGTGTATGGTTGTTGTGAAGTGTAGTGTGTATGTTTGTCTAGTCCCCGTGTTTTATCACCTTGGAGGGAACTTCGTAGACACTGCATTTGGATTGTATCATCCTCACTTCGTACCTGGGACGTCTAGACGCCATCGTCACTGTGGGTCGTAAGACTTCATCATTTTTGTAATATTTGATTATGGCATTGTTTTATTCCTAATAATTGTTGTCTTTTCAGGTTAAAATGTAATTTTAATAGTAGCCTCAGTCCTTCCGAGCCATATATATATATATAATTTTTTGTGCGTGTTGAATGTTATTTTAAATTAATTGTGTTTTTCAGGTACCATACATTTATGATTAGTTAATGTAATCTTATTTCAGTCTGATTTGAATATTAATTTTATTGTGTTTTACATTTTTCGTTGATATAGTGACCTTGACAGCGCCTATTTGGCTATATTAATTTAACCCTGTTAATATTTTTATATTTAGTAGAAGTTCATTTTGTTGTACTCCATTCTAGGATCTAGGTTAAAATGTAGATAATTATCAAAGTAGATAAGTTTATTAGTTTAAGAACGTAGTTTTATAACATATTTGTGTAGATGTAATTTAGTTTTTAGCACTTGAAAAAGGTTTGGGTTTTACCAAATCGAAACGTCGTGATTGTTATTTTTCACGTAGTCTAATGATGGCAAATGTCCAACTACTGTACCTTTGTCTCCCTCATATTAGGTATTGCTTACAACATTTATTTTATAAAATGTATTTAATTTAAAGTTTGACAACATATTTCACCGTTGAGGTACTGATTTGAAAAAAGTAAATGAAACATTTATTTTTATCTTTGATCATCATCGTCATCATCATCAACTGATAGTATGCGAGTTTTGAATAGCGGCGTTCATCTAACTAGACACAGAGGGCTGTTTTCACTTCATGTTTACTATCACGGCAATTTCCCCAGTGCATATGTCACAAAGCTTTGCCGTTGCATCCTGTTCAGCAAACATCCCTCCCGGGCTGTAGTTTGGTCTCCTGTGGGAAGGGGTCGCTGCGCTCGCTATCTGTGCTATCTAGCTAGCTAGCCTCGCACACTCGTTACGCTGATGCTGTTTGCTACCGTAAAAAATAATCACTGTAACTGGATTAAACCGGTCGGCTTTAGATCTAAAGGGTTGGTTTATTTCCGGCCGAGGGCCCGGGAGGGGATTATTTTGCAAGCTGCTGCCTCCCGCCCTTCTGGGAGTGGATGGGAGGCTGATTCAATGGAGACAAGGTAATAATGACCTTTGATGGATGGCGAACTCAACCAGGAGTTTGACTTAAGCCTAGAAGGGGCGCATATATTATTAAACTGCATATAAATGCTTGTTGTAATATGAATTATGAATTGGCTGACCGTTTAAAATACAATGACCCTTGATATTTAAGCAAGATGAGCTCTTTGACAGATATCTTTCTTTGGCTCTCTTTTAGGTAAGAAGACTAAATAAGTGGACTGCTTAATACACAATATTCCAATATCAAAATGAATATCTAACACCACTTTACCCCTGTATTAGTATCAACTTTAAGTTGTCACTATTTTCTAATCCTTCACTTCCATTTGAAAAAAATAAAAGTATACAACGCTATTCTTTTCTTCCTTTTTCATAATTATACAGTTACTAATTACTTATGTAAATATTTACGTGTCATTCGGGATATTTGAAGGCTACGAATTATTTATCCATATTTTGGAAAAGTTCCTCCAGTACAGACATTTGTGTGAGTGTGTCTCTTTTATTTAATAAAAACGAACATGGGAAAGGAAGTGTTGAATTATATAAAAACGTAGGCTTTTCCAATGAAACAAATGGGATTGACTGACGGACCCTGGGGAGCCGTTCGTAGTGACAGGACACAGGAACTGAGTTGTAAATGTCACCCGACATGTCCTCAGAGGTCAGAGTGAACCATGTCAGTGTGAGACGTGTTCATTTGTATCTAAGTCATAGTATAAACGCTGTGTTTAGGTTTCTTTCCAAAGAGTTATTTGTATCCATTACCATTATAGAGCTGTACCCATTTTAAAAAGATACGGAGCTTGCTATACCTGCCATCGCATTTAATATGACTCCAAAAGGCCAATTTTAAATTGAAATACAAAATAAACATTTATTTATGAGCACAAAATTTCAAACTTGTCCTTTTTCAAGGAAAACACAATTGTCTAGGGCCTTCTGAGATCAGAATTTAATTCTATCCCTTGATTTAATTTTTATATACCAATAACTGTTGCTCTATTGTAATATAATTTTTTTAAATAAACAAAAAACGTTGGTAAAACCTATTTCGAGGGCTCTATTTACACTTTATCTAAAAATTATTTTAACATTTAAAATGTATATTTTAAACAATGGAGGTGTTAACAGTTTTCAATTTTCATCTGCAAAACGCTCAGATACTGATTACTTGCGCTACCTGGTGGCCAAGCGGGGAAGTAGAGTCAAAAGCCACGACTGTTCAAACAGCACCAGGTAGATGGTCTGAGCATCCAGTGTGACTAAATTATTCAATGGATATAACTGTTAATAAATACATACCAGAAAACTCGTAAATATGAAAATATTTAAGACTAAACAGAAAGTTTTTCTGTTATATCTTTTATCACTTTTTGTGGTAGTTTATTTACAATTTCGACTACTAACTTGTTTTAGGAAACTAAATATACCACAAGCCTTTTTCAAATGCCAAAAGAAATGGTATATGTAAAAAAACAAGATGTATTAATATTTTTGTCCATAAGGTCACATATATTCCTTGATATTTGAATGATATGTTCTTTTAATTTAAAACAAAAAAGAAAGTCAAAATAAATAAAACAAATCACAACAAAAGTAAAACCTTTTCCACTTAATAAAATTTGTTTTTTAAAGCTAAACTAGTTTATTAGAAAAAAAATCAAACACAGCGATTATCAGATAGAATGTATGTGAAAAAGGTAAGTTTACATTCTAAACAGTAGTTTGTAACAATACAAGATGACATTCCTCTCCAAATTTATGGGGTATGAAGATACCTGTAGCCACCTTTTCATCATATTATAATTGTTAAATGTAATTCTAAAAGGTGATGTATGAATCCCATATTTACTAATTTTGGCGATATACAATACCTATCTTCAGACGCATTATGCCATGTGTAGCCTGGCTCAAGATTGACTGAGTAGGAGTTCAGTAAGCAGGTCCTTCTAGACGTGTGGTACGTTAGGTAAGTTGGAGAGCCGTGGTGAGTCTAACGTTGAGTAAGGAGGTCCTTTTGGACGCACAGTACGTAGGGGAAATTGGAGAGCCGTGGTAGGTCTAAAGTTGTGTAAGGAGGTCCTTTTAGACGTATATTACGTTGGGTAAGTTGGAGGGCCGTGGTGAGTCCAACGTTCAGTAAAGAGGTCCTTTTGGACGCATGCTACGTAGGGGAAATTGGAGAGCCGTGGTAGGTCTAAAGTTGTATAAAGACGTATATGTTGGGTAAGTTGGAGAGCCGTGGTGAGTCTAAAGTTGAGTAAAGAGGTCGTTTTGGACACATACTACGTAGGGGAAATTGGAGAGCCGTGGTAGGTCTAAAGTTGTGTAAGGAGGTCCTTTTAGACGTATATTACGTTAGGTAAGTTGGAGACCCATGGTGAATGTAACGTTGAGTAAGGAGGTCCTTTCAGACGTGTATTACGTTAGGTAAGTTGGAGAGCCGTGGTGAGTCTAACGTTGAGTAAGGAGGTCCTTTTGGACGCATACTACGTAGGGGAAATTGGAGAGCCGAGGTAGGTATAACGTTGCGTAAGGAGGACCTTTCAGACGTATATTACGTTAGGTAAGTTGGAGACCCATGGTGAATGTAACGTTGAGTAAGGAGGTCCTTTCAGACGTATATTACGTTAGGTAAGTTGGAGGGCCGTGGTGAGTCCAACGTTGAGTAAAGAGGTCCTTTTGGACGCATGCTACGTAGGGAATGAAAGGAGGTAGTTTTGGACGCGTACTATGTAGGGAAAATTGGAGAGCCGTGGTAAGTCTAACGTTGTGTAAGGAGGTCCTTTCAAACGTATATTACGTTGGATAAGTTGGAGAGCCATAGTGAATATAACGTTGAGTATGGAGGTCCTTTCAGACGTGTGTCACGTGAAGTTAGAGATCCATGGTAAGTCCTATATTGTTGATACGTGGGAGGTCTTTTGGGACATTTTTTATCATTGAAACTTCACAAACACAGTTTCTATTAGTTTGTCGTCGTTAATTAAATCGATTGTTTGGATCTACATCAACATGATAAATAGTGGTATTGTAGATAGCCATTAAAACATATTAAGACCAAGTTTACTCCTGGTTGATATAGAGTAACAGTATTCGAATAATTGTACTTCAAAGAGCAATGCTTCTAGCGTTCAAATTGTACATTTTTCACGAGCAATAACAAGTATATTAAAGGTTAATTACCTGCAATCTGCAAGTGATCCTGGAAATCCTGTTGGATTACGCGTTTCGGCTTTATGCCATCATCAGATCCTTATCCATGAAATGTTTTTAAAATTATTCTTGATGGTATCTTGTAAAAAAAAAAAAAAAAAAAACAATCCAGGATCACTGGCAGATTACAGGTAATTAACCTTTAATACATCCCTCAAAAGTGATTCAGAAAAACAACACCAAAATGTAGCAATACCAAGGTTTAAGCTGCTGAAAGTTATATTTGTTTTTCTTCTTATTTACATAACACATACAAGTGTATCACGAAACATTTTAAAACCTAACCAAATGGTTGAAATAAGCGAAGTAAAATGTCAGTAGTGGTGCGAAAAACAGAATTTTATGTAAGATGCAATCGCTTCAATAATTCTTAACGCTTCACCTTTTCTATAATTCCAGTCATGTGGAAACAATTAACATTGCATGTTTGTCGGCAAATGGTTAAAATGACGGAATTAGAGTTAACTGCTGTTCTCAAGGTCGAATTGCGCAAAATATGTTCGAGATCCTATTCCAATAGGTACCGCGAAGCCTACCAAGCAGCGGGATGCCTCAAATTCTTTGAATCAGGTCAGGAACCACCGGTTTTTTGCGTAGCGCGCTTAGGATCAAGATCAGCTGTTTGAAAACAGGTGGCAGGACAGCTGTGTGGTGAAGCCATCTGTTCACTCCCTCCCCGTCCTCCCGATCATTACCAGGGGTTCACGACAGGCTTTTAACCACACAGTTTTAAGCGAGCCTGTTTTCTCAAACCTTAATTATTATCCACGGGTGTTACAGCATTTTATATAATACATTACAAAAAACTCGAGTTGATTGGCCATTTACTTGATTGACCCCTCAATTACTGGCGTTGAACAACTTCTCATCAAAATTTCAGATCGATTGGACTTATACTCCTAAATTTTATACTCGTATATCACTCAAACAAATAGGCAAACGCTTAATTAGAACTTGATTAAGTTATCTTAATATATATAACCAAAAGACTGTGTTCTCACATCACGAAATCTCCAGTACCACTAAACAGATTTTTACGAAGTTTGGATGGAAAGGATATTGCGAAATTCCAAAAACTAGGGGTAGAAGCAGCTTCTTTTTCAAAGAGTAACATTGGCATTAACTTAATAATTTATAACATGCTATATAAAAAATCCACAAACATGACACAAAAGCTTGGCTGATTTTGAGCTTATCATTTTGAAATGTTTAAGGTCATTTCTACTAACTCTGATTTTGCATACACGGGGTTTTATAGACTATAAAGCTTTGTTATCTAGTAGAACGGTAGTGTACCACTCGTTTACTGGCTCTACCAAATTTTTAAATACAAGAAGTACGGGTAATTAACTTCCAATTAACTTCCAGAACGTGTTTCTCTTCCCTACACAAGATCCGCACCCTGACTACCACCCAACCATCTCAGACTTTTCTTGTAGTGTTCTCGTCAGTGGGAACCACTGAGCGGACACCATGTCGGTATTTACATGACCAAGGATAGAACCTAACACCTACAATGTCCACAACAATATGTCCCCAAGTAGCTGGATTACAGCACTGCGCCACCAGTGCTGACAGTGTAATTTAATGACACGATTCCTTCATGGATTGTATAAGGCAAGGCTCTCCCAAATTTTGTAATACAAGGAGCACGGGTAATTAAACCCGAGCCCAAATTACTTTTGAAAGTCCACGTTGGTTGATTATCAAGTTCCCGCCAAGCTTGGTAGTAAAGTGACTTAATAATCCCCGACTGTTACAAATGATGCCAGTTAAACCATTCTTTTACCAGGTCGAAATGAGCGCTTTTGACGGAATTACACGTGTTTTGTCGTTCTGGCGTTGATCGATGTTTTGCGTGCACGGGTAGCCTGTGGTTTGGCCACATCAGAGTAATAGGCCCTGTAGATTGGGCCAACTCATGGTTGATAGAAAAGTGATATCAATTTCGTACAGTTTGTTGGTTATGCGCCCAAGTGGCGTGTATTCGCCGACAAACAAATACGTCCTATCAAGCTTGTTGGGCTGAATAAATGATGTTTTACAATTTACTAACCACGTGTACGTGATATGACGAACTCCACAATATGTGGTATTGCTACCTTTCCGTGATTTAGTGGTAAATGAAAATGCCCACTCATTGACATTGTTTGTTACAACGTAACCAGCCGACAGATTTTTTAAAGGGGGATATATATATATATTTATTTATAAATATATATATATATATATATATATATATATATATATATATATATATATATATATATATATATATATATATATTTAAGGGGGATATATATTTTTAAGGGAAATATTATATGCGACAGCTTTAACATAAAAACAGTGTTTGCATTTTAAGTGTCGGAAACATTTAACTACCTAAATAATCTAATTTTGAATACTGAAAATTATGCCAGTATAAAAAAAATACTACTTTTGAATACTAAAAAGACTTTATTGGACGCTTGCGTAGATTTTCAAACAGTTTTATAAAACTGTCCCTTTAACAATATTACATTTACTTTCTTATCCAATCTTACACAATAAAGACGTTTTCTTCGTTTTCTCAGGTTTTCATTATTATTATTATTATATCCATTATTACTCATTTGTAAGACGTTGATCATAGAATGAATACGAGGGGCGAATGAATTATGATCGAAGTGATATAAAAAAGCTACAAAACGACATTTTACGTCATCCACTGCACTACTTTATTGTTACGATATATCGAACGATGTGTGCAACTCGCATATTTTGTGCTACAGAGATTCATCTGTCGACGTTACTAAAATATTGAACAATCATGGTAAACTAAATTGTAATTTTTGTTTGAATGGAGTATTTTAGTTCGCCTTTTGAACCGCTACAGAGTCTTTCACTAACTGAAAACGAAAACAATGGAATTCACCTACCAAACAAGTGAGTTAGAAAAATTAACAATACAAACAACATTTTAACCCATCGAATCATTGTTTACTTACAATTAGTTAAATTACTGATTTATTTTAAATAGCTACACATCACATAGTTTTTTTAGATGTTATATTTCGGCTATACAGTCTGAAGTCATTTTCAAACAATAAAAGAAGCAGCATGTATGGCTGTAGAAAGCTGCATTTCACAACCTAATGCCACCTTACGCTCAATATACGTGCCTATTATTAAATCAAAAGTATTAAATAAAATTCAAAATTAATAAGTGACTAAACAATTTTTATATATATAAATATATATATATATATATATATATATATATATATATATATATATAGTATATATTCAACTATTTTCATTGATCAAATCATCTGTTAAATATTTTTTTAAAACATATGATCTATTAATTAATTTATATTTTATTAAAAACTATTTATGTTGTTAAATGTTTGAAAATGGCTTCAGACTGTATAGCCGAAATATAACATTAAAAAAAAAAAAAACTATGTGATGTGTAGCTATTTAAAATAAATCAGTAATGAACACCATCACGAAAAATACATACCGTCAAGAATTAGGTAAATGTACTTATGAAATATGAAAGACTAAAATTACTAGCTACTAAGTACTACTTTCTAACTAAAAGTCAAATCACTAAGAGATCGCTTATTTCCTGTGACTGAATGATTGTAAATTTGTATTTCGAAAACTTATTAATAACTAGCCTTACTTCCTCTTATTATTCTGTGCCAGATTTAGTTTGTAATCATGTTGGATTAATGTACACAGGTCTACTCTTAACTGTTTTGCTTGCTTTGTATGGATGATTTTTGCATTCTTTATAATCCTGTTAAACCATTTAGCCACTTTCAGATATTCTGCTTGGGTAAATCTTCTAAGGGTATCGTTTAAGCTACTTATTTCTTCTGAAATTTTTTTCATATAAAAAAATCGTAGAATCACCTTCATATCAACTCCATATTCATCTGTAGCCTACTTATACCGACGGTATACTTCTTCGTATATACCCTGTACGTTTCTAAATGACTTGATTGCATCCTTTGTATATCTAACAACTCAATGGCTCGGTTCAGAACTATTTCAAAGTCCTTTACGGCTTAACGACCCTTTTCCACAACTATTTAAAGCCCTGTCCTCATCTTGAGCCATAATACTTCTAAACGATACCAACAATTCATGGCTCACGATCCTTTTTATAGTGAATTCCATTCTTTTTAGGACCAGCCCTTGTAATTAAATTAAAAGGAAGGAGAGCTGAAGAGCTACTTTGGGGGCTGGGTCGTTGAGAGCACTCAGGACCGCCATTATCCTTCCTCCTTGCCGTGACATCCACCCTCTTGACTTCTACTCCAACTTGTCCATTTTCTTGGACAGTTTCTTACCTGCTTATTATTATCTTATTTAATTTTTCAAATTAATTATGATGGTCAGCTTTGTGTTTTTAGTGGTTATTAATAGCATTTTAGTTGTTATTGAAGTATGTCTCAATTATTTAGAATTTCACAGAATTTTATTTATTGCATAATTTAATTTTGAGCTTGATGTTTCCTTTTTTAGTCTGTACATCTTAAAATTAACTAAAAAAAAAAACACCTAGTTATAGTTTTTAGAATAGATTTTATTTGACCGTGATTTAGTTTGAAATGAGTGGTTTTTTTAGTTTTACTTTTGGTATGGTAATCTTAGTTATTTTATATAAACTTTTATAGCGGCTGATTTCGTATCTATAAAGATCAAGTTTTTTTTACGAATTATCAATATTTGTCAATTATAATTTACAGATTATAACCATTCTAATTAAAAAAATTCTCTTACATTTTTGTCACATCCCTTATTCGATAGAAGTTGTCGAGGAAAAAATCGTGTCGCCACTAGTAAAAACACCGTCAATGGTTAACCATGATGGTAGTGTACAGTTTCGTATATCTATCACAGTTTTGTGTTTATAAATCTCATGTCTAGTACAATCAGCTGGCTGGAAATTTCATATATAGATTTTTTAGGTAGTAGAATATGGAACATTAATAAGTGTTTCTGTCTTTTGTGCTTAAATATCCTTTATTTTGAGTTTATCGATAATAATGATGGGTTTTACCCATCTAACATTTTATAACAAATATCCAGTTAAAATATTAAAATGAGCGCCTGTAGATAATATGTTTAGACCACAGTTTATTTGGCTATGTGTTCTTTCAAACTTGCCTCCGTTGAAAATCTTGCGTGTGATTCAAAAGAAAAACGATTCTGTCACTTTCAACAAAGTGGCGCAACCCGCTACGCGTGCATGACAGTCTTTTTCTTTCATGCAACAAAGTAATGTGCGTTTTGCTTGACACACCCAATAAATAAATATTTCATCACGGATTTCTGTCATATTTCTTGTCGTTTTCCTTTTCAAGTTCGGGGTTTTTTACTCATACTTTCACTTATAAAATAAATATCACGAGTCGAATTTATTATAATCCTATATTTTTTGTTTAAAATAACTGATCAAGTGATCTGAAGTTTCTGTTTGACACAAACGTTTAGTATTTCGTACGTAAGTTTGTTTGTAGCAGTATTGATGACAACCCCGCTGTCCGATCGCTATGGAATTTTGTATATTTGCTCTAAACAAAGTTAGTTGTGCCTATATGTAAATATTTTTATTTACTTTCAACTCAATGCGGGGGGCACGAACAAGAAGACAACATAGTACTTTAATGTCCGCTACACACTCATGTCGTGCTGTTGCTTCTACGAGGTCAAGGGGTTCTGCTACACACGGTCTAAAATTAAAATGCCAATTCATACCAACTATTGGTGAATTGTCAAAGAAATTGATTAAAATTTAATTCACGCCTACATTGTAAAGTAATGAAATAAAATCGGCAGTATAAATCTCACCTTATTTATTTTAATTAAAATAGCCTACTTTCATGCAAAACAAGTTAATTCTCCAAAAATCCACATAGACAACTATATGACAACTTATTGGGTATATATTATTAAGGATATGTACAATTCCAAAATACTTGTAAAAGCAAAACTGACAATTTGAAAAGCTGTTATCATAAAGCATTTTGCTATATTTTTATGATTTCCAAATGTTTATTTATGTTATTTATTTATACGTCATGTAACGAAAGTAGATGTATTACGTAGTACAGGCCTAGATAATACCTTTAACTTACCTTTATAGTTTTATTTACAATTTGTTATAGAGTATATAATTTTTACAGATTTCAAACTCTTAAGTTTGTAAAATCTCAAAATTACTTATATACTGAGTGGCTAAAGCTGAAAAATAAAAGGAAATCCCTTTTTAAACATATTTTTGGATAAAGAGGAGAACTACTGTATGACTAAAAATTTGGTGTACAAAATTATCACATATAAAACACCAATGGAATAGAGAAAATCTGCGCATGCCAAAACTGATCTGTGAAGGCCACTTGAGCTCCCCTGACATCAATACTTTGTGAGATCCCACTCTGAGATTACCCCCAGATCCTCGTCTACTAGTAGGCAGGCCTGGCGAGGGAGGCAGGTGCGGTTGAGTGTGCTGAGGGTGGCAGGCGCCTTAGCCCTGCGGGGGGTCTAATTTGGGGCCCTTCATAATAATTCGTGACACAAAACCCACTGATTCTGGCTCAGGTGGATTTTTTCCAAGCAGGATAACGGTTTGGAATGTCTAATAACCATATTTAGGGCACTAATTAAAATTGTTCTATTAGTACTAGTGCTCTCTCTCCTTTTCCAACTACTGTAAATCTTTAGTAAGGGTAGTTGTACAATTAGGATATAGTTTCTCTCGCTTGCAGACAGATTTGTTACAGGCCAACCCCTAATTATGATTTCCTTTCAACAGGAGGGGTACAGGGGCTAGAATTGTTGATCACACCGGGAACCAAACCAAGTTTAGCCATGTTGTAAACACATCTCAATGGAAACGTAAGGGCAAAGTCTTATACCGACTACTAAGCAGGCACAATAGGTTACTAAAACATGCTTATATAAGAAGTCCTTCTTATAAAAATAAATGTGGACTCATCAAAAATTAATTTTTTTATGAGATATTTCAAAAGTACAATAAAGCTTTTTTGAGTACGCAACTAATAATGTTGCATACTCAACAAAAATAACTGTTTTTCCACGAATAAATAAATCTTAAATGTTTTAAGCTTCACAAGTGCTTTTCACAGAGCTTGTTCACAGAGAAAAAGAAACAGAGGTTGCTGTCTTATGGCCGTAGCGAACGCCTCTATGGCAGTTGTAAGATTACAAAAACTTTACATCTTTATACCTCTGTAATAAGTATTAAGTTTATCATTGAGGATTTGAGGATTAAAGGGACGTACTGACAAGGTGCTGACTCAACCATCCGCATTGCAAACTGGATATATAACTATTTCACACACAATAAGCGTACTATTGGATGCGGTCTCTGTTTATTTCTTCTCTAAAGCCTTTTTCTCAACGAGGAATCTAGGCTAGTTTTGATAGGTTTTAGTGAAAATTCTCACAATAGCTGTATGACTGTGAGACTTTTCTTACTAATCTCTAACGAGTATGAAATCTACAACTTTTAACTATGTTAAAAACGCCCTGTTACAACATCTGGCGCAGCACAAAGAGCAACGTAGACGACGCCCAATCCATCATCCCCGGAAGTCATCCAGTTCCCAGTGACTTGATGCTCAACTGTCGTCATAACTAGGCTCAGGCACAGGACCGGCGACAAAAAAGGAAATAAGTAGACGAGAACGAGACAGGACGACCGTAAATAAATCAATCCGAAAGGTAACGTAAGGCTGGTAGGGAATAGTGACATGTCACGAGAGAGACGCGCTGATGTATACGTGCAAACTGTCGCAGTCGGCCAAGACATATATGGCATACCACCGGATGTTCCCCGATCTGGGGTTTGGTTTTACCCAGTTTCTCGTTTAGATATAATCTAGTGATAACCAGTCGAGAACTTATAAAAATGATCTATCCAAAATAAAGATCAACATTGGTTCAGAAAGCAGAATTTAAAAAAAATGAGAGAACCGCAGAATCAAACACAAAGATTATGAATTTGCCTCTTCAAAAACAAAACAAAAAATTACAAAAAAAAAAGAAAACTCTAAATAATCAGCTATGGCAAAAAATCTTGTATAGTGTCTATCTATTTCCAACCTTTAATATGTTAATGGCAAAAAGGGTTCATAGGTATACTAATTATTCTATCCAGACAAAAAAAGATTTGTAAATTAACTCATATGTTGAATCAAGTAATATTGTGCAATAGTTCCATGGAACATTTTTATGTGTCAACTTTGATAAGACTAAACTGCTTGAGTGGTTTATAAGGACATAAAGAAACTTTCCCCCTACATTTTTCCATAGGCGAAGGTGTCGTTACTGTGGAAGATGAAGTAAAATTTTTGGGACTTCATCTCGACTCAAACTTAAAATCATTCTCACATGATATTTTTTTTGTCATGAGATTTTTTTGTATTAAGGCGTCTGTCCAACCTCTCCAGTACCGGAATTCTTCTTTCAGCATATTATGCTCTCATCAATCCATTTCTCTCGTATGCAGTTGTTATTTGGGGATCTGAGAGCTCATAAACTCTTTTCGTCCTACAAGAAAAAAAAGCTGTAAGTATAATTGCAGGAATCAACAAAACAGATTCATGCGTTCCCTATTTCGGGGCCTTTCATCTACTTACCTTTCCATCCATTTACATCTTGGAGTCACTTATTTTTGTAAAAAAAATCAGCATATTTTTAAAATTTTTGCCGTCTTCAAATAGCAAAACCAGGATTAAGCAAAATTATTACATACCACCATACAAATCAATTGTTTCAAAAACCACACAGTTTATAATTGTATTAAAATCTTCAACAGCCTTCCGATCACTCTGAACAAGAATGTAATGTGGTTACCTTTAAGAGAAATGTGAAGAGGTTCTTACTTAAAAAATATTTGTTATAATATTAAGGATTATTTCTATAAGAAATATGTCGAGTTTTAAAAATGTTTGTAATGACGATTGCTAATGCAAGTTGTTTGTTTCATGGCAATAAGATACTGTATTTGAATTTTTAATTTGAAATACAGAGTGGTAATTCCGTGATGTATTACGTACTTCAATCAACATAAAATAACCCAAGAAACTATAACTATTTTATAATCTACTAGCTGAACCCGGCGGACGTTGTCTCGCCTTTCATTTTTATAAAAAGTAAACTGCAAAACAAATAATTATTTATTTTTTATTTTCACATTTCACCACATGTTTTAATTACCAAGGAAAAAAGGTTAACACCAAATACAGATCACCTGATCAAGTAAAAGTAGTGTGTGCTACACTCTCAAGGTGAAATGTAGAACTAAAATAAACCAAAACATATACAGTACTGTTGTTGTGAGAACTTCAATCTGCTTATGGCATGTAAACTACATTAAACCACACAGTCATATGTTTTTTGTAAACAATTCAGATTCTCCATTTGAATAACATGGGATCTTTAGGACCCCGTGGGGCGGGACCCTATGGACGGATCTGCATCAAACTTCACAGAAACCATCTCGGGAGTATACAGGACAACATCCTAAAGTTTCATGGCGATCGGTTGGATGGTTTGGCAGCGTATAAACTTCAAACATATATATATATATATATATATATATATATATATATATATATATAAACATCCTCTTTTATAAATATAGATACAGTTTCTATAACAATGTAAGCATTTATAGGTTATAGAGTGATCTATATGAGTAAATATCACAATATAAGTAAGTAGTCTGTTTAAATGTTAAATATTATATAGAGTAGCTTTTGACAACACATGTACATGCCACATTAAATTAATATCACTTATTGTCAATGTTGTTTTTGTTTCAGCTCCTAATTTTGACAGTGTCCTGAAAACAACACGTCACAATCTCCAACTTGTTGGGCGAGCGTGTTTACTTTACAGTTTATAATACAATCAGCAAGTTGAAGTGAAAGGCAACCAAGTTGGACTTAGATAACTTAGGTGCTTGTGAGTTACTACATAGAGAGAGTTCACGAGTGTGTCATTGTATGTATTACTGTTATCTGAAATATAGATAACACCTTGGACGCAGGTCACTCTCGTGATTCACCCATCTACCCTATACACGCACATATTGGCCACTGTTGATCTATTTATACATAATTTACTATCTGTTTGTAGGTGCTGTTTGTTTATAAAAAAATTAATTTATTCAATAAAAATTCGATCAATAAAATGAACATACCAATTGCGGCGAAATTGTATTAAATTATTAATTAATAAATCACAATTTAAAAATTTCTTTATTTGGAATTGGCAAAATGGCTGAAGTGGGAATATATACAATAAATTGTATTTAGAGTGGGAGAAGGTTAAGAAATAAACACGTGAAAATAAGGCAACAAAACCAATCACTATAAGTTAATTTAAAAGCAACTTTAGTAAAAAGATAGAGCGTAATTGGTAAAATTGTATAAATCACTATAAATATTCATTTATACGTATAAAAAATATAAGATAGTTTACATTCCACTGATTCCATTTTATATTTTTGGAATGTCCATAACAACCATATGTTCTTATCTGTGATTTTTTGAAAATGGTGTATTTTAATTATATAGCTAGTTTCCAACTTTGACAGCGCTCTATTAAAAATGTACAGTATTTATTTTTATACTGTAAAAATACTGTACTGTAAAAATGTACAGTACTATTATTTATTATATAGTAAATACTTGAAGCTAACATATGTTTTATATGTGAAAATGTATCACCAGCGCACGTTCTTTAGAATGGGATATCACAGTGATGTTGGTATTCCCGGACATGAATCACCCCTAGTTTAAGGTAAGAATAATAAACCCCACCAAGGGTTGAAGTATAGGGAATGAAATATATTTTATTTATCGAATGCCTCGACTTGACTTTAGAGCGCTTGTATAGCAAACGCTGGCACTACGATGATTTTGGGAATTACACGACCAATGGCGTGACGATGTAAGCCAGCCGCAACCATAGCAACACCTTTACGTTCTGCATTGTTGACATGTTTCGGTTCTTTAAGTGCACTTGTCTTCCTAGTACTTTGATATTGTGAATTTGATTGTGAGTAATTATTCTATGATTTAGGACTTTGTTATTAATTAGACCTATGTTGTCTTTTATTTATATATTCTTCTATTGAATTATTGTTCAAATAGATTAAAAATGCCTCTTCAAGAATTTAATGGTCTACAAGTAATTATTGTATTGTCAGTCGTTTGTACGTTGTCTGTCGAATTTGCCGGCGTGGTGGCTCAGTGGCTAGGGCTTCGGACTGCGGAGGGCAGGGTCCAAAGTTCGAATCCCCACTGAGCCAACGGTCGGTACTTCACTCGTTGAATAAAGTTCATGCACATGCAAATGTTTGTAAGCCCATGTGAACTGGTGAGTGAAGTTTTTTTATAAACAACACATCAAGCAGTAATATTGATAAAACTGCGCGTCAGATACTCGCAAATACCCCACTAACCACGCTCATGTCAAGTCGGGACATTCATTAAATAAAGTAGGAATAAGTAAATGAAAATATAGTCCTTTAAAATGAGACAAATTGAAATAAAAATTACAGTAATAAAAAAGTTAAAGTTAAAAAGTGACGAGTCCTTTTTTTTAACTGTAATCAAAGGATTTGGAGAGAGTATGCCTACTTGTGGAACTCCAAACAGTCTTCCAATTAAATCTGGAGTTCCACGCGTGGTTACCGGACCCGACGTGGGGAATTGGGTGTTGTCGCGACACGACCGCGGATTTATGTTTCCCGGCCCGTATGTAAGTGGAGAATGCAGGTGTAACCCGAACCCCGGGTAACAGCTGGCGTCCGTACAGGTGGCGGTCCTCCCAGCCCCTACCGATATTACACGGCCGATCGAACTCCTCCGGTGTCGCTCATTAGCCAATCAATGACGACATAGTTCCATCGTGAACACGTAAGGAACAATCATTAACACCTACGGTTATCTTACTGGTTGCTTATGGCATGTATCGACAGTCTAAGTCTTATAGTTTCAGAAACAGCTGATTCAATCCCAAACATCATCAAGTTTTTTAAAGCGTTAGTTGGTATCGTCAGATATAATCACTTGCTAAGGATGTCAGCCGTAGTATATAGCAAAGTTTTATTCACCTATTCACACTTGTTTACAATAGAAATTTGTTCAATTACATAATATCACAATCTTATGTATGAATAAATTATCATATTGAATCATTTAAACGATATGCTAATCATATGTTATAATGTATAAAGAGGTTAATGTTTTCTTGTTGTTACAACCCCAATGATCGGAGTTGTAAATAACAGGGAACAAATTATCGTATTAACACAAAAGTCATATCATCGTTTTAATATCGTAACTATCGAATCATCACACTTATCGTTTTATAATTGTATCTTATCATAATTAACGTAATTATCGTATTTATTTATTTATTTTATTTATTCATAAGACGCCGATCGTCAAGATATGGGCGCATATGGATTTCGAATGAGTGTGATGAGTATATATGAGCGAATGTGTAGTCATTGTTACAAAGTAATGCCGACTATTCCTTAGAAAGTGTCATTAATTAATAGCCCAATGACAAATGAACAGCCGGTGGTTATCAGCTGATCCTTCTCAAAATGTATTATGACTCTGATTGGGATCGAACTGAGAACCTTTAGCACATGAAGCTGGGATTGAACCAACTACGCTACCAATCTTACTATATTCCTATAATCATTGAGTTATTATCACGACTATCGTAACTATCTTATATCACGATTATCAGTATAATCGAAACTATCTTACCTTCACGAATATCGTATAATTATTGTAACTATAGTATTGTCACAATTATCGTATTATAATCATAACAATACTATTTTCGGACAAATTATGAAATGAAAAGAAATAAATGAAATAAATGATTTATTCAGTCATTATAAACAAACATAAAACAAAATATCAACTCTGAATATCAACTGCCACAATCTCAAGTAACGTGGCAGTGCTACAACAATATTTACACAAAGAAAACTAGAGTCCAGCTTGTACTTTCAACTGATAAGAGAGTCGCTCCTTGTGTCGTCTTATCTATTAAACTGGAAGTATAATTATGTAATTGTATATTATGACTAATTAACAAGTTTAAATGTTAAGCTATTACTTTATGAATTATTACAATGATAGTGACTTACATTTCTAAAATATTATTTACATAAAAATATTTAAAACATATATTTGGTAAAGATGAATAACAAAGAAACTAATACATAAAACTAAACCTGATTTCATTTCTGTATTTAATAAGCAGTAAGTGTTCATATACATGATATACAAATAATATATATAAATTTAATAACATGATTTAAATTAATACATTATTCAGAAAAGTGATATCTTCATAAGTGAAAAGCCATAGTTTTATTTTCTTTGAATAAAGCTTCACATTATTAATACTTTTAATGTCGGATGGTAAACTATTGAAATACTTTGGGCCTACATAATGAAAGGAATGTCTAAAAAGCGATTTGTTTACCTTAGGTAAACGAAAAGTGTTGCTACTAAAACTTCTAGTGTTATAAAACAAATTGTTTGTCTGAGTATTTCCACTCATAATAAAAAAGAAACGTAACACTTTAAACACAAATAGGTGCTGGAGGGGTAAAATACCTAGGTGGCAAAATAAAGGAAAAGAACTTTCACGTTTTTTCATTTTTAAAATTATTCTTAAAAAGTGATTCTGTATCACGCGTAGTTTATTAATGCTATAATTATATGTCCCGCCCCTGCACTGTATTCCATATTGCAGTCTAGAATCGATTAAGACAAAATATAAGGATCTTAATAGCTTTTCATTACAAAAATTTCTCAAAAAATAGAATTTTCTTAACGATAATTTTAAGTTTGAGTGCAAATTGTTAATGTGTTTTTCCCATGAAAGCTTTTCGTCAAAGAAAATACCAAGATATTTAAAATGTTTTTCATGGTCAATTACTAGACAGTCACAATTTTCTGTTACACAGTTTATCTCATGATATTTTAAGCTTGATAGAAAATTAAATCCTCTGAAATCAAAATTGACAAACTTAGTTTTTTTAACATTAACTTCCATTATGTATTATGTATTATTATTGTAGCTATCGTATTAACAAAACTATCGTATTGTTATCTTTATTATCGTATCATCACAATTCTAAAGTTCTGATATACGACACCAAAAATTAGACGACAAAAAATTACACGAAATACAGTATCAGTGTGGAACATGACCTGGTGTACGTCTATTTATCTAGGTTTACGTTTCTCCTCAGTAAAATGCACAACGTTACATTGATGGATATATAGATACTCCTGGAAGACCTGATTTTCCTACAATACATTATAGGTTGACTAGGCCCAGGTTGATAGATGAATATTAGTCTAGCTGCAGAGGTTGAGATTTACAATTTACCCCAGAAGAAGTAGTAAGAAGTAAAACTTTTATTTTTTAGGCGTTTACCCTGACGAAAAACGCAAAAAAACATGGATTCTATTTAAGGGATTCGGACCATAATATTGATTGTATCATAACACTGGAAGTGTAATTTGTTGGCATTGTTCTAGTGGTCTATAAGAACAGTGTCGGCACTAGTGGCGCAGTGCTGTAATCCAGCTACTTGGGGACAACGTGTTGAGGAGATTGTAGTCGATACTCGGTCCTCTAAATACCGACACGCATACGCTAAAAGGTTGCCATCGACGTGGACACTACTAGATAAGTCTGGGGTGTCAGTGTGGGATGGTAGTCAAGGTTGAGGTGTAGTTTGGGGAAGAGAACTGAGTATGAGGCTTGTCAGTTAGCTGAAAAAGACCGATAATAAGTGGTCCAGATTCCACGTAAAGCTGTAGGTCCCTTAGTTACCCTGGTTATTGGGCTATTAATTAATAACCCTTTCTGTCGACTTTAGTCGATAATAATAATTACACTTGATCATCTACACTCTTCACGCTCATTTACCCATATCTCTAAGATCGGCATCTTAAAAAAAAAATAAAGAACTAATAAGTTGGTATTTGTAAATTTTGTGTGTTTTTATAATTTTTTTATTGTTTGTAATATGTGAAAATTTCGGTTTGATTCTTAAAGATTTCAAGTAGAAAATCTCATAATATGAACTATGTTGGACCTTTCATACTAATATAGTGTTAACTATAACTGATTGTAACAATTAACATGAACCACACGGTTGAAATAAATATGCTTTCCTATTTCAACCGTGCGGTTCATGTTAATTGTTACAATCTTACCTTATGTTAATGTTAATCTTGCCTTGTGTTGTTAATGTTACACTTACTATCTCGCCATCAATGGGCTAAAACATGCTTTCCTTAGCCCATTGATGGCAAGATAGTAAGTGTGAAATACGTCTGTCAACTTCCCAGTGGTGGGTGGCTTTACAGTTTGAGTAACGTCGATTTTATATACATACATATATATATATATATATATATATATATATATATATATATATATATATATATATATATATATATATATTGGATTTATATACCGAAAGAACAATTTTAAATTCTAATTCACTCTGTGACTTAACGATTGGTCGGATAATTATAATGTTTACATACTTTGAAAGAGCATAAACTATACTAGAGCATCCATGTTTAAAAATTTTGATTTTTCATTTGTTTTTCATACAAATTAAAAACTGATAAATCAAAACTTGCTATTTTTTTTATTTAATTTCAAGAACATATATTTTTCGGAACAAGTAGTCCAAAGCAGATGTGTCACCCTTCGATTTACGAGTTTAATTTTGTGCCAAACAGAGCGGTAGCATGAGCAAGAAGTAAAAGCAGAATTTGCTGGAAGAAAAAAAAATGGAACACATTATGTGCAAAATGCCCGTTACAGTGGTATTTTGTTAATAAGCCTAACAAAATTCAAATAATGTCAGAGACAACTGGGCGTAACTCGTGTTTACGTCAGTAACAATAACAAAGGAACTAAGGAAATAATGGGTTCAGCTCTATAGTGAATTTAAAAATATCCTAAAAACCTTCCCACTCTTATACAGAATTATGGTACGAAGTTTTATAAAAAATTTGTCTCTTGTTTTTAGTGAAACTGAAAAAATATATGTAAGACAAAATTATACCTGTTTAAGGGCAGTTTTGAGGGCCCTAAAAAGGATTAACATGCAACATTAGTAGTGTTATAGAAGTAGTTTTTGTGGTCTATCTGTGGGGGTCAGCACCGTTGTCAGTTGTTGTTTGTTTATCTCTGTATGTGTGTGTGTGTGTGTTTGTGTGTTATATAATTAGTGAATAAATCTGGTATAGATGTAGGATTTAACGTATCTAGATATAGATAGGGGCTTTGTAATACAAAATGTTTTATTGTGTAAGCCAAATGTTATTGCCAGGTGGTAGGGAGATATCATATAAGTGGCAGTTGAAAATGGTTTAAAATCAAAATCAAAGGTGTATATTGAATACGGTTGGAAGGTGTTTGTGGAGAGATAGAAGTTTAGAATATAGCGTGCGTAGGCATGTGAGTGGGTGAGGTTTGCCATTAAAATAGCTCCAGGTGTGTTTATAAGACCTCTTTCCAGATATCACTCATCACTTTAACAACATGAAATGAACTTTTTTTTTTCCTCTCACTAACCTAACCTAACCTCACCAAACTAACCTAACCTCACCAAACTAACCTAACCTCACTAACCTAACCTAACCTCACTAACATCACTAACCTCTCATCTCTATCTCTCTCTCTCTCTCTCTCTCTAACTCTCTATCTATCCATCATACCACCCTCTCTCAATATCCTCTCTTCTCATGACACCACACACAGGGAAGAAAATACAGCCTCAAGGTGATAGACACCATCACACAAAACACACACACACACACACAAAACACAGACACACACACATACAGAGATAAACAAACACCCACCAACTAACAAAGGTGCTGAGTCTCCAGACCACATACCCCCATCTAATTTCATATAAACCAAATATGGACCAGGATAATTACATCTATCTCACTACTAACATTCATACTGTTCTGAACATTATACAGACAACACTTTAATTTATTTATAAAGTAAATACAAAATGTCAGCAAATTTTGTTAGTTGCCTAGCTAGTCGATATGTAGGTTACAGCAAATAAGCAAAATAAAAGGAAGATTTTTCAAAGACCAATAATCTAGTCAACCTTAGTAGAAACAACAAACAAACTTGGTTCAGAATTTTATAGTAAAGTCTAATTCAAACTAATATCATAAATTTGTAACAATAAAAAGGGGGAGGGAGAGCGGATGCTCCAAGAGAAACAGCAACTATTTATTTGGCATAAGAAAATATACTGTTGGTCAATATAGCTTCATAGATTAAAACTGTGTGTTTAAAACAGATGTATTATAATTTAAATTTAATAGACATAACTATCACATGGTATTAAACTAACACAATTAGATAACAATTTTATTTACTACCATAATCGTACTCTGAATGTAAGGTATTTTAAATCAAATACAAAATTATGGAAACTTAATAAATACAAGAAAGAAATGAAAATTTAAAATTCAATCTTTATAATACCTACACTAAGAGTAAATAATTTATCTGTTGTTAATCTCACCAGTCATTCTTAGCTCAGTGTCCCATGATCTTTGGTGTGCTGCTATTAGGGGATTTTCTCTACACTTATGTTGATAAATAAATTAAGTTTATTAGTTTTGTGTAGTGACCATGCTTTTTTTAGTGTGTGGATAGTGGGGGAACACCTTGGGGAACATATGTTTAGACGAAGAAGAAGAGGGAGAGTTTTAAAATGGAGGGAGACGTAGATTTGGAATTTTTTTGTCCCACCCACTTAAGTCATTGAAGGAAAGAAGAAGAATCGTACTTCTTCCACCCACTTATGTCACTGAGGCAAGAAGCACATTAGAACTTCTTCCGCCCACTTAATTCACTGAGGGAATATGCAGATTAATACTTTTTCCGCCCACTTAAGTCTCCGAGAAAAGAAGTAGATTAGTACTTCTTCCACCCACTCAAGTTGCTGAGGTAAAATTTAGGATAGTGATAGTCCCACCCTCTAAAGTCACTGAAGGAATAAGCAGAATAATCCTTACTAGGGGACACCCATGCACACTTTGCGTGCCAACCCCCTTCACTCTTTGCGCTCGTTATACCGCGGCCTTTGGCCTGAGGCAAGCTGACGTATAAACGATATTACACAAAGCAACAAGAGTCATTTGGTTATTGATTTTCACTGATTGTATACAATAAACTGACCTCATAATTTCTACACTCATGTAATTATTTTATATCCAATCTTGCATTGAATATGAATAACTACACAGAATGTTACAAATAAGTTTACCATACAAACCTTAGCTTAAATTACGTAAAATGTATACTATCTTATAACCAACACGATTATTGTGAAAATAAACGTGATTTATGGTAGAAATAAATAAAGCACACAATTCCGGGCAGGAAGTAAGATTGCAATAAACTATTTTAAGGCCGTATTTCACAACAGATAAACGTGTGCCAGCAGGCCGTGCTTAATAGCACATATATTTCATCTGCTACCTGCTTAGTCTGTTGTGTAATTAATTTTGTCAGTGTGGATTAAACCTTGGTTGCCATGGCAACTGTAATTGTGAGCCTGTGATACATGGGCCAATACATCCAGGACGGGCCGGCTATTTATTGGCGGTGATTATAATTGCTCGAGGGAACGCGGTCCCTTAACAGCAGGTACATTAGACACTCTAATCAGCGGAATTCGTGTTTATTGTCGATATCGTGAACCTGTTGTGTTGATGCCGAGACACGCCGCTTGGCCGCTTGTAACTACTTCAAATGATCACCAGCGTTTGTCTACGTCTTCCTGACGACAACTGAACTTGATGGCAGGCTGAGAATAAAAACTGTACTTTATGATACGGCACTTGTAACCAGTTGTATATGTCTCAATTAAAGTGTGCTAAAATGCCCATCGTGTACGTCAAAATCCATTTCGGAAAACCACGTTTATTTTCCTCAGACCAGAAGAATTCACAAAGTAATGGCCATGAATAATCAAAACAGTTTGGAGTTGGTTATGATATCCATATACAGCTACTAGATGTGTTGTAAATGTTTCGTTAACGTTCTATTTCGATTGAGTTTAGCTCTAATTCAGTTAAATCATAATCATATTGTAATCGGTTGTTTAACATTAAAAAAATATATTCTCTACTTTTCTGTACGATGTCGTATGATTTAGAATTTTTTGTAAAGTTTATTATATTGAAATGTTTTTAACGTCAGTCACATCTCTTATTTTATCATGGTACTTATCCTTTGGATTTCCATTTTAATATAAACATAAATTCATATTTTATATGTGTAAAGAACAGTTGTAGACCTACTTAAAAGAGAATTTTATTAGTCTTATTAACCAGATTTATAGCGTGAATTTGAACTAGTTTTATTTACTAGTCAAGTAATCTTCAAATAGTTTGTTTTCACTGGAAGTGTTCATCATTCATAATTAAGACGCCACTCGTAGATGAAAAGTAAACGAGTGTGATGACTAGTGTAGTCATTGTTACTAACTAAGGTTGACTTTTCCTTACAAAGGGGCATTTTTTATTAGCCCAATAGCCTAATTTAATAAAGGACCTACGGCTTTACGTGGAACACGAACCACATAGTGTTGGTCTGACTTTCAGCTAACTGACAAGGCATATACTCAGTTCTCTCCCTACACATCTGGACAAACTTGGACACCCCAGACTTATCTAGTAGAGTCAACGTCGATGGCAACCATTGATCGGACTCTGTTTCAGTATTGAGAGGGCCGAGTACAGAATCGCCTACAATCTTAACACTTTGTCCTCAAGTAACTGGGTTACAACACTGCGCCACTAAGGCTGATGGTAGTGAACAATATCTAAATATTATAACGTCTTTATTAAAATAAAAATCAATTAAGCTATAAAACACTGTATGTGGTAACTCTTTAGTATAATGAATAAATAAATAAGAAGAAAGTAATTTTATCAAGAGCTATTCAAGGTTTCTCGAAAAAAAATCATTTAAATGACCTGAATTCTTACACAAAAAATTACAATGCAAATAACACGGTCACTTATAACAAGCCTGATTAAAAATGGGGCTAGCAGGAAATAGGTTAATTGCAGAATTGCCTGTGGTACGATAAGGCGTATTGAAGAGTGTGGGATACTAGAGTACCTACCTGCCCACACAGTGGGCGATACTGTATCTAAGTGGGTCGGCAAGTGACAATTAGAATGAAGCCAGTAGTGTTATGTGCGTCATCTAATGGTCACTGAGTCACCAAGGGAAGCCTCAGGTGAGGTTGTGAAACCAGGATTTAGTAGGTCATAGGAAGTGTTCGGCCAAGGCCAAGTTTGGGAGCTTTGTCTTGTCGAACATCTCCTAAAACATAGCCAGCCCTCTTTCATCATTTTGATGATTAGTTCTCCCTCCCCACTTCTCTGAGCTCTCTGCTTACAGTTGGTCACACGGACATTTCGTTACAGAGTACAACATGATGTAAAAGTTACAATGTAGAAAGTCTAAAACCTGCATAGTGTGACGAGGATCAGAATTAAAATTATAATAGTGAAATTAGGGTGATACCCAACTCAGGTTATTGTTTGACGAAGAACTTAAACATTTACAGGTTTGTGTGCCTATATGTATGAGTGACCAAAAGGTACAGCTTTTGGTTGAACTGTACAGTTAGGGAATCACTTATTGTTTAAATTAAAAAGATATACATAGCTGGGAAATCCTAAACGCCCAAGTCATCGCTGGAAAGCCAAAACCCAATAGACGAGACACTTTCTTACCATGGGCGGTGTAAACATGATTTTCTATTTCAAGCGAACTTTTTGTACTTATTATTATGATCAGTTATAGTGGACATTGTAACACTATTGTATATGGGCATATTTGGGTAGCTACCTGTGATCAAACTTGGTACCATCCGTGATCATTCTGGGTAGCCTGCTATCTGTGATCATATTTTTGTAATTTCCAAAGGGAATTCATTTGGCTAACCACTGATAAATTTTCGTAGCCAATGGCCTATTCAGGTAGCTTTACCCGTGACCCTTAGGGTAGCCACCCTGTCAAACATCCATCTTTCATGTGATGCAAGGACCACCAACATATATCGTATATGTAAGACAACATTAGACACCCTTACAGTGTATAAGTAAGGTTTCTCAACATCTACGACTCTTGATTCCCCTCCCAGTCACCTCAAATGCATACTGGAAATACGAGTATTTTCAACACGACCAATGATAATATGCTTTTTTGGGTAGTTTTCTGATAAAACTATGTTTGTTATATCAATTTTTTTTAAATACAGCGATTGAAATGGTGAATGCTTAGCGAGTACTATAATTTTTTATTTTAATATTTGTGATAAAAACGCTAAAAATAATTTAAATTAAAACTCTCGCAAATTGGAAAAATCAAGAATTAAATTTATTTATGGATTTGTCAACGTTTATACCGTTAAAATTGCGTGATGAACACGCCTTTAATAACAGAGCTATGTTTGCTTGATGTGGGATTATTTACCATTGGTATTATCACAGAGAGAAAGGAAACAGAGGTCACGTCCAATAATGCCCTAAATATATGTCGAGTACTCATTTCTCCAGTTTGCCACGCGATGGCGCAGTCAGCACCTTGTCATTCTCTCTCACATTCCCAACAAATTCTCAAGGATAATCGTAGTAATTATTACTACAGATGAATAAAGTGTACATTAGTTATAATCTAATGTATATAGGTTATAAGCGCCACTGAGGTGTTCACTAAGGCCATAAAAAGGGACCTCTGTTTATTTGTTCTATGTGGTATTATGGATAATGGATTCGTGCTGGTTGGACACCAGACAGGAAATCACAAGAATTTCTTATCCCCAAGTTCTTAATTCACTTAACACAATTTTTATGTTGACATCCAATAATTCTATTTCGCAGATACAGACAGGCCTAATACATTTGTATCATACGATACCTTTGAATTAACCAAACCTTTCAACCGACTATTTAGTTAATTTATGCCCGATAACATCCGACAACTTGCCTTAGATCTCCACAACACCTAATGTGTGGCTTGATCACATACATCTTGGTGAAACATTACACCCTAAACACTAATGAGGGAGAGATAGTCAACCCGATTCGGTTCATTCCTAAGATTAATTTGCGTTCTTAATTAACATAATCAATTTCGTCTGAAGATAATAGTGTATAATTAAGAACCTCTGTGCTACAAAGCCACTTTGCTGGGGGCTTTGATCATAAAATTATTGTTAGGGATCAGTAATCAACGGTATCAATTAAATGGCTCTCCTGCGTGTCCTTTGGCTTTCCCTCAATATTGTCTGGTTTCAATGTTACGTGACATTTGTAAATTGTGATTTGTCAATAGAGAAGCCATAGCAAGCTCGCTCATGTTCGTCTATAACACTTGCCACCATATCGGATTTAACACTCCATAACTCCAATGCTAATTTCATAATAAGATCACATATTTATTTATGAATATACAACTTCAAACTTGATCCATTTGAAAGAGAACATAATTGTCTTGTGTGCCCTGAGATCAACATTTTCTAACTGTTATGGTTTATTTTTATATACCAATAACACTGTTCAGATTTAATTTTTTTTTAATTAAAAAATAGTTAGATAAAAACTTTCTTAGTCACGTTTGTTCTAAAAAGCGTGTTAATCTTAAAAAAGCATATTTAAAAAAAATGTTAGCACGAAATGCTTTCAATTGAAATAGTGTTCAACTTCAAAAAGCGGGCATCAATACTTTCAAACAGCGCCGACAGTAGTTTTGGAACAAGTTATTGCTCGAGTTACATTCCAACACTGTATCATGAGATAAACTTGGTACTCGTATATTTACATTTACAATTAAGAGGTCTAAGATGTTTAAATATATGGCCGTTGCTTACCTACAGCGAGCTATCACTAACAACACGTTTCCCGCAGGCCATTCTTTAGCCAGTTTGTACGAGTACTTGGACCTTACAAATGTTTGAGCTCACGCTATCCTGTCGTGAGCTTAGGGACCTATTTTCTTCAATTCCGTTTTATTGGATGATTATAATTTATAACCACATTTTTATCACTATTTTTCTGTATCATTCCGTCTGCTCTTCTACTTTGAGTATGTTTTGCGTGATGGCGATTGAAGTAAACACAACTTCCATAATTTATGAAGGAATTTTACTTTTAACATCATAACTTATAAAATATTGTTATTTTTCTGATATGAAGGACCGAGAGAGAGAGAGAGAGAGAGAGAGAGAGAGAGAGAGAGAGAGAGAGAGAGAGAGAGAGAGAGAGAGAGAGAGAGAGAGAGAGAGAGAGAGAGAGAGAGAGAGAGAGAGAGAGAGAGAGAGAGAGAGAGAGAGAGAGAGAGAGAGAGAGAGAGAGAGAGAGAGAGAGAGAGAGAGAGAGAGAGAGAGAGAGAGAGAGAGAGAGAGAGAGAGAGAGAGAGAGAGAGAGAGAGAGAGAGAGAGAGAGAGAGAGAGAGAGAGAGAGAGAGAGAGAGAGAGAGAGAGAGAGAGAGAGAGAGAGAGAGAGAGAGAGAGAGAGAGAGAGAGAGAGAGAGAGAGAGAGAGAGAGAGAGAGAGAGAGAGAGAGAGAGAGAGAGAGAGAGAGAGAGAGAGAGAGAGAGAGAGAGAGAGAGAGAGAGAGAGAGAGAGAGAGAGAGAGAGAGAGAGAGAGAGAGAGAGAGAGAGAGAGAGAGAGAGAGAGAGAGAGAGAGAGAGAGAGAGAGAGAGAGAGAGAGAGAGAGAGAGAGAGAGAGAGAGAGAGAGAGAGAGAGAGAGAGAGAGAGAGAGAGAGAGAGAGAGAGAGAGAGAGAGAGAGAGAGAGAGAGAGAGAGAGAGAGAGAGAGAGAGAGAGAGAGAGAGAGAGAGAGAGAGAGAGAGAGAGAGAGAGAGAGAGAGAGAGAGAGAGAGAGAGAGAGAGAGAGAGAGAGAGAGAGAGAGAGAGAGAGAGAGAGAGAGAGAGAGAGAGAGAGAGAGAGAGAGAGAGAGAGAGAGAGAGAGAGAGAGAGAGAGAGAGAGAGAGAGAGAGAGAGAGAGAGAGAGAGAGAGAGAGAGAGAGAGAGAGAGAGAGAGAGAGAGAGAGAGAGAGAGAGAGAGAGAGAGAGAGAGAGAGAGAGAGAGAGAGAGAGAGAGAGAGAGAGAGAGAGAGAGAGAGAGAGAGAGAGAGAGAGAGAGAGAGAGAGAGAGAGAGAGAGAGAGAGAGAGAGAGAGAGAGAGAGAGAGAGAGAGAGAGAGAGAGAGAGAGAGAGAGAGAGAGAGAGAGAGAGAGAGAGAGAGAGAGAGAGAGAGAGAGAGAGAGAGAGAGAGAGAGAGAGAGAGAGAGAGAGAGAGAGAGAGAGAGAGAGAGAGAGAGAGAGAGAGAGAGAGAGAGAGAGAGAGAGAGAGAGAGAGAGAGAGAGAGAGAGAGAGAGAGAGAGAGAGAGAGAGAGAGAGAGAGAGAGAGAGAGAGAGAGAGAGAGAGAGAGAGAGAGAGAGAGAGAGAGAGAGAGAGAGAGAGAGAGAGAGAGAGAGAGAGAGAGAGAGAGAGAGAGAGAGAGAGAGAGAGAGAGAGAGAGAGAGAGAGAGAGAGAGAGAGAGAGAGAGAGAGAGAGAGAGAGAGAGAGAGAGAGAGAGAGAGAGAGAGAGAGAGAGAGAGAGAGAGAGAGAGAGAGAGAGAGAGAGAGAGAGAAGGTGGGACAGACGACAAACGGTCTTCTGATAGTGTTCAAGTACTGTAGTTCCAATGCCAACACAAGTAAAGGGTCGGAGGCTGAGTGTAACAAAATTATTTACTGGAAAAACTTTTAACTTATGGTTAAAAATAAATTTTGAAGTCACAAAAGTGTAGTGATTTCTAATTGTGAAGATATATTTATGTATTCAGTGAATATATTTTAATTCGAAATTCTAGTTGGGTATTTCAGTTTTAAATTAAATTTATTACCTTTTTACTGCCAATTTTACACGTAGATTCCGATTATGTGCACATCAACTCTTGTCATGTTGTCAAATATAGAAATATATTCGATTTTAATTTCGATCATAAAATGAAGTGGAAAGCAATGTGAGAGGGATTTAAGGAATTATCGCACTTGGTGATATATAAAGGGGGAGAAAACTAAGGTAAATATAACAATTGACAACGGTCCTTACAAGATGTGGGGTGATGAAGAGGAGATTGTAGGTGTAGTTAGTAGTAAGCCGGGAAATACAGTCTCACGACAGACAGGTCCTGAAGAAGGATGAGGAACAATCAGCAGAGCTATAACAGGTAATTGCCAGGACATAAACAGAACTAACCACATCACCGTGTACTAGCACGAGTAACAGAACCATCAACAACCGGATAAGTGGAATAGAGCCATCAGAAACTGGATAAGTCAAAGTCCTAACTTAGGACGGTCCATCCGTTACCTCTCAACACTACTAATTTAGTTTCAGTTTCTTGATTAGTGTACTACACGTTAGTAGACATACAATACAAATGAACGTCGCACGACAGTATATATTACAATATACTAACAAATATCGTGCAAGCCGCAACATTTCTTTTGTTTTGTATGTCAAAACAGTTTAGTTGATTGGCCATAAGACATTGGTGTGGTAATTTTACGGATGGATCGTGAGTGGGAGGACCATACATTTTGTAATTTTATGGTTAGATAGTGAATGGGTGGGTCGTCAATGCCGTACTTTTATGGTTGGATGGTGAGTGGGTGTATTGTCAATGCTATGCTCTATGGTTGGACGGTGAGTCGGTGTATCGTCAATGCTGAGCTTCTGAGATTGGAAGGAAGTATGTCCTTTATGTTGATACATTCTGGGAAATACAAAAAATAAAAGTAGACAGAAATTGAGGCAATACAGATATGAATGTAATGTGAATATTGGCATAGTAACTGAATTGAATGTTTAAATTGAGTTTCAGTAAAAGTACCCTCCAATCAATACGTAATAAAATTATAAATACTTCAGGAAACAACAACAAAAGGAAACCTATAAAGAAAGTATGACGAGAACCAGTAAAAAGAAGACACATTGAGACAAATCAGACGAAGCACAGGCAAAATCATAATATAAATTAGATAAACATTAATTGTTAGATTTTGATTGGAAATAAAACAAAATAAACTGCTTATAAACAAGCTAATAAATTAAATTCCCCATCAAGACTAAAATTACTGACCCACTCAACTCGAGTATTTCCACCTCATTATGAACTCGAAAGACCACTAATTACTTATGCGTGCCCTATTAAATTCTTTGATTAAGCAATTATTTATAATGTTTAAACGTTTCATTTAGAAAAAAGAAGTATAATATAAGTCGAAGTTTGATACTTTTATGATATAATATTATTACTGATTACGAACTGAGTAATGTTGTCTTAATAGCCTTTACCAAGTAAATACTAAATGAGAGCATAAAGGAATGTCCAATTACGCATATTGATTATTTTACATGCTAAAGTGTCTTTAAGGATGTTCATGCAGGCGCCCAGTTGAGCACTCCAAGGAATTTAGTTCTAGATTTCACGCAGCTGTCGCTAGTACCAAAGAACCTATCTCACTGACAAACACTTACAACGGTTTCCCCCCTCTCTATCTCTATCCCATCCCGCTAATTTTGCAACAGCATACTCCCTCATTCACAGTAAACTCTTGTTATGAAGTTTTTATGTATTATTAATCTACCCTTTCAGTCAAAGCCAATTGTTCAAATTCTAACTTAAAATCTCTGTAGATGCCATTTAAAGAAAAACCATTGGATACACTGTTAGTATATATAATTTAAGTTTTTCATTACATTATGTTAATTAGTATCTTTTGTCCACTATATTTTCAAAATTATACTTAATTATATCACATGGCTTCCCAATGACTTATGCATATAGAAAAACCAAATTTAGTCACTTAAGGTAACCATATTATCTCCATTAAGATATTTAAAAAATTTTCTCTCAGTATATTTATTATATTTATTACGTATATAAGAAGACTTAACACTTTTAATAAAAAAGTTTCAAAAATTATTTTTCATCGAACACCCTCAAGGATTGGTACGATAAGAATCAAGAAACTGGAACAAAGAGAAAAATAAATCAAGAACTCACCGGTCGATACCGGTTTTGTTCACCACGTTAAGTAAAACCTGCAACGTTTGATAAAACCGACTTGTTCAGGAACAAGACCTGTTACATTTCCAAGAAATCTGATATTACGGTTGAATGCAAGTTCCGACGACCAAATTTTCTGCTCGCAGAGCAGAAAACGCCACGTTGAAAGTACACGATTGTTTTCGAAAAGCAGATCAACTGAATGTGCAGCGAGCTGTTTTTAGTTTAATTTAATCTCAGAGATTTACTGGCTACATCTAACAAAAATATAACCAGTTGATTTGTAGGTATTGAAAACCTCTTATTTTGTTAAACATAGTTAGTTTAAAAACACATATAAGAGTCTGGCTAGTTATTATAGTGATTACGATTGTCATATATCGGTTAACTATGAGTCATCATTGTGATCTTATCAACTGTATTATGCGATGAGTATGGTAATATGGTCATATATCAGTTAACTATGAGTCATCATTGTGATCTTATCAACTGTATTATGCAATGAGTATGGTAATATGGTCATATATCGGTTAACTATGAGTAATCATTGTGATCTTATCAACTGTATTATGCAATGAGTATGGTAATATTGTCATATATCAGTTAACTATGAGTCATAATTGTGATCTTATCAACTGTATTATGCAATGAGTATGGTAATATGGTCATATATCGGTTAACTATGAGTCATCATTGTGATCTTATCAACTGTATTATGCAATGAGTATGGTAATATGGTCATATATCAGTTAAGTATGAGTCATCATTGTGATCTTATCAACTGTATTATGCGATGAGTATGATTTTTAAAGAACAATTTGAGCAATAAGTTACAAGTAAATACAGATTTAGTGCAAGAATAGGCCTATTAGTTTGAAACATAATATAATAGAAATCATACGTTTGTTTTACAAGTTTGTTACAAATTGACATAAAATATAAATTGAAAATCCTCGTTTCGTATGAAATTAAAATGATCAAGAGATCTTTAATAACAGAATCCTTATATATAAAACGTGAAGCTGTTTTTTTTAACGCAACTTCTCCTTTATTTCTTAACCGACTGAAACAATCGAGGTGTCAACAGATTTGCCTCTGTTCGTAATTGTGCAATAAGGTCTTAATTCTTCGAAATTTTCACCTTGAAGGACACAGGAAGCCCTAAAAGTCCGTTTTTCAGCCATAATAACAACATGGAGAGAGGTTCAAATGAATCGAAAAGTAACAGCTGTTCAAATGTAAATAAAAATTTACAAACAGTTTTAACGCCTGTTTAAATGTAAACAATGGTGTTTGTAATATTGTTGAGGTTAGATCTTTCATAGTGTTAAACCAGAGAAGGTTGTAGGCATAGTTTAAATGGTAATCTAATGCAGTTATTTTATGTATCTAATTAATCTTTACCTGTCAAACAAAAACAAATGAAATAAACACGTGTACAATAGACATAGTATTATCATTGGGTGTTTATGATTATAAATAGGTAGCAACGCAAGTAGTGTGAGCGAGATACTGTAAATAAATTTAATATTGCGATTTTACGTTATACAGTTAACCTACTATTATTTCTCATCAACAGTCACTGGGCGAGGCCGAAGGCCGAGGTGTAACGAGCGCTGTGAGTACTAAGGGATTGGCACGCGTAGCGCGCAGGGGTGTCCCCTAGTAATACAAAATAAGTGAAGGACGCACTACAGAAACTAATTACGGTAAGTACAACTGTTATGGTACAGTGATAGGTTTACGATCTCTAGACCAGAGGATGACAAGAAGTAGTCGTAATGTGCACATTAAGACGCAGGAGTGTCCCCTAGTAATACAAAATAAGTGAAGGACGCACTACAGAAACTAATTACGGTAAGTACAACTGTTATGGTACAGTGATAGGTTTACGATCTTTAGACCAGAGGATGACAAGAAGTAGTCGTAATGTGCACATTAAGACGCAGGGGTGTCCCCTAGTAATACAAAATAAGTGAAGGACGCACTACAGAAACTAATTACGGTAAGTACAACTGTTATGGTACAGTGATAGGTTTACGATCTTTAGACCAGAGGATGACAAGAAGTAGTCGTAATGTGCACATTAAGACGCAGGGGTGTCCCCTAGTAATACAAAATAAGTGAAGGACGCACTACAGAAACTAATTACGGTAAGTACAACTATTATGGTACAGTGATAGGTTTACGATCTTTAGACCAGAGGATAACAAGAAGTAGTCGTAATGTGCACATTAAGACGCAGGGGTGTCCCCTAGTAATACAAAATAAGTGAAGGACGCACTACAGAAACTAATTACGGTAAGTACAACTATTATGGTACAGTGATAGGTTTACGACATTTAGACCAGAGGATGACAAGAAGTAGTCGTAATGTGCACATTAAGACGCAGGGGTGTCCCCTAGTAATACAAAATAAGTGAAGGACGCACTAAAGAAACTAATTACGGTAAGTACAACTGTTATGGTACAGTGATAGGTTTACGATCTTTAGACCAGAGGATGACAAGAAGTAGTCGTAATGTGCACATTAAGACGCAGGGGTGTCCCCTAGTAATACAAAATAAGTGAAGGACGCACTACAGAAACTAATTACGGTAAGTACAACTGTTATGGTACAGTGATAGGTTTACGATCTTTAGACCAGAGGATGACAAGAAGTAGTCGTAATGTGCACATTAAGACGCAGGGGTGTCCCCTAGTAATACAAAATAAGTGAAGGACGCACTAAAGAAACTAATTACGGTAAGTACAACTGTTATGGTACAGTGATAGGTTTACGATCTTTAGACCAGAGGATGACAAGAAGTAGTCGTAATGTGCACATTAAGACGCAGGGGTGTCCCCTAGTAATACAAAATAAGTGAAGGACGCCCTACAGAAACTAATTACGGTAAGTACAACTGTTATGGTACAGTGATAGGTTTACGATCTTTAGACCAGAGGATGACAAGAAGTAGTCGTAATGTGCACATTAAGACGCAGGGGTGTCCCCTAGTAATACAAAATAAGTGAAGGACGCACTACAGAAACTAATTACGGTAAGTACAACTGTTATGGTACAGTGATAGGTTTACGATATTTAGACCAGAGGATGACAAGAAGTAGTCGTAATGTGCACATTAAGACGCAGGGGTGTCCCCTAGTAATACAAAATAAGTGAAGGACGCACTACAGAAACTAATTACGGTAAGTACAACTGTTATGGTACAGTGATAGGTTTACGATATTTAGACCAGAGGATGACAAGAAGTAGTCGTAATGTGCACATTAAGACGCAGGGGTGTCCCCTAGTAATACAAAATAAGTGAAGGACGCACTACAGAAACTAATTACGGTAAGTACAACTGTTATGGTACAGTGATAGGTTTACGATCTTTAGACCAGAGGATGACAAGAAGTAGTCGTAATGTGCACATTAAGACGCAGGGGTGTCCCCTAGTAATACAAAATAAGTGAAGGACGCACTACAGAAACTAATTACGGTAAGTACAACTGTTATGGTACAGTGATAGGTTTACGATCTTTAGACCAGAGGATGACAAGAAGTAGTCGTAATGTGCACATTAAGACGCAGGGGTGTCCCCTAGTAATACAAAATAAGTGAAGGACGCCCTACAGAAACTAATTACGGTAAGTACAACTGTTATGGTACAGTGATAGGTTTACGATATTTAGACCAGAGGATGACAAGAAGTAGTCGTAATGTGCACATTAAGACGCAGGGGTGTCCCCTAGTAATACAAAATAAGTGAAGGACGCACTACAGAAACTAATTACGGTAAGTACAACTATTATGGTACAGTGATAGGTTTACGATCTTTAGACCAGAGGATGACAAGAAGTAGTCGTAATGTGCACATTAAGACGCAGGGGTGTCCCCTAGTAATACAAAATAAGTGAAGGACGCACTACAGAAACTAATTACGGTAAGTACAACTATTATGGTACAGTGATAGGTTTACGATCTTTAGACCAGAGGATGACAAGAAGTAGTCGTAATGTGCACATTAAGACGCAGGGGTGTCCCCTAGTAATACAAAATAAGTGAAGGACGCACTACAGAAACTAATTACGGTAAGTACAACTATTATGGTACAGTGATAGGTTTACGATCTTTAGACCAGAGGATGACAAGAAGTAGTCGTAATGTGCACATTAAGACGCAGGGGTGTCCCCTAGTAATACAAAATAAGTGAAGGACGCACTACAGAAACTAATTACGGTAAGTACAACTGTTATGGTACAGTGATAGGTTTACGATCTTTAGACCAGAGGATGACAAGAAGTAGTCGTAATGTGCACATTAAGACGCAGGGGTGTCCCCTAGTAATACAAAATAAGTGAAGGACGCACTACAGAAACTAATTACGGTAAGTACAACTATTATGGTACAGTGATAGGTTTACGATCTTTAGACCAGAGGATGACAAGAAGTAGTCGTAATGTGCACATTAAGACGCAGGGGTGTCCCCTAGTAATACAAAATAAGTGAAGGACGCACTACAGAAACTAATTACGGTAAGTACAACTATTATGGTACAGTGATAGGTTTACGATATTTAAACCAGAGGATGACAAGAAGTAGTCGTAATGTGCACATTAAGACGCAGGGGTGTCCCCTAGTAATACAAAATAAGTGAAGGACGCACTACAGAAACTAATTACGGTAAGTACAACTGTTATGGTACAGTGATAGGTTTACGATCTTTAGACCAGAGGATGACAAGAAGTAGTCGTAATGTGCACATTAAGACGCAGGGGTGTCCCCTAGTAATACAAAATAAGTGAAGGACGCCCTACAGAAACTAATTACGGTAAGTACAACTGTTATGGTACAGTGATAGGTTTACGATCTTTAGACCAGAGGATGACAAGAAGTAGTCGTAATGTGCACATTAAGACGCAGGGGTGTCCCCTAGTAATACAAAATAAGTGAAGGACGCACTACAGAAACTAATTACGGTAAGTACAACTATTATGGTACAGTGATAGGTTTACGATCTTTAGACCAGAGGACGACAAGAAGTAGTCGTAATGTGCACATTAAGACGCAGGGGTGTCCCCTAGTAATACAAAATAAGTGAAGGACGCACTACAGAAACTAATTACGGTAAGTACAACTATTATGGTACAGTGATAGGTTTACGATCTTTAGACCAGAGGATGACAAGAAGTAGTCGTAATGTGCACATTAAGACGCAGGGGTGTCCCCTAGTAATACAAAATAAGTGAAGGACGCCCTACAGAAACTAATTACGGTAAGTACAACTATTATGGTACAGTGATAGGTTTACGATCTTTAGACCAGAGGATGACAAGAAGTAGTCGTAATGTGCACATTAAGACGCAGGGGTGTCCCCTAGTAATACAAAATAAGTGAAGGACGCACTAAAGAAACTAATTACGGTAAGTACAACTGTTATGGTACAGTGATAGGTTTACGATCTTTAGACCAGAGGATGACAAGAAGTAGTCGTAATGTGCACATTAAGACGCAGGGGTGTCCCCTAGTAATACAAAATAAGTGAAGGACGCACTACAGAAACTAATTACGGTAAGTACAACTATTATGGTACAGTGATAGGTTTACGATCTTTAGACCAGAGGATGACAAGAAGTAGTCGTAATGTGCACGTTAAGATAGTATTTAGAAATGTAGATACAGACTATTCTAAAAAGACATTTGAAAATGCAAGAAACTTATTTTACAATGCAAACAAGTTCAAAGAAAAGAGACAGAAGAAAAAAAATTAAGACAAACTCCAGACAGGAAAAATAAATCACTTAATATACATTAACAAGGACATTCCAACAGATAAAGTAACTTTACCTATAAAATGTACCGGGTAAATATTACATCACCGGTTGAGAAGCTGTTGACATCCTCTGGCCAACAGCCTAGCCCGAAGATTTAAAGCGACGTTTCATTGGCGTGCACCAGTCGTCCTCAGCGACTCGGCTACACTAATTACAATGGTTAATTATGTAGAAGAGGAATAAAGTAGTCGGACAAGTCCTCTTTAATGGCGCAGGCACACGTACAATTGAACTGGACATTGTCGATATAGTTAGGGTCTTCCTCACACGGTAAGTGAACAAGGAACTACAGTACGTTCTATGGACAGTTTTGGTTACAGGTTTTTAAAGGCAAAAGTACAAATGGACTAGTGATTGTTGCATATAGTCGGGGACTGCCTCACATGGTAACTAACCAACCAAGTACAGTACTTGATAATTTATTTAACATTCTATGAATAGTTTTAGTTAAAGATTTTAATGGTGAAAACACACATACAACCGCGGTGATTGTTCCATATAGTCGGGTACTGCTCAGTTTGGAGAATATTAGAACTTCCTCACGTATGTTTGTTACATATAGTAGGGGACTGCTTAGTTTGGAGACTATTACAACCTCCTCACGTATCTTTGTTACATATAGTCGGAGACTGCTTAGTTTGGAGACTATTACAACCTCCTCACGTATCTTTGTTACATATAGTCGGGGACTGCTTAGTTTGGAGACTTTTACAACCTCCTCACGTATCTTTGTTACATATAGTCGGGGACTGCTTAGTTTGGAAACTATTACAACCTCCTCACGTATGTTTGTTCCATATAGTCGGGGACTGCTTAGTTTGGAGACTATTACAACCTCCTCACGTATGTTTGTTCCATATAGTCGGGGACTGCTTAGTTTGGAGACTATTACAACCTCCTCACGTATCTTTGTTACATATAGTCGGGGACTGCTTAGTTTGGAGACTATTAGAACCTCCTCACGTATGTTTGTTCCATATAGTCGGGGACTGCTTAGTTTGGAGACTATTACAACCTCCTCACGTATGTTTGTTACATATAGTCGGGGACTGCTTAGTTTGGAGACTATTACAACCTCCTCACGTATCTTTGTTACATATAGTCGGAGACTGCTTAGTTTGGAGACTATTAGAACCTCCTCACGTATCTTTGTTACATATAGTCGGAGACTGCTTAGTTTGGAGACTATTAGAACCTCCTCACGTATGTTTGTTACATATAGTCGGGGACTGCTTAGTTTGGAGACTATTACAACCTCCTCACGTATCTTTGTAACATATAGTCGGAGACTGCTTAGTTTGGAGACTATTAGAACCTCCTCACGTATCTTTGTTACATATAGTCGGAGACTGCTTAGTTTGGAGACTATTACAACCTCCTCACGTATCTTTGTTACATATAGTCGGGGACTGCTTAGTTTGGAGACTATTAGAACCTCCTCACGTATCTTTGTTACATATAGTCGGAGACTGCTTAGTTTGGAGACTATTACAACCTCCTCACGTATCTTTGTTACATATAGTCGGGGACTGCTTAGTTTGGAGACTATTACAACCTCCTCACGTATGTTTGTTACATATAGTCGGGGACTGCTTAGTTTGGAGACTTTTACAACCTCCTCACGTATGTTTGTTACATATAGTCGGAGACTGCTTAGTTTGGAAACTATTACAACCTCCTCACGTATGTTTGTTACATATAGTCGGGGACTGCTTAGTTTGGAGACTATTACAACCTCCTCACGTATGTTTGTTACATATAGTCGGGGACTGCTTAGTTTGGAGACTATTACAACCTCCTCACGTATGTTTGTTACATATAGTCGGGGACTGCTTAGTTTGGAGACTATTACAACCTCCTCACGTATGTTTGTTACATATAGTCGGGGACTGCTTAGTTTGGAGACTATTACAACCTCCTCACGTATGTTTGTTACATATAGTCGGGGACTGCTTAGTTTGGAGACTATTACAACCTCCTCACGTATGTTTGTTACATATAGTCGGGGACTGCTTAGTTTGGAGACTATTAGAACCTCCTCACGTATGTTTGTTACATATAGTCAGGGACTGCTTAGTTTGGAGACTATTACAACCTCCTCACGTATCTTTGTTATATATAGTCGGGGACTGCATTGTTTGGAGACTATTAGAACCTCCTCACGTATCTTTGTTATATATAGTCGGGGACTGCATTGTTTGGAGACTATTACAACCTCCTCACATATCTTTGTTACATATAGTCGGGGACTGCTTAGTTTGGAAACTATTAGAACCTCCTCACGTATCTTTGTTACATATAGTCGGGGACTGCTTAGTTTGGAAACTATTAGAACCTCCTCACGTATCTTTTTGTTACATATAGTCGGGGACTGCTTAGTTTGGAGACTATTAGAACCTCCTCACGTATCTTTGTTACATATAGTCGGGGACTGCTTAGTTTGGAGACTATTAGAACCTCCTCACGTATCTTTGTTACATATAGTCGGGGACTGCTTAGTTTGGAGACTATTACAACCTCCTCACGTATCTTTGTTACATATAGTCGGGGACTGCTTAGTTTGGAAACTATTACAACCTCCTCACGTATGTTTGTTACATATAGTCGGGGACTGCTTAGTTTGGAAACTATTAGAACCTCCTCACGTATCTTTGTTACATATAGTCGGGGACTGCTTAGTTTGGAAACTATTAGAAGCTCCTCACGTATCTTTGTTACATATAGTCGGGGACTGCTTAGTTTGGAAACTATTAGAACCTCCTCACGTATCTTTGTTACATATAGTCGGGGACTGCTTAGTTTGGAGACTATTACAACCTCCTCACGTATGTTTGTTACATATAGTCGGGGACTGCTTAGTTTGGAAACTATTAGAACCTCCTCACGTATCTTTGTTACATATAGTCGGGGACTGCTTAGTTTGGAAACTATTAGAACCCCCTCACGTATCTTTGTTACATATAGTCGGGGACTGCTTAGTTTGGAAACTATTGGAACCTCCTCACGTATCTTTGTTACATATAGTCGGGGACTGCTTAGTTTGGAAACTATTGGAACCTCCTCACGTATCTTTGTTACATATAGCCGGGGACTGCTTAGTTTGGAAACTATTAGAACCTCCTCACGTATCTTTGTTACCTATAGTCGGGGACTGCTTAGTTTGGAAACTATTGGAACCTCCTCACGTATCTTTGTTACATATAGTCGGGGACTGCTTAGTTTGGAAACTATTGGAACCTCCTCACGTATCTTTGTTACATATAGTCGGGGACTGCTTAGTTTGGAGACTATTAGAACCTCCTCACATATCTTTGTTACATATAGTCAGGGACTGCTTAGTTTGGAAACTATTACAACCTCCTCACGTATGTTTGTTACATATAGTCGGGGACTGCTTAGTTTGGAGACTTTTACAACCTCCTCACGTATGTTTGTTACATATAGTCGGAGACTGCTTAGTTTGGAGACTATTACAACCTCCTCACGTATCTTTGTTACATATAGTCGGGGACTGCTTAGTTTGGAAACTATTACAACCTCCTCACGTATGTTTGTTACATATAGTCGGGGACTGCTTAGTTTGGAGACTATTAGAACCTCCTCACGTATGTTTGTTACATATAGTCAGGGACTGCTTAGTTTGGAGACTATTACAACCTCCTCACGTATCTTTGTTACATATAGTCGGGGACTGCTTAGTTTGGAAACTATTGGAACCTCCTCACGTATCTTTGTTACATATAGTCGGGGACTGCTTAGTTTGGAGACTATTAGAACCTCCTCACATATCTTTGTTACATATAGTCGGGGACTGCTTAGTTTGGAGACTATTAGAACCTCCTCACGTATCTTTGTTACATATAGTCGGGGACTGCTTAGTTTGGAGACTTTTACAACCTCCTCACGTATCTTTGTTACATATAGTCGGGGACTGCTTAGTTTGGAGACTATTAGAACCTCCTCACATATCTTTGTTACATATAGTCGGGGACTGCTTAGTTTGGAAACTATTACAACCTCCTCACGTATGTTTGTTCCATATAGTCGGGGACTGCTTAGTTTGGAAACTATTACAACCTCCTCACGTATCTTTGTTACATATAGTCGGGGACTGCTTAGTTTGGAAACTATTGGAACCTCCTCACGTATCTTTGTTACATATAGTCGGGGACTGCTTAGTTTGGAGACTATTAGAACCTCCTCACGTATCTTTGTTACATATAGTCGGGGACTGCTTAGTTTGGAAACTATTACAACCTCCTCACATATCTTTGTTACATATAGTCGGGGACTGCTTAGTTTGGAGACTATTACAACCTCCTCACGTATCTTTGTTACATATAGTCGGGGACTGCTTAGTTTGGAGACTATTACAACCTCCTCACATATCTTTGTTACATATAGTCGGGGACTGCTTAGTTTGGAGACTATTACAACCTCCTCACATATCTTTGTTACATATAGTCGGGGACTGCTTAGTTTGGAGACTATTAGAACCTCCTCACATATCTTTGTTACATATAGTCGGGGACTGCTTAGTTTGGAGACTATTACAACCTCCTCACATATCTTTGTTACATATAGTCGGGGACTGCTTAGTTTGGAGACTATTACAACCTCCTCACATATCTTTGTTACATATAGTCGGGGACTGCTTAGTTTGGAGACTATTACAACCTCCTCACATATCTTTGTTACATATAGTCGGGGACTGCTTAGTTTGGAGACTATTACAACCTCCTCACATATCTTTGTTACATATAGTCGGGGACTGCTTAGTTTGGAAACTATTACAACCTCCTCACATATCTTTGTTACATATAGTCAGGGACTGCTTAGTTTGGAGACTATTAGAATTACGTATGGAGAGTGTAATGCTAAAGTGAGATATAATAGGGTAGAGACTACTTATTCGGTCTATTTAGACAATTTATTAGGTACATAATGCATAAATTTATACATCTTTATTAGGTACATAAAGTTATTGAAACATAATTTAAAATAAGCTATGTTAAAAAAAGTTAAGGCATTAAGAGTAACTTACGTCAAGTAAAGAAATGGATATTCATAAACGTTTTGAAATTATAACGTTAGTTATTAGAAAAATATAAATCAATTTTGAATTATCAATTGATTATCTATTTGAAGACATATTTATATACAGTATTTGTACATGGTACAAGATACTACATTTAAATAAGTGTTTAGTTAAGTTTAATTAAAATATATTGAAGTAATTAGATGATAATCTACACCGTTTAAAAGTTTGTGATATCAAGCAATTATTTCATGTTAGTTAAGAGTTTAACTTTAATATTATTATATTAATGATTTCACTGGTCATTGTCAAGCAACATTTATCTGTTTTTAACAGGCCAGGAAAAGATAAAAAGAATAGGCCTTGATTGTTAAAAGAAACATGAACGTCACAAGTCACAATATACCCATTCTCTCCAGCATCAACGGAGAAGCAAGGACACAGCTAATGATGCACGCACGCGCAGCGCTGGTCACTTAAATGTCCCTTCGTCTCCAGCCGCGAGTACAATTGCCTCCCCTAATGATGTATTCACTTCGCCCGCTCTTTACATTTTTCTCTTAATGTGGATTTTTCAATTCGAATTAGGCGCGCGGCGCAGGAGTCTCCGCTTTTCAGTCAGTGTACATTGAGTGAATAGCACACGCGCTCTACACTCATTAGGCGCTTTCAATAGCAGGTCTTTGACTTCCACGGAAGATTATAAAAATAGACGGAATGGATACGACTGTGAACTGAATATAGCGGAGTTGAACACATTCTTTCTCATTAGTACAACACTGCTCGCTCGTATGTTTTAAACATAAAGCCTCCATAAAAATGTATATCGTTATTGACAATCAAAGAAAGGGCAGTAGAAATACTAAAAACTAACCTTTATTATATTCCTATATGTAAAAGTAGTAGTCATGGTTACATATTATGTTATATGGACCGTTCCTTCCTTATTTATCCTAGAAAATAGAGAGCAATGTTCGCGTCCACAGCCAATATTTAAATTTCTACGTAACCCTTGGTTAGTTCTAAACGAACAACAAAAATGGTAGCTCGACTGGGTGGTGGTCCAAGAATTTATTTTTAATTTTGTTTTTATTTTATCCATGTTTTATATTGTTTGGCTCTGTGGTAGCTACCAAATAAAAAAGGTCCTGTTGAGTACTAAGTTATTGTTAAAAAATGTTCTTTTTCAAATGTAGTGGATTTATTACATTTTGTACTTATTTTTGTATTATTAATAGTAGGTTACAACAAACTTTGCACTATATAATATCTTGAAAAATAATACAACATTTTTAGTTATTCTTCAACCCCGTCTAGAACCACCAGAAGTACAAAAAGTAATGTATTTTGTATGAGCGTGGTTTAAGATTTTGATAATTCATTACTTTCATTTATTGAACTCGTTTTATTCACGCCATTAAATACTATTTTGATTTAAAATTACTCGTCGATTTAGGTGTCCTAAGGGTGTTTTTAGTTAATCTTTATTTTATTTGAAGGTAACAAAAAGATTGGTCTGTTCTTATTTCAAGCGTACTTATCAGATCGTTAAAAAAATCACTTTGATTTGTATTGTTTTAGTTAATTCTTGATTAACTTAAAGCAGGTGTAAGAATTACGTAGGTTTAGTGCTAATTTCAAGAAGATTCGTACAAATCAAGTAAAGGAGTTGTAAAGAGGTTCTAGAGTTATAGAAGTAATGTAGTTATGCAAGGTGTAGTTATGCAAGGTGTAGTTATGCAAGGTGTAGTTATGCAAGGTGTAGTTATGCAAGGTGTAGTTATGCAAGGAGGGAGGGGGTAGTTATTAATTAGTAGGTGCATATATGTGAGTCATCTGGCGATAGTGGATAAGGTTAAGGTTAAGTGTAAGAAAGGGCCATGAGGACCTAACTTCGCCTTTTTGTAAATTACTATTTTTGCAAATAAAGAAATGTTCTATTCTATTCTATTGATGGTTTTTAAGGTGGTTTGAAGAGAATGGGTGAGTTCGTTTTTATATATACAGGTTAGGTTAAATGGATAGTATACATATGGTTATTATAAATATGGTTGTAGAGTTGTCTGGGTGGTTTTGTAAAGTAAAAGGTCATTTTTTAAGGAGGTTTTAAGAAGGTGGGTGGGTTAGTTGTTACATATTCGAACAGTAGTTGGATGGGCTGAAGTAGACATTAGAAAGTGTTAAGCGGGTTAGCGGGTTTTAAAGTTGTCTGAATATGTTTGTAGAGTGGGTGGGCAGTTGTTAAGGTGGATATATGAGGGTAGGCGAGTTAGTTTTTACATATTCGAATATTGTTTGAGTGGGCTGGAAGTAGACAGAATATTGTATTAAGCGGGTTTTACAGTTGTCTGGATCTGTTTGTAGAGTGGGTGGGCAGTTGTTAAGGTGGATATATGAGGGTAGGCGAGTTAGTTTTTACATATTCGAATATTGTTCGAGTGGGCTGGAAGTAGACAGAATATTGTATTAAGCGGGTTTTACAGTTGTCTGGATCTGTTTGTAGAGTGGGTGGGCAGTTGTTAAGGTGGATATATGAGGGTAGGCGATTTAGTCGTTACATATTCGAATATTGTTTGGAGTGGGCTGGAAGTAGACAGAATATTGTATTAAGCGGGTTTTACTGTTGTCTGGATCTGTTTGTAGAGTGGGTGGGCAGTTGTTAAGGTGGATATATGAGGGTAGGCGAGTTAGTCGTTACATATTCGAATATTGTTTGGAGTGGGCTGGAAGTAGACAGAATATTGTATTAAGCGGGTTTTACTGTTGTCTGGATCTGTTTGTAGAGTGGGTGGGCAGTTGTTAAGGTGGATATATGAGGGTAGGCGATTTAGTCGTTACATATTCGAATATTGTTTGGAGTGGGCTGGAAGTAGACAGAATATTGTACTCGTATTAAGCGGGTTTTACAGTTGTCTGGATCTGTTTGTAGAGTGGGTGGGCAGTCGTTAAGGTGGATATATGAGGGTAGGCGATTTAGCCGTTACATATTCGAATATTGTTTGGAGTGGGCTGGAAGTAGACAGAATATTGTATTAAGCGGGTTTTACTGTTGTCTGAATGTGTTTGTAGAGTGGGTGGGCGAGTTAGTTGTTATGTTATACGAATATTGGTGGTCTGGAAGTAGACATAATACTGTATAAATAGGGTGTAAAGTTGTTTAATAATACACGGATTGTAGATTAGTGGGCCGCTACTAACCTATATAAGCATTAAAAATACATTTATCACTCAAATATAATTGATTGTTGTATGTTTTGTCTCCTCGAACTTGTTTATTCTTATATGTTTCAATTTCTATGAATATCTTTATCTTTTGGCTCAAATCCTGTTTTCTACCGTCATAAAACGGAATTGTGCCCTTTAAACTTGCAGTTTTCTCTTTATCCAAGATTATAACAATTCAAGCGCAACGTTTGTGGTGTCATCTTCAATTCCATTGTTATAAGAACAGTGTTTGTCATTGTTGACTGGGATATACCAGTAATATTTTAGCTATATATAATACTTATTACATTTTTATACTGTCATTCCTAGGTCTTTTATTAGGAAATGAATTAAATTAACTACATCATAGTCATTTATTTAAAATAGAGAATCTGACTTTTAGATAAAATCTGTCCAACCTTTAAGTGTGGTGTGAATAAAAATTTTCATTATATATAATATAAGTAACATAAAAAAGATTCTTTGTATAGTTGGATAGTAATATTTCAAAGAAATTATTCAATGGTCAAATAATTTATTTTCACAATTACATCATTTTAGTATTCTCAAAAATTTTCCTTTTGGAATACCTTATAACGTAATTTAAAAAGCCAAAACCTAAAAAAAAATCGTTTTATGATTTTGATTTGTAATAACTATCGTATTGTGACACTCAAAGTTTCAAAACTGTTCTAAAGGACCTTAAGTTAATTTTTTTTTTTTTAAATATGACTATGTTTATTTATTTATTTTTTTGATTAAATATGTGAAACTATAAATATCATCTTTGAGTCGGTTGTAAAATAAAATAAATGGTTCCAAAGAATTGGCACAAACTTTTCCCCATATTAAACACCAAAAAATCAAAACTTTGAAAATTACCAGGTTGATTCCCAAATATGTTTTTTTCCATAACTCAAAAACTAGTCAAGTTAGAGACATGCGGTTTTTACTAAAATATTTTAAATTGTAGTTCACATCTTTTCTTTAAATTTAATCAAAATCGTTACAGCTTTTTTTCTTTCGAAAATTCCATTTTTGTATGTTTTTTGCACATAAAAATAAAAAAAACTAAAAATTCAAAAAAGTGAAAAAATATTCTGGAGATATTAGCTAAAATACAACTACATACAAGATTTCATACAAACCGATCCATCCTTTTAGTCTCCAGTGAACTCCACATACACACAGACAGACATACATACGGACAGACACCAACATTTTTTTTCTCGAAAAACCATGTGGTTTTTCATGTGGTTAGGAATTGGATTTTTGGACCACATTGTAAAATAATTTTGTCGGAGGATCACATTACAAATTATTCTTTTATATTGTTTGTCATAGGACATAAATTCAGTATCTTTAGAATATAGTTGCACGTATATATTGAAATAAAATCAAGAAGTTACGTATAAGAAATGCAACAATTACACATTGTTACTGTATGCTCTACAGTGCGCGGTAGTAAACACCGTTTTCCCAACAGATCTGTACCTATATTGCGGAAGAGACAATGAAGGCGCTCGTAGAATTGAACTACTGTGTTCAGAGTAACGGTGTAAAGTACTGCTGTGGCAAACAAACTGTTCATCACGTTTTATTATTTTCAGTACTCTTTTACTGCATTCATTTTCCACTATAAAACAATCAATACATGTTTTAGATGGAAGAAGGAATTATATAGTAATTTCACTGCTATTTAGCTTCAGGATCGCTCATGTTTACATTACAAAAAAAAAAAAAAAAAAAAAAAAAAAAAAAAATTAACAAACAAAAAAGAATACGCGATATGTAGAAAACATATGCCACATGTAGCAGGCCTAAGGGTACAAGCAATGAAGATCACATACAGTAAATCGTACATTCAGTAGGCCTAATGATATACATAGTGAAGAACACATGCAGTAAATGTCACATGCAGTAGAAACAACATGTAATGAAGACCACATTCAATAAATCCGTACAGTACAAATAAACGTCACACAACACAAATTTTGTTCAATATAAGCACAAAATGCACAAATATATATATGTGTGTGTGTTGTGTGACGTTTACTTTGTACTCTATATGTACCAACACGTATTATGCTAATAAAAAAAAAAAAAAAAACTATTAATAAATCCATATGAAGTAATAATGAACAAAATAATAAACACGTGCAGTAAAGACTAATTGCAATAAACATGATAAGGATTAAATAGAGTAAGGAACAAAAAGTTTTAAGTCAAAATGCACTAAAAACACTAAGCAGTAGGACTACAGCAGTTAGGAAAAAAATTAATAAAAAAACAGTTAGGACAATAAGTAATTGACAGCATCTAGACCATTGACCATAAGCTTTGTTGTGTGTATCGTAAAATTGGAAATGTTAATGCTGCGCCTAATTGAATATAAAAACGTTCACGACTGTAGGAGAAAGTGAAGAGTGGACGGAATGAATGCATCATTAGGGAGGCGATTGTGAAATATTTTTGTGACCTTTTCTTCACGTGTCCGTCATTAGCTGAGTCCTCACAATTTGATTGTAGTTGGATATAACTTGAATGGAAGTACTTAATGACTTACTGTAGGTGGTGTCCCATACCAAGGATTGTTTTTTCGTGCCGAGTTACTCCTAAATCATATATTATAAAAATAACATTTTAAATACAGCTCGTCACAAAGATGATGCATTGAAAATTAAATTTCAAACTAGTTAAACTTCAAGTGTAATCTGAGCACACACGACTGGCAAGTTTTACTAGATAAAATTTCGTCGAAATCGCCATTCCGGAAGTAAAAGAGATCAATTCGTTGATTAAGGATATGGGATAATTTCACGGCCGTGTTTGCCACGGTCAAAGTTAATATTTGGCCGGCATTTCACAAGCTTCCTACTCCACCCCTCTCCCCTAACTGGCTTCCCTCATCATACTCACTCCGCGCGTCAATAATACACAGCTCTGTTCCTGTGTAGAAAAAAAATATACTTCTGCGATATTGCAGTGGTAAGAACATCATGTGGGATGAACAAAATATAATTTTTCGTTGTCACAAACTCATTTATAAATGAGTCTATTCCAGCAGTAATGTTTACATACAATACAAGCCAACACTATAATACATAGTAATACCAAAAAGTGTTGACAAAATGATAATAAGACAATTTAGGTGGTAAGTAAGCATATCTAAATACAGTATAAATAAAGTGACAAATAAACAAAAAATATAAAAAATTAAATATTGCAATACTGTCTTATATTAACCATGTTAATAGCACTTGTCTATCAACTTAACTTTAAGGAAGGCTTACATTGTATTACTGGAAAATGCCTACATGGGTTTGATCACCTGTGCGGAGGCATGAGTCGTTAGTTCGCCTTATATGTTCTTGTTGTTTAACATTTTACTCAAGTTTAATTTTAACTGGACTGCTTTAAGTTGAAATTAATTTAGGAAATTCCTAACAATTTAATCATTATAACATTTAAAACCAGTTGGATTTATTGTTAAAAGTGGGAAGATATAGTAATGAAATTTAGAACAAGGAAGATTGCAATTGATTGGAATTTAAGGCGCCTGCAATTCGATCGATGGGTTTTAGCTGTAAAGTGGACGGTGGAGAAGAAGACAGTAATAATTAGTGGTTTAGTCATATAAGACAGTGATAATGAGTGGTTTAGTCATGTAAGACAATGACAGTGGATGGCTGAGTCATGTAAGACAGTGATAATGAGTGGTTTAGTCATGTAAGACAATGGCAGTGGATGACTGAGTCATGTAAGACAGTGATAATGAGTGGTTTAGTCATGTAAGACAATGACAGTGGATGGTTTAGTCATGTAAGACAGTGATAATGAGTGGTTTAGTCATGTAAGACAATGGCAGTGGATGTCTGAGTCATGTAAGACAGTGATAATGAATGGTTTAGTCATGTAAGACAGTGACATTGGATGGATGAGTCATTTAAGACAGTGATAATGAGTGGTTTAGTCATGTAAGACAATGAAAGTGGATGGATGAGTCATTTAAGACAGTGATAATGAGTGGTTTAGTCATGTAAGAGCGTGACATTGGATGGATGAGTCATTTAAGACAGTGATAATGAGTGGTTTAGTCATGTAAGACAATGGCAGTGGATGGCTGAGTCATGTAAGACAGTGATAATGAGTGGTTTAGTCATGTAAGACAATGACAGTGGATGGTTTAGTCATGTAAGACAGTGATAATGAGTGGTTTAGTCATGTAAGACAGTGACAGTGGATGGCTGAGTCATGTAAGACAGTAACAGTTGGGGGTTGAGTCATGTAAGACAGTGACAGTGGATGGCTGAGTCATGTAGTGATAATGAGTGGTTTAGTCTGTAAGACCATGACAGTGGATGGCTGAGTCATGTAAGACAGTGGTAATTAGTGGTATAGTCACGTAAGACACTGACAGTGGATGGCTGAGTCATGTAAGACAGTGATAATGAGTGGTTTAGTCATGTAAGACAATGACAGTGGATGGTTTAGTCATGTAAGACAGTGATAATGAGTGGTTTAGTCATGTAAGACAATGGCAGTGGATGACTGAGTCATGTAAGACAGTGATAATGAGTGGTTTAGTCATGTAAGACAATGACAGTGGATGGTTTAGTCATGTAAGACAGTGATAATGAGTGGTTTAGTCATGTAAGACAGTGATAATGAGTGGTTTAGTCATGTAAGACAATGACAGTGGATGGCTGAGTCATGTAAGACAGTGATAATGAGTGGTTTAGTCATGTAAGACAATGACAGTGGATGGTTTAGTCATGTAAGACAGTGATAATGAGTGGTTTAGTCATGTAAGACAATGGCAGTGGATGACTGAGTCATGTAAGACAGTGATAATGAGTGGTTTAGTCATGTAAGACAATGGCAGTGGATGACTGAGTCATGTAAGACAGTGATAATGAGTGGTTTAGTCATGTAAGACAATGACAGTGGATGGTTTAGTCATGTAAGACAGTGATAATGAGTGGTTTAGTCATGTAAGACAGTGATAATGAGTGGTTTAGTCATGTAAGACAATGACAGTGGATGGCTGAGTCATGTAAGACAGTGATAATGAGTGGTTTAGTCATGTAAGACAATGACAGTGGATGGTTTAGTCATGTAAGACAGTGATAATGAGTGGTTTAGTCATGTAAGACAATGGCAGTGGATGACTGAGTCATGTAAGACAGTGATAATGAGTGGTTTAGTCATGTAAGACAATGACAGTGGATGGTTTAGTCATGTAAGACAGTGATAATGAGTGGTTTAGTCATGTAAGACAATGACAGTGGATGGTTTAGTCATATAAGACAGTAATAATGAGTGGTTTAGTCATGTAAGACAATGGCAGTGGATGGCTGAGTCATGTAAGACAGTGATAATGAGTGGTTTAGTCATGTAAGACAATGACAGTGGATGGTTTAGTCATGTAAGACAGTGATAATGAGTGGTTTAGTCATGTAAGACAATGGCAGTGGATGACTGAGTCATGTAAGACAGTGATAATGAGTGGTTTAGTCATGTAAGACAATGACAGTGGATGGTTTAGTCATGTAAGACAGTGATAATGAGTGGTTTAGTCATGTAAGACAATGGCAGTGGATGACTGAGTCATGTAAGACAGTGATAATGAGTGGTTTAGTCATGTAAGACAGTGACAGTGGATGGTTTAGTCATATAAGACAGTGATAATGAGTGGTTTAGTCATGTAAGACAATGGCAGTGGATGTCTGAGTCATGTAAGACAGTGATAATGAATGGTTTAGTCATGTAAGACAGTGACATTGGATGGATGAGTCATTTAAGACAGTGATAATGAGTGGTTTAGTCATGTAAGACAATGAAAGTGGATGGATGAGTCATTTAAGACAGTGATAATGAGTGGTTTAGTCATGTAAGACAGTGACATTGGATGGATGAGTCATTTAAGACAGTGATAATGAGTGGTTTAGTCATGTAAGACAATGAAAGTGGATGGCTGAGTCATGTAAGACAGTGATAATGAGTGGTTTAGTCATGTAAGACAGTGACAGTGGATGGCTGAGTCATGTAAGACAGTAACAGTTGGGGGTTGAGTCATGTAAGACAGTGACAGTGGATGGATGAGTCATTTAAGACAGTGATAATGAGTGGTTTAGTCATGTAAGACATTGACAGTGGATGGCTGAGTCATGTAAGACAGTGATAATGAGTGGTTTAGTCATGTAAGACAGTGACAGTGGATGGCTGAGTCATGTAAGACAGTAACAGTTGGGGGTTGAGTCATGTAAGAGAGTGACAGTGGATGGCTGTTTCATGTAGTGATAATGAGTGGTTTATTCTGTAAGACCATGACAGTGGATGGCTGAGTCATGTAAGACAGTGGTAATTAGTGGTATGGTCATGTAAGACACTGACAGTGGATGGCTGAGTGATGTTACAGTAACGGTCTTTCGACATTGTCTAGGATAGTTCCACCTGCATTCTACAATGATAAGATCGTCTAACCTCGAAACACCTAACCGCAAGAGCCATTTTGCTTCACACGAAATTAAAATAGTGAACTTGATGGCAAGGTAAAAATATTAACTTTTTAATGAAAGTGACGTATGTACCTGTATAAGATATTAGAAACGTAGCAAGACTTGGTAGTAGAAAACGATCCATTTATTTTTGAAGTAGAATATGATAGTACTATAATCTGATGGATGATTACTTGAGTGTAGGAGAGCATGGATGAACTATGTAGTCTTGTTACTAACTGAGTTTTAATTAACTCAAAAAGGACCTCAGTTCTATTAATTCCTAAATAGCCAGGGCAACTAAGGGTCCTAGAGCTTTAGGTGGAATTTGGACTGCGTAATATTGGTCTGATTTTCAGCGAATTGACAAGCCTGATACTCAGTTCTCAACTCTAAATAACATTATAATTCTGACTACCACCTATCCGGCAACCATTGTGCGGACGTACCAGGATGTTGGTACTAGGAAGATAGTACTAGGACAATTGATTAAAAGGAAGTGATTAGTTTGGTCGCCTTAATTATCAACAAGTTCAACCAGATGTAGTGGTAATCAGTAGAACTACGTTTTGCCGTCTAGTATGTATGTTAGGTTGTATTGGGTTTGGTTAGGTTACGAATTATACACTGTAGATACTGGTAAATATCGGCTGAAGTGTCACTTGCTGACCAGTCGTTTAACGACCAGTTATTTCACTTGTCAAACAAAGCAGGACACTCCGAAAAATACCTAAAACCTTCCCTGAGCAACTAACTTAAGTGTATAATTTACATAATATTCCTCAATATGGTGAAAATGAAAAGGTAAGAACTGCAGTACAAGTTACGGTTAAAGATCGCCGCAACTAAGCCAACCGTGCATGCAACGTTATACAGAGTGACAATTAAGTTTTAGAACGACTTTGTAACTTTTAAACGACAAGAGATATCACAATCAAATTTGGCATACCGTTACTGGTAATAGTAGGCTACTTTTCTGTATACATGGTGATCAGATGCCATCTTTGCCGGACGGCCCGTTAGGAGTAAGAAGAAAATCTTTAGTGGCAGCCTATGGTGATTTGTACATTATTTTAAAAGCCTAGTTAAGCAATGCCACAAATCGGACTTAAAAAGGTTGATCCAGTCGGAAGTAATTGCTGTTCAAAGTTTAAAAAATGATTAGTACATTGCACTTACGAATAACAGAAAGTTACAAGTTGAAGGGAATACTTACTGAACTCCTTTCAAAATAGTGTTCAAAATGTTTCCCGTTTACCAACTGGCAATGTGCTAACCAATCGGTTATAAAAGTTAGCTACTGCTTTTTGTATGTATTCTCGTGGAATAGCTTCAGCTTCTGTGCTATCCTGTGTCTAAGATCAATCAGATCTGTAGCCTAGTTTCATAAACTTTGTCTTTGAGGTAGCCCCATAAAAAGTAGTCCAGCGGAGTTAGGTCAGGGGAACGAGTCAGCCACTCAATAGCTCCACGTCTTCCAATCCACCGGTGACGGAATACTGTATTTAAGTATTGCCTCACATAAACACCATATTTGGAAGTCAGCGCCAAGATTAGCTTGTAAAGCTGGAACTATCTTATTTTGGAGCATAACTTGTTGGCGTTTAAATTTCTCTTTCCCAGTAAGGATTCCCTGTAAATTGTAACTTTCTGTTATTTGTAAGTAAAATGTATTGAACATTTTAAAAACTTTGAAAAGCAATTACTTCCGACTGGATCAACCTTTTTAAGTACGGTTTGCAGCATCGTTCTCAGTTTAACTAGGCCTTTAAAATAATGTACAAATCAACATGGACTGCCATTAAAGACTTTTTCTTACTCCTAACGGGCCGTCCCCTAAAGATGACGTCTGATCACCATGAATACATAAAAGTAGCATAATATTACCAGTAACGTTATGCCAAATTTGGTTATGATATCTCTTGTAGTTTAAAAGTTATAAAGTCGTCCTAAGACGTAATTTTTAACCTGTATATTTAAATAATAAAGAATATGCTTAGATATCTATGTCTTACATGTATCAAACAAAATTTAATTGGTATCTAAAAAGTCAATTCAAGAACCAATATAATGTATGGTGTGATACTGCAATGAACAAGGTTCTATAGTGTGATGCAAACATCCCCCTTCTTAGGTTAGCAAGCGTAGATAACAACCCCGTAGCGAAGCAAGGGCTGTTGGCTAGTCAATGACATAATCAGATATTTTTTATCATACTCTTTCAAGAAATAAGAAGAAACTTCAAAGATTTGGCCAGGTAATTGATAAATTGCAATTATACCGTTCTTCATTTCTCAGCTCTCAAAATGGCCTTAAACATTAGACACAATTATACTATTGCTAAAGTTGTTAAAAAATAGTAGTTATGATTTTATCTTGTAAATTTGTTAGTATCGCATCTAAAGTAAGTATGGAAAAAGTTAAATCGTGGGTTTACTCACAGATAAAAATAAAAAGTTTTTTCTCTTTGGTTTAGACTGTAATACATTAAATAAACAGTGGACCTTTAGCATATGCCGAAAACTATATGATCCACCAATACTATATTCTACTCAGCGAGAGTTGAGTGGTTGAATCGCACTTCGCCGATTCACAGGCGTTCTCATGTTGCTACAGTGATGAACTGTCCTTTCTGTCTGATCCTGACTGACTGACTGCCGACGAGGGATGCCAATGAATCAGTCTTGTTGTAAATCAAGGGTCCACGTTGATTCCCTCTTTTTATTGGCCGGCGCCCTTGTGCCAACGAAAATATAGGCGGAGTCTCACTCTCAAATCTCGCGTAACATAATTTAGTTTAACATGCCAACGGTTAAAATAAACAGACAGTTATTCCTATCTGCGGCAGTTAAAATGTTGCATCTGTGATGGTTCACTGAGTCAAATTGTTAGTGTGTTGTACCAATTATTACTGTGCGGCGAGTAAGAACAATTTGTGTTCACTTAACTGGGAAATATAACAATAAATACAATTTATTTTAAATAACTTTTGTAGTTTGTGTTTAAAATTTAGTAATCTTATCATACATAAGCATTGTTGTGATAAAAAAAATTATATTTGCTATATAATTTACTATTTTTCTAATCATCATTATGATACTAATCGTTGAAACAAGAATAAATATTGGTTGCATGTAAATGTGAGTCGTGTTTAGAAAAACGAATGTAATGTTAGTTAATAAGTAACATTAAGTGATCCTTAGAAAGAGCTATTTATAATAGTTTAACAGAAAGTGCAGGTAAAGGACTTACAGTTTGTCGTGGGATCCGAACCACGCAGTATTGGGCTGATTTTCTACTAGTTGAGAAGCCTAGTACACACATCTTGCACTTGGACAGATTAGCTCAAGTAATGTATCTCTTTACAAAATGGGTGAATTTAACGTTTAAAGGCCATGAAACAAATATTTTCATATCTATTGAGGTCCTGTCAACCCTTATCGTGTGTCGTGTTAGTAGCTGGCATGTTCTTTGTCCATGTCCATTAGGCAGTTTCATAACAATGTATTTTCTGAAAGCATGGAGACTGCCTTGCTGAAGACATAAAGATGAAGATAATATACTTACATATATTTTATTTAAAATACATATTTTCTTCAAATGTAAATCTATAAATTAGTCAACTTTCAAAACATCTTCTTTGCATATATGTTATTATTATTATATTATACGAATAATATAAAACGAAACCTTATTCTTATGTTTCTTATTGTTTGGAAAATGAAACTGCCCTTTCAAAGAAAATGTATGATCCTCATTAATTTGAATGGAAATTAAATTTTTCTACACGTAGTTGAGGGCTTCAAAACATCTCATATCATGTAGGTAATATATCCATAAGTCACAATAAAATAAAATGAAGCTGACATGAGCAGAATCAGTGTATTCATTCGGCAATATTTTTTTAGAATGGATACTCTGAGTGTTTTAAGGTGGTTTCTGTGTTACCCCAGACTGCAAAACTTTTGAATACAATATTTTACCTATTTTCCAAATGTTACACATTATAAAAAAATTTTAAAACGTATCAATCTGCCAATGGGAGTAATTTATAACCACAAAGGAAAAAATATTAGAGTTTTATTTGATTTAGTTCCAAAACCGTAATCAGAACATAAAAACACACCAAGTAACATTAGGTAGACAATAGCCCCTAAATGTAAAAATAAGAATTTAAAATGTCCATTTCACTAATTTGATCCAAATCAAGTTTAAAACTTAAACTTTAATTATTTTAATAATAACGCAATTTCCAGCACGGGCATTAATGTTGCATTAATAAAATAAGTTAATAATGACGGTTTACTTGATGTTAAAGTTAAAATAAACAGCCAAATGAGTTTGGGCCTCTTAAAAAAAAAGACCTCTCTGTACTACTTAACTCCAGTGGGCTTTAAAGCTTCTATTAGACATAAAATAAACCACAGTGGATAAAAAAATAATGATTCATCAACTGTCTGAAATCGGTTAAAATCAACGTTTTTGGAGTAAAGCTAAACAAAAGATAAATAAAGACAGCTCAAAGTTTTGTTGTACAGCTCTCTGACATTCCGTTTGGCATCAGTTCAGAATGTTCTCATCTCCATCCCCACGCCAGTTCTTACCTTTCATCTGACAATACACGTACTTTTTGTATTCATTTTCTTCAAAAGTCTTTGGATCAGCTCTTTTCTTTCAAATATTTGAGGAGAAAGTATTTCAGTATGCCAATACATAGCCAAATTGAGAGCCTTAAAAAAAAAAAAATAAATAAATAAATAAATAAAAATAAAAAAAACATTGAATTAACCAATATTCAACACATACTAGATTCTTTAGTAAACAAAATTTCTTTAAAAAATAGTGAAAAAAATTGATACGTATTGTTATTCACAGTGTTCGTCAGTTTATATATTTGAGGAACACTTTTTATGATACAACTTAAATACCATTAAATTAGTTAATTTTATTCTTTTAATATGTGTTACGTTTAATAATAATTAGTATCGAAAAACAGATCAGAGTCCTTTGTGAGGACCTTCCTTGGTCTGAGGATGGTAAAAATGATGTAGTCATTGATAAAAATAATATTTGTACATTGGCTTACTTATATCATTATACATTTGCGTTGAGTTACATAAGTTCGTTCATCGTGAGGAGTCTCGACTGTAAGCTCAGGAGAAAATTCGAAGAATGACGTACTTGACAATTACTTCTATAACTGCCATTGGATGGTACAAGCAGTGAATTTCATTTAAAGGTGACTAACTAAAACATATTTCTACTTCTTTAACCAGTACTAACCGACCGAACCCGGAAACTCGAGATCTATAATCATTCTAAATGTAATACTATGAACGTGGCGTAATGCTGGAGTACTACTTCGATTAAGTTTTCAGTTTTCTCCAGTGAATAATTTTGTTACCCTTTAGCCTCGGACCCTCTACCTGGTGTTGATTTTGGAACTACTTGCAACTTCATCGACTATCAGAAGAATGGTTGTCATCTGTCCGTCCGTCCCTAAACCATTGTGTATTTTAACAGTCGTGGTAGTTGACTCTCCTTCCCCACTTGGCTACCAGGCAGCGCCAGTTATCAGTGGCTGACAACCGCGTTATGCACTTGAAAAATACTTCGCTTGAAAACGTTTCATGCTTACATATTAAACATTTTTACTATGAATTTAACATTTACTTAAGAGCAAGTGTGGCTAGTGATCTATGAGATTGTTTTGGTTTATTTAAAATCATGTGTAAAATTGAATAGTTCTTGGTATGTGAAAATAAATGAAGGGATACAATTAAAATGTAATCTCAGGGGGAAATTTTGGTCACTACAAAATTGATTTACAATTTACGTTCATAAATAAAGCTGTAATCTATATTGGCTTTATGGAAAATCATATCCAATAGGTTGGCAGTAGTTGTAGACCTTTAATAAAGTGTATAAATAGAATTGTCGCGGTTGCAAAATAGATAGATAATGAAATTAATTTCACCAGTCGTGGGATAATTTATGGAAGCGTCCCCTCCTTGTATAACACCTCTCTTGAGACCATATATAGAAGCGAAGGCGCAGTGCTATGTTCTTAATCGGACCGTTATATCAACCTTATAGCACTTGAAGGAATAAATGTAATAGTTTTTATCTTCTATCTCACATGGCTTTTAAACTATACATACAAAAATGACCTTAATCTCCCAGGAAATACTTATTTTTGCCTTATCCGTCACATGTATCAAGTATGAATATGAAATAATAATCGATTATTAGTGTTAGGCTATAAAACAAACCTAATCGTTATTTCATTACAAGTAATATATTTACTTATTTATATTATAAGGATACCTTAAACGCTTAACGTTTTAAAAACTATTATTTTGTTTAAAAAAAGCAGTACACCCAATTTTAAACAAACTTTCAGGCCTGTACGTGTATTTTATTTAAAAATTGTAATACCAAGTATTAAGTCTGTTGACGATTCGAACCTTAGACAATACTCTCCATAGTCCTAGGTCTTAGTCACTGGGGATTTGGTATGAGTGATTATGTTATGAGTGCAACCGTAAATTATGTATGAGAGAGGCTTTGATGTGGGATGGTTGTTTTAGATTTTTAGATAGGTATGACGATTGCTATACATTTTTGTAATGTCATTGCAATATAAATATTTGATTGATTGATTGATTGAACTAAACCGATATACATTTCACATCCAAGTTAAGAGATATTTACATATGCCAGATAATTTTGTATGTTTACATTATACATTTGAAGACAAACTTTAACCAATATAGAGCGAAATAAGTATATTTTAATAATTTTCGTTTTACTTACTCTGGGGTAAAGGCTGTGTGGATAATTTTGAAACACGGAATGGAGACTGGTCATAAATGCCATCCATATACATACATTAATTTCAGTTTATAGGAAAAATGTATAAAACATTACGAGAATATGGTTACTAATACAATAAAAATCAAATATAGTGATGAAAAAAATCTTTTTTATGCCATACAATATTCCTCATTGATAATTCAACTCAGCGATCAAGAGTTTTTCTCAGAAAATTCTTGAACTAAGTGGATTTTGTAAGGTTAAATTATTGTTTATATGCAAAACTCTAAATACTGGCGCTTTCAAAATATTTAAAATCAAAAACTGTTTGAGTTGACTCTTTAGGATTATTCAAAACACATTGCAAAAGAAACATTGACATTTTATGGCTAACCCGTTCGCTTACGGTGGTGATGACCCACCCACCCACCCATACACGTACGGTGGTGATGACTCACCCATACACTTACAGTGGTATGTCCCAACCACCCTCCCATACACATACAGATGTATTGGCCCACCCACCCTCCCTTACACGTACAGTTGTATTGGCCCACCCAACCTCCCTTACACGTACAGTTGTATTGGACACGGAACAGATTTTTTGGACTTTTTTGTTATACCATTTTTACTGCATTTATTAAATAAACTTATAAAAATTGTTAGAACAGGGTACAGAATTAGACTTTATAAATAAAAATAAAGTAGTCATAACTTGATACAGAATAACATTACATAAACTAAAACATTTTTTTTAAACAGAAGTGAATTGCTTTACAGAAATACAAATAGATCTGTATAGAGAATTATATATATATATTGTTTTAAAAATTTCCTACACTTCTCATATCCAATAATTTTAGGTTTGATTTTTGTGTTTTTTTGTTTATATATATATTTTTTAAATTTAATAAATTTTTAAAATATATTTTTTAACGTATTAAATTTTTTATACGTAATAAGTTTTGGTTGACATAACCTATCAAAACATTAGAAAACGTGCGCCTAATACTATTCTTAAAACTCTAAAATGTAATGTGATCTAATACGCTTGGTACTAAATGAAAATTGGAAGCAACGATACTTTTTATGGAACTTAGATAATAGGTTTTTTACCAGTTTTAGATATCCCGTATTAGTAGATTTACTTGTGAAACCATCAAAGCATCTGTAAAGTGAATAAAAAGTGTTAAATTAAGGAATACATCTGTTAGTATATGATGTAACAGGCCAAAAATAATCGGAATTTCGGATCGTCAAAGCTTTATAAAATTAATAAAATTATACTTGAAGATTGTTTTCTGGACTATTTTACATTTATTCAAAACATTATTAATAAACATGTTTAAATGTATTATTTAATTACCAATTTATATAACATGCAAGTCGAAAATTCAATATATAATCGTAAATACATAATTCATATGTTATGATATAGCTGGACCTGCCTATATTTTTTTTGGCAGCTTAAAGAAGAGGCACAATCACGTAAAATATTTTCAAGATTTAAAGTATGTGAATAAAAATAAAAATTATGTTGAGAAATTCCCAGAAGTTTTGTACTTTCTTGGAAAAGCCCCAGACGTTTGGCTCCATCCGGTATGATCCCCGGTCAATGTTACCTTGGCACCGCGCGGGAGATTGAATCTTCACGAGACCTGCACAGAAGTCGAATCCAACTCACCTTTCCTTATAATATTGAAAAAAGTAAAAATAAATCTTCATAGGTACTGTTATGATAGCCACTTGATTTGAAACATCAACGTAATTATTTTGTGTATACTTAATCAAGCCTGCACTGAATGGTTCAAGATCCTTGAGAATAATTGGTAATTTTGTTGGAATTTTAATTTTGTTTTTAAAAATGGTTAAAGTACTTTTTAAAATTTCTGTCATCTTCATGCGTTACTTTACTACCTTAGCAAATATTTAAAACCATTTATTCTCTGATTGATAAGGGTTAATTTAGAGATGAAAAATAGTTTAGAATGAGTTTAGAATGTGGAATAATGTATTAAGTAGTACCTGAAGACGAAGAGTCTTTACACCTTCCGAAACGCTGAGTTTTTTTAAAACACTTGAATAGTTGAAAATCTCCAATTAATTTAAGTATTTATTTTATACCCTATCTTCTTGGATAGTGCTCAATGTATTATTTGATTGTATTTATTCTGATTTGTAATTCAATAGTTTTTCACGTATTTCTAAAAAAAACTTTTTCCATTATTATTCCTACTCTTAGTTAACTTTTGATTTCATTTAGAAATTTTTTAGTCAAAATTACAGTCGTTTTAGTAATTGTGTGAATATGAAGTGATGTAAATTAAAAGTACTTGGCTGTGTTTTTAGCAATTATAGAATGTACTAAATCTAAAATATTGACAATACATTTGTGCAATTTCAATTTAGATTGTTGCAATATGGAACTTAGTGTTGTAATTCCTACATTTGACTCACTAGTACAGACCTTGCTGGTGGTGAATACTGTCTTTGAGGAAGTAAGAAGCCGTACAGTGTTCAGGCACCCTCTGAATGCCAACAAATAACTTCCAAATAACACTGGAATCCTAGAGTAAATAACTTCGTGTCGTGATATTTTGACCAAATCATTTTGTGTATACTTAATGTATGTAATGAAGAACATGAAAAACTTATAAGAAATATTTCGAGAAGTCTGGAGTAAACAACTTTTTGTCCTTGATAAGTTACAACCCAGAGGGAACGGCTACAGAAGAAGCCACAACCGTCCCATACAATAGGACCCACGAAATTACGAGAGTCACATTTGGAGAAAAGGGGATTTTCTAACTTGACAAGGAAGGGTGGCCAAAGAAAAGAAGGGTGTACATTGTCCGAAGAAAAGAGGGGATTGGTGTCTGATCGGAGGGAAACGAGAAGACTGTCTGAACTTTTGCCAAACAGAATTCACAAATAATTCCAAGCGATACTGGGAATGCTTTGAGTCAGAAATTAGTTGGATTTATCTTATTCAACGTGTTTAAAAAAGAATAAATGTTTTCATGTTGAGTCCGACGTTTATTTAGATACAGATATTCATGTTGATTTAGGTATAGTTCAACATACTTGTTATCATAAATAGAAACTTATTACAGGAGTTTTTATAAACAATTCCAAATAGTTTAGCCTACTTTATATTTATTTTGCGTTAAAAAAATTCATAAACTACTCCCTTATTAAATAATAAGGCTACAGAGCTATACAAATAATTGCTTAAAATTATTAACATTAAAATAAACGATGATTTTATAGTAATTTTTTTGTTTTTTTTTTTTACTATGGAGATCTACGTGACTGTTACTGTGATTAATTCAGATTATTACAATTAAACAAAATGTTATAAGGATTATAAAACTATATACATAAATGAAAAATGCTATTATAAGAAATAGTTTGTACTTTTGTTATCAATTACTAAGTACGTTTACTCGTAATAAAAGATTTTAGCTATGAAGGAATATGAATACCTCTCAGTATTGGGAAATATATTTGATAGTACAAAACAATAATAAGCGTTTAGGATTAAACATAAAACTATTTAAAACGTTTAACCATGTTGGATGGTATTCAAAGTTCAGATGTTGTGTAGGGGAGATAACTGAGTACCGTATTAGGCTGAAAATTAGACCAACACTACGTGATTCGGATTCCACGTAAAGCTATAGGTCCCTTAGTTGCCCTGGCTATTAGGCTATTAATAAATAGCTCTTTCTGAGAAATAGTCGACCTTAGTTAGTAACAATGACTACACTTGTTCATCTCATCACACTCATTCGCCTTTCATATTCTCCTATATCTTGACTGTCGGCGTCTTAATAATGAATAAGAATTAATTTCAAGAATGCCTTACAGATATTTTATAAAAAAAATAGTTAAAGATGTTTTCAAAAGGAAAATCTTAAATAAATAAAATATTCACCAAATTTTAAAATAATAATAAACACTGAATAATAAGATATAGTAAAAAGATCTTTCTTTATTCTTCTTAGCACGATTTGTACATATGAATGAAGAAATTGTTCAAATTAAATCTTTTAAAATAAGATTTAAAAGATCTGGACACTGTAAAGCGATAGAAAATATACGTTTCTACTCACTCTTTTACTCTGGCCATGCTGCGCTCCAAATAATATTTTCCCTTTGACAATCCAAACATTTTATAGCATTACAAGTCAGGCAAGCATGATGCTTACTCTTTTTAAGAAATCCAATTAAAACCTCTAAAAATTCCTTTTGGAAAGAATTGCTTTTTATTTTAAATGAAAGGAGAGGAGTTTACGCCTCCCCTCCGAAAGGGGAATTGTACTATGAAATTTATTATAACATTTGTTATTACTCAGCCTGAGTGCTTAAGCCTTGTTTGAATTTTTATTTAATGATCTCTTCAGAACTGTTTTCTCTTCAGTTTGTGAAAGGAGCTATAAAGAGAAACTCGTTATTTTAAACGATTTATATATTTAGAGTTCATTACACGCTTACATTTAATGTATTTCTTTTATTTAATAATGAATTAACAACCATAACAAAACGTGTCCACGTTGTGAACGTGGGTGTCTGTAAAAATGTATTCATGATGGAAGATACTCGGTTTTCTTAGTTTCTGATAAGAATTGTTAATATTTTGGATAAGTAGGGGTGGGAATCAACAGTAAATCCTAAAATGTTTCTCCCTCCATTACAAATCCCTCTCCACTCCCCTTTCTCTCCTTCTATCTTCATCTCATTCTCTCCTCACGCAGAGAAAAAATACACTGAGGTCGAATATAATAACACTCGACATATAAATGTATGTCGAGTTAACGTATCGAGTAGTTATTTTTCCAGTTTTCCATGAATTGGCGGGACCAGCACCTTGTCAGTCTCTTCCTTATTCTCCCCCCCCAAATACTTAAGGATAAATGTAATAATTATTTAAACATATATATTAAGTTGTATATTAGTTGAAGTATGATTATAACTGCCTGTGAGGCATTCACTGAGGCTGTAAGAAACTGAACTCTATTTCTTTCTTCTCTGTGTTATTCCCTTCCTGGAAACCCCCTCTCTCTGTTTCTTCCTTTCTCACTCCCTCCTTGTCCCTCTCGACCAAGATTTGTTAATTAGGGCGATTGGGAGTACCAGTCAAGAGCGATCTAACCATAGAACAAATGCTCCAAAACAATTAAATATATAATTTTCATTTTTATATAAATTCTTAATTTCTCGACTGAAATTTCCATTACCTACATACAAAGGGTAGTGATTGGTAAAATTGTTGGACATATCCAACAGGCGATGTAGCTGAAACTATAAAAATGAGTGTAGGGCATTAGAGATATTGAAATTTGTTAAAGAGTCATATTATGTCTCATAATTGATGAAGAGTCAAAAAACAGGGTTTGATACATAGGGACCTATATCAACTTACTTTAGCTGCAAGGCAAAAAGAATAATTTAATTAGTTAGCAAAAATAATTTCTGTGTATTGTTGATATTATGTATTTTGTATTTAATATTGTGTTGTATATTTTGTCATAGTTGTGTTATGTGATATTTTATAAGCAGACTTGACTTCCTTAACAGTAAACTATAATATATAGGCATGTAGTTGTTAAGGGTTTTCTTAAATAACTATGGGCTAATTGTACAGAGGAAACAACTAGTTTTAAATGTAGGTTACGATAGTAAGTAACACCTGAAGACGACAGGAGTCTGTCACCTGTCGAAACGTTGTGTTTGTTTCTTGAAACACTTGAACCATTTAAAATATCCAAACATTTTACCAATAATGTTCAATCCAATGCGAACAAATAACATTCAAATAACACATAGTGTTTCGTTCCATATACCCCCAGTCAATATATTGGATGTGGATTGTATATATATCAGTTAAGTGCTCTCATGGTGATTAAACGGCGCTCGTTACGCGCAAAGCTGATTTGAATGTTGGATGACCGGGTTGAGTGATGCGAAACGATAAGACCTGTATTGAGAGAGAAGTGGTGGTGTGGAAGTTGCTTCATATCTGCACTGTTTATTAGATTGAAATAGTCATAAATCGTATAAGTTCATGAGATTTATCAAATAATTTCAACCCATACAGACTAGGTCAATGTTTTATGTTTGAGTAATAACGTAACGTGATTATGTTGTTATTAAGTAAAACAACATACAGTAAAATGTAATTTATTTACTGAATCATCAGTGAAATTGAGCGATAATAGGCCAGTTTCAATAATTAAACACCTGGACATTCATATAATTTTCAATTACACCTTTAACTATAGACCGGTTCAATATCTTCCTTTAAATAATGATATAATTGTAAAATATACTGAGAAAGAATCAATACCAACATTTTTAAGAAAACAGTTTTTCCATTTATTTATTTATTGATTAGGGGACACCCCTGCACGCTTCGCGCGCCAGCCCCGCAGCTCGCTGCGGTCCATACATCTCGGCCTTCGGCCTGGGCATGTGACTTTTGACTACAAATAATAGTATATTAACTGTATAAGGTAAAATCTATAGATGTGCCAAACTGCTATTTCAAAGAAGCAGCTTAGCTGAAAGCAGTTCCCATCACTAAGCTGCTTATTAAAAACAGTTTAGCTCAACTACAGCACACATATTGACGAGCCGCTTCTGTTTACTGTTGTTGACTGAGCATTGCTTAGCCAGCTTTAAACTAGTTTTTAATTAAATTATTAGAATATAGTTACACACACATACGAAACAGATAGGCAAATCTATAAAAGAGAGAAGGCTGTAGAATTATTTGGAGACGAGTCACTCACAACATGAAAGGAAAACACGAAAACAGCTGAGCAGTCAGTTCACATTTGCCGCATCGCAACAGTGCAAGAGAGCTGCAGATAGCAATTAATACAGAAAAGCACTTACTGTTCACTGCTGTTGACCAACCTGTTTTCTGTTACTGTTGGACGAGGATAACTGCTGCCGAAAAGCAGGTATTTTCACTAAACAGGAAAAAAGCTGAGCTGCTTACTTTAATATGCTGCTTAAGCTTATTTGGTACATCCCTAGTAAAATCACAATATTACATTTATTTACAGTATCTCACTCACTAGTACTTGCGTTGTTACCTATTTATTATAAAAAAAGTATAAGTACGCAATGGTATTTTTTAGGCTATTTCAAACGTGTTCATTTCATTTATTTTGTTTAACATCTGAAGATTAAAAGTATATTATTAGAAATTCATAAATCACAGAGCATCTTTGTTCTTCAGTATCAGTATTATAATGTCAAACATACAAAATAAACATGTTTATTTATTTGCAAAACATCTGTTATTAATTTACTATAGTCAACCCAATGTTATCCTTATGGAATAATATTTTAGGGGCAGATTATACCCCTTAGGAGTAGTTTATCAAGATAAAAATACTTTAGTTGTCCTATTTAAGACCTAAAGAAACAGTGTACAACATTGGAGAATTAGTGATGAGTGAGTGAGCTAGGGCTGTGCCTTTTATATGTATAGGTCTACCAATAACTGAAAATTTCCTGGTATATTTTGTTTCTTTTATTATAAATAATGGAAATCTATAGAATATTTTTAACACACTATAAAATATAATGTATTTTTAATTATTATTTTCAGAGTGATAACGTAACCTGTACATTTAATTAAAATAAGAAAATAAAATTTCAAAAACGATTAATAAAAGTGAACATTTCAGACATTTTGATTAAATTGTCTCCTTAGTATAGTCTTTAGTTAAAAAAAACATTCTTTATTGAATCTAACTTAAATTATCAAAAGTATAATCTATTTTTTGGAAGGTAACCCAATTTAAATTTTGCTTTCCTGAACAACGAAATTATAACAATTCTCTTACTTTGAAACCAAGTAATTATCTGAATTCGTGCTGCGTATATTCCTTTCATCTTAACCGCCCCTACCTAATTTTGGCTAATTTTAATTACTCCGCCCTTATTGGCTTTCATTTAACGTTGCAATTACCATATTCCAGCAGCCTACGGCTTCATTAGGGGCACAAAGTATTGCCTTTGAGTTATCGAATTGACCACCGTTGCGTATTCCATTAACGACTATTCCTCAACCCATTTATACTCCTTTGTATATACTTCATATACAATTCTATATCATATATAAAATATGTATTTATGAGAATGAGGAAATAATTGTTTTCGTCTTAACTTTGCCTAAATAAATATATTTCTTTCTTTTTTATTTTTAGAACCACTTTTTCCACAAGCTAAATCAGTTTAACAACAGATTGATCGTATTAATGATAAGCATAAAACAATATAGTTGTTGGTTAGGTCTGGGAGGCATTAACAGGCAAATTAATATTATTTTAACTAATATTGACAATATTATTGTTACATGCTCCAAAAATGGGCAAAATATACATAGAAAGTTGGCGTTCTGTGATGGTTAAAAAATTAATAGTTCGAAATTCCATCATATTTATAATATAAATAAAAACTTAGTAGGTAGGATGCATAAAGCACCTAGCCTTGAATGTTCTGTTTGTACCTTAATTCCATTGTTTTAAATTAATTAATTCATATGTTGGTTCCATGTAAAGAACAAATTAAAAAGTGAGGTTATGTTTATATCATAAGCAGTCAATAAACAAACAATAGTAGCTACCAAGGTAAGTAGAATAACCATGAGGACGTCATCGGAGAGATCGTTCCACCAGCTGTAGAAATACCCGTTATTTTACACAACAGAATAAAAAAAAGTATATTGCTCTTAAAAAACTGTTTTCGCTGTAGCGGTTGCGGTAAACTATGACTAATATATTTGTACCATCTGGAACTGGAACTGCATCTATAAACTGTTTTACTAGTAGCATATTAATGTGAGAACACGTACTATGTAAACAAAACATTTTGTAGTTACTAATTATTGTCAAAATATTTATTAGAATCAAAATAATTTTATTTTCTACATTTACTTAATTAGAAAGAATAATAACGGCCTCTATTTATATTAAATTAGTGCCATTCCTGTTTAGTAGTGGTATTGTTAGTGTAAGTATATAATTATATACCTTAGCTTAAGTATATAGTTATACAGTATATACATAAGCTAACAATATAACCAAACATTTGTATTTATAGGCTAACAATACTTCTCATTATATTTTATTAATTAATAACTTAATTACATTAAATTCTTCTTAAATTAATCAAACATGTTAACTGACAATAGCTTATATATATATATATATATATATATATATATATATATATATATATATATATATATATATATATAAAATAGTAAATAAGAATAATGATCCTAAATGTGATAAATAAAATAAGCTGAAAAACATAAATATTACTAACGTGTTGCTGGAGTACTCTGCAAGCTGTTATAATAGTGTTCCTCAAACACAGCAACAGCTCCTGCTAAAGGTCAGTTGATCTCTCCAATGACGTCATAATTCCTCCTTATAATATTCTACTTACCTTGGTAGCTACCTCTCACAATAATAAACAGACGTCAAAACAATGGCGAGACACAATTATTGTGACGTCACGTCAGTTACAGCGGTGGACACCTGGCAGCAGCACCGGCAGTGCATTAGCCGCCAAATTGCAAGTGCCACAGGTAACGCAGGCATAAGTGTTTTGCCATGTAGCCTCTCTACATGCAAACAGCGGCCAAACAATGAATAAAACATGTGACCGGGCGGTCGCTTGACACTTTTGACACTTCTCTCTCGCTCGGTGCCAGCACGACAGCAAGTTTTTCAAAGTAATTTTTTACTGAAGAAACTTTTTATGTTTGTCAATCATCACCCGCTCTCTGCCTTTTATAGTTGTAGGCCTCGAGTGAGAAGCCCTGTTTTGAATATATTATTTAATTAGCCTCTGTTTTTGTGAGTGCTTCATAAATATTAAAATCAGCCGACAAATTATTTTTGCAACATTTAGTAATCGTTAATTTTCACAAACTGGACAAACTTTGTTAACGACATTTTATAATCAATTTAACTAGCCACGTCGTCTCGTCTTCAGTGTTGCAAGAAACGAAAAAAAATTAAAAAGTATATTTTTCACTGGAAAACATTGCTTCAAAATAAACAACAATAAATTAATAGTTAAAAGACCATAATTTAATATAAAATCCATGAAATCCTTACAAATTGCTCTATTTCAATTGGTATTAGTTTATATGGAAATTATTTTATATCCATTTTCTTATCTTGTAGAAGACGTGCCATCCTTTACCGTACTTCTTATAACATCTAGTGTTTTAATTTCTTTGTTGTAGGTAAAAATTTCATTGTTAATGGATTAAAAAACCCTTACAATCCTTAGTAAAATATACTTTTCTGAACTGTTCATGCTTTAATAATAGGACTTCGTAATTCGATAAAACAATTTATTCCGATGCCAACTCCCAACAAAACATGTAACACTATCATATGTGTACTAAATTACTACAAATACAATACATATAAACGCTTGTTTTGAATGTAACACATTCTGCGACGAGAATAGGGCGAACACACAAGAATAATTATCTATATTGCTACCATAAGGTTATGTCAAGTGGGGGGAGGAAGGGAGGGTTTCGTGCATTGATTAGTTCTGTGATGATTTCAGTCTCTGTTTGCTACCTCCAAAGTTAATATTTGGCCGACATTTGATAGGCTTCTTCCTTTCCGCCCCTTCGTCAGTGTGTGCTAGAGCTCTCATGCGACTTCACTCTACGCAGAGGGCAAAAAACTCTTTTCATGAAACATCTCTTCACGTCAAATCAAGAGGGCACCAGAACCCTCCTTATGTGACTCCTATCCAAACCACAGCAAGAGGAAACTAAAATTCTTCTCATGTGACTTAATTGTGTACATCACATGAGATGGCATCAACACTCTTATTATGTGCCTTCTCTCTACGTCACATGAGATGGCATGAAAACTCTTACTATTTGACTTCTCTCTAAGTCGAATAGGAGGGCACGAAAATCGTATTATGTGACTTATCTCTACGTCACATGAGATGGAATGATAACTCTTCTCATGTGACTTCTCTCTACATCACATCTGAGGACACGAAAACACTTATTGTGTGACTTCTCTCCACGTCACATAATATGGCACTAAAACGCTATTATTTGGCTTCTATCTAAGTCACATAAGAGAGCACGAATACTCTTTAATAGTGACTTCGCTCCACGTCACAGAAAGAAGACACGAAAACTCTCTTCTTGTGACTCTTCTTCAACTAAAATAATTTATAGTTTTAGAAGTAATGAGAACCCAAATTTGTTGTTAAGTTATTTTACGAAAATAAATATTATGTGTCAACAAATAATAAATTCCTATACAAATAACAGTAATAGAATGGTGGTTAGGGTTCCTGTAGTGGATTGAAAACATCTTTGACTTCAAGACTCAAAACTTAGTCACATACTTAAGGCAGATGATTATTTTACATAAGGAAAAATGTTGTTAGGATAGGTTAAGATTGGTTACGTTACGTTAGGTTGGGTTACGTTGGATTAGGTTAAGTTAGGTTTGATTAAGTTAGGTTTTAGTACAAAAAAATATTGTTTTAATAGAAGCACTTTTTGAAGGTTGTGCGATTTGGACAATTATATCTAATTAGATATATTATTTAGAAAAACAGGCTTTTCTTCGTGACCAAAGGAACTATGTTTAAAAAGATTCAGTTACAAATAACGACAAAAGGCTTTTCGCAAAATGAGGTTCATATTCTCTTTTTGCTGCTTTCATCTTTAAATATAAACACCTTTATTGCACTTCACCTTAATTTATAATCTTAACCTTAACTCTTCATAGTCTTTCCTTAAACAGTCTTATCCAGTGAATAATGGGACTGAAGTGGAGTGGAAACAACGTTGATTTGAAATAGCATAAAAATGAGTGGCATACTTAGAAGCCACTCAAGACTATATAATCGTTTCTCATATCATTTGTAATTGCAATCAACTTAAAAACTTGTTTCGAAAATACGTTTTCTTTTGAAAAAAGTACTCCAAAAGAGAAATATACAATTAGGTTAGAGTGTATAAGAAGAATAAATTAATTTCTTATGTGTATTGTGGAATATTTGGTAATATCTTCTGGCATATTTCCACATATATCAGGATCAGAGATCCCATTAACGACACTGGCGGAACGTGGCTTGCAAGAACCGTTGATGGGAAATCGCTTAGTGGCGATAAGTAAAAACCAGCTTAACACGAGGCGTTTTGCTCATTATCTAATGTGACAGATTGAAATATTATTGTTGCGTATTTCAATTATAATCAAAATTATCCTCTTGTTTATATACATACAAAAATACATAAATTACTTGTCGATAAACGTAAGGTGTTTTAGATCTTAATACTCATTAAATAAAAGTAATACTAATTTCAAAATCTTACACTAACACATATGTAAATATAGTGACTATATGACAAATAAAATAGGCTAAACTGTTAACATATAGTTAAAAATAATTATAATTTATAATTTTGAACATTTGAATACCCAAGTATCGAATAATAGTTACTTAATTTTATTTGTACGATAAAAGTAAAGAAATATGGTATGACTAATGGTAAATTACTGATACTTTATTTTTATTTTCAGAATCTATATAATACACAAGAGCAAATGTCAAACCAATGTCATAAACTTACTTAATTCCGAGGCACTTTGTATACCACTTTACGCATTAATCATCTTAAGGGAGAGGGGAGATGGGGCTAGACGGACAGGCACGAACTCGGCAACTCTAACTAGCAAAAAAAACTGTTAATCCCAAGCACGAAAGAGTCAGTTGATCCCAAGCACGAATTCGGCAACTTTATCTGTGCAGCGAGGGTTGGCTACACAGAGCACAGAGAGAGATTGCTATCCCAGCTCCGTCATATGCATTTGGGCAACTTGCTAAATTGGTCGTTGGTCGAGGGAAAATATTTATTGTGCGTAAATTTAATTGAAATTACGATTTTATACACTCAAAACAGAGTAAAAATTACGACATTTTATAGAGTGGTTGGTCATTTTAAAACTATTGTCGATAAGACAAACCATGAATGGATAAGCTGTTAACAAAAGTCATGAAAGTATTTTTTACGATGAAATGACAGTAATTTTAATACGTATTTTTGTAGATATTGCGAGGTAGAATGTCACTTTTTTAACGTATTTCAATGTTTTTTCCCAATTTTTGTAATAGACGTAAAAAAAACATACGAAATGAAAAACTTATGAATTAAAAAACCCAATAAAATAAGTTGTCCTAAATTTCAAAATAAATAAAATACAAAAAATTTTCTCTCAGTGGGCTGTTAGCTAGGGGGACGACTGTTTGCACTGTACCTATGACTGGGTAATTGTAATTGATAGAATAAATAAAATTAAAATAAATAAAAAACGAATTCCAAGTGTTAATGAAAACTGAGATATAATACATTATACCTTTCCATGTGTGATTAAAAATATATTTTCAATTCACGTGGCTTTTTAAAATAAAGTAGTTAGTATATCATACAAGACGCAGTAGGATATGCCTAAAAACATATTGCTTTGCACGTGGATTTAGTATGAATGGGTCGGACATAATTTACTGAAACTAGTGTTGAATAAATAAACAAAATAAATTCCAAAAGTTAACATGATCTTTTCTCACCTCAATTTATTCTTTGTGATAATTTGTTTGTGAAATTGTAAACAACACCACAGTAATAGGCTTGTATGGTCGTTCAACATCAGAGGGAAAACTCAATTTCCCCGAAGTGAGATAATTTATAGTGGATACGTGGCGCTCACCCTTTGCTTTGAGTTGTCTCCCGGGTCCATATACTAATGGCTGAACGTGGAGGCACGTCTTAATTGGGCCATAATGTCTACGTAATTATGAATACATCCGAGGGTACTTGTTTGTTCTAGAACATGACATAATTTGGGCTGCTTAGTAAGTACCTCAATCATGTAAATGACTGTACATGATGATTTAATTTGATAAGTACTTGCCTTATAATGGTAAGTACGTGAGTTCTTAAATGTAATAACATTATTTGATTTAAATGTTACGGGTAGTATATTTCGTATTGAAAGAGTCTAAACTTTATATTATGCAGTAAAAACTCGATCGTTCGATTTTCGATACTCCTTATAGCCAGTGACGTGACATGGCAAAATTATTGTCTATGGCAGTGAGGTCAACGAAATAACAAAGTCAAATAACAGTTAAAAATTAACAATTTGTTCGACATAATTAAATATACTGTTAGATTTATATCTTATTGGTTTTTCATTGAAAGTTTAACAAATTGAACAAAGCATAGTTTGTTTATAGGTTCGTTAAAAGATCGATTTTCATTATGATGAGACAGCAAAATATGCCTATAAAATAGTTATCGTATATTATTTACTTATATTTATAGTTATCGTATATTCATAACTATCGTAAATTCTTTAGTTGACATTTTGATATTTCAAGAACTCCGTATTTCGCAAATCAACGAACTATTAAGGTGTTACTCAAACGGAAAATTAGTTTCTATAGTTTATATGATAAAAACCTGATTTGAACAGTTGTGGCAAATGACCCTCCTTTCCCGATTGGCCGCCAGGCAGCGCTAGTTATCAGTAGATGACGCCTGAGTCTAGAAACATTTATTTCCCAATATTAATTTGTCCAGTGTACGAAATAATTTCTCATCTCAGCCTCCACAACAATTATAGGTGAATGCATCCCCCCCACCGTATAAAATGGACTTTCTGTACCCTTTTCCATGAGAAGATGTACCTTTATGGAAATCGACATAAAGATTGATAGAATATTAGTCAAGTGATTTTGGACAAAAGGAGCTATGAAAGATTAGAACCCATGAAAAAGAGAATTTGAGATATCTCAAATAATGAAGGGAGGCCAATGAAAAGGAGAACGGTGTAAATTGTCTGAGATATACGGTGGATGGTGTCTGATCGGGGAGTTAGCAGTAGAACATCTGAATATTTGCCAAATACGAACACAAAAACTGAAACACTTTGCTAACGCACCATCTTTATAAGCTATAAAACGCCTAAAAACTACTTATGTTACAAAAATATGCCGAAAACTAGCATATATGTACTATAGAATAAAAATTTGATTTTTATTAGTTTATTACGTATGGAACTTCAAATAGATACCTTCATAAATTATCGTATTTTAACCCTCAAATCACATTTTAAAATGTCGTTAGGGATGAAAATAAATTATTTTCATCTAATTTTTGTTGTTGTATTACTAAACATTTAAAAAACAAAACTATGCTGGTAAAAAAAAAAACAAAAACTCTAAACATATTTTAAAATATCAGCCCAGCTAAACAAGCAATGTTGATAACTGAAGCACAATTTGTTAAATGATTTGACAGTGAATTACACTGAATTAAATGAGATTACTTTTTAAAGCGTCAAAACAACATGGACCTGAATTTCCACTCACTGACTGCATCAGTCTATTAAATATTTTTTCAGTTTTTTCTCTCTTTGAATATTTAAACGTTTTAGAAAATTAGAAAACTCAAACGCATATTCTTTTTAAGTAAATCCAATTAAAAGGCTTTAATAATCCTTTTTAGACGAGTTACTTTATTATTACTAAAAGAAGTAAAAATGTCGCTTAACGAAATAAATGTTTTTATGTTTGCTTGTTTAGCAGCATTTCATCTTTGCACCTAATTAAACATTTTACAAAATAACCTCTCATATTTACCTTTTAAGCCTGAACTGGACGCAGCCATTCAAAAACTCGTTTAATTAAACGAAAATGTTCTTTCTATGTAGGGAAGTGTTTACATTATTAGAACTGAGTAATATATCTAACATAATCCATCAACTTTCAAGCATTTAACGTTTCCTTTAACCATCGTAAGTGATCAATGTAGTAAATATAAATGAAACAAGCCAACTGTACCTTAAGGAGTATTTTAAATTATTTATAGTCAAAAATTATTGTCTCTATACTAAAAACACTAACGCTATCTTGTAGCTATTATCATAGTTTAACCTTTCTCCAATAGAGTTCAGGTGAATGCACCTCAAACTTCATGTTCGCTTCAACCTGATTGTTTTAGATACAGTAAGCCAAATTTATCTTGTTTTCTTACCCGCTTTCACTACACATTACCGATTTACACCTTCTACCTCAACATGTCGCTCTCGCTAGACGCATCTACAGTACGTACTTCCATCAGTCTTACATGCCACCGCTCAGTTTATGGTGTTTTATGTACGTCCGCTTAGTTGATGAATATTATTCAATATCCATTGACTGTTGAGGAGTGTACAGTGTTTAGTATATCATTTGGGTGCACCTACGACGACCAGAAGACTACGTTACCGGCCGGTAGCGCTCAACAGGACGTCGGCAATCCTAGGTAGGCCTCAACTTCATTAAGCATACGACCAAGGTTAGCTAAAAATCATACAGTCCATTTTTAGCCTAAAATAACGCAACAGAACCACTTTTTTGTATTTTTAATTAGTCATAAAAATTAGATATTTAAAATTTAGGATTCTTGATAGAATACTTTTTAAGTAACCTAACACATAACAAGTTTGTGATATAGGTCCCTTAGTTGCCCTGGCTATTGGGCTATTAATATATAGATACTTCTGAGTTGACTTAAGTTAGTAACCATGAGTACACTCGTTCATTTACACTCATCACACTCATTCGTCCCTCATATTTCCCCATATCTTGACGATCGGCGTCTTACCAGTGAATAATAATAATAACAACAGAAATGAATAGTGAAATTAAAAGAGTTTATCGTCTTTAAACATGTATAAACTTCATAGATGGTATAGAGTAATTAAATAAAATTGACTACTGTAGTGTCGGTCAGTAGTAACTTCGCTATCGATCGCTCGGCCACCTGCACTCTTGGCGTGTCGGCTGCAAGGTCAATGCTGTCAATGCACATGCGACACAGGTTGTTGCACCGTCGTTTTCACACGCTAATGGCCACCGATAACCGACTAAAAGATACGGATATCTTGATTGATCTTTGTGATTGTTGTTACAATCGTTTTTATGAGTTACAGCTTAGTTAAAGATAATTCACACGTACACTGAAATACAACAAGAATCAATATATTTAATGTTATGAGATGAACAAATACTCCAGTAAATAATTTTTTTTAATTTTATATTTGTTCATCTTATAACATTAGATATATATCCATCCAGTAAGAAACAAGCTTGAAGAATGAAGAATCAATATTTTTAACAACTGTACTTTACACGTGCTGAACGTCTTTTAGATTGTGTTTCGTGTGTCTTTAATAAATTAATTTATTTGTATTTTTAATGTGATTTTATAAATTTACTTCTTGTGGCTTTCAAACATTAGCACAACAGGAAGGGAACATAGGAAACTGCAGAAAACATAGGAAGTGAGGTAGAAAATGCAAGTGTTCCTTAGTTGGCAAATAAAATAATTATTTTTAGGGTAATTCCATGAAATAAAAAAATCAACGTGAAAGAAATAGTCTAAAGAAAAATATGACATGTTATTATTAAGTATTACATATAAAAGAACATTTAGTGAACAAAATTACAAAGATTTATTTGAAGCCCCTGTTTACGTAATTTTACTCTGTAATCCCCGTGGTTCGGAAATCACGTAAAGCCGCTGGTCCCCAGGTTAAGTGTTAGAGAGGGGTTTTTAGCCATAACTTAACCTGGAAAAACAAGACGATCTTAAAATTTAACTTTCGACTCTTTGCTAATAACTAGCTAATAAACGGCAAACCAAGCATTAAATAAATAAAAAAGCTACATTGAAAAAAAAATCATAAAAATTAATAGACAAGACAAACAATATTTCATATAGAAAATAATGAAAACCAACATTACGAAATATTGTAAGAAATAATAACACTTCATTGAACTATAATAAAATGAAATATATATATTTATTATACATATAAATCAAACTTCCGTATTTTGTATACACAACAGTCGAAAAGTCGTCAATTTGATTATTTGAATTGATATAAAATAGTGTTTTATATATTTAGTTCCAAAATTTGTAATCGATATCAGGGAATTTCGAAAATTGCCTGACCCATCTAGATTTCACAAGTGAAAATAAATGTCAATGCTGAAAAGTGCTAATTTATGTGCATATTACATCCAAAAGTATATTACTGCGACCAGATGATTGTTTTCATATAAAAAGGCAAATTACCTTTTTCAGATAAAATATTTATATGTTTTGTCGATATCTTAAATTCGATAAGACTATTTTCCACTCCTAATAGTTAATTAAAGCGTGGCTGGGTTTAGCTACCAAATTATAAAAAACAAGTTTGGCGTCCGCTCAATGGTTGCTATTAGCGAGGAAACTACTAGAAAAGTCTGGGGTGTCCATGTTGGGTGGTAGTCAGGATCCGAATGTTATGTAGGGTGGATAACTGAGTTTTAGGCTTGGCAATTAGCTGAAAATCAGACAATTACTACGTGGTTTGGATTCCATTTAAAGCTGTAGGCACCTTAATTGTCCTGGCTATTGGGCCATTTTTGAGGAACAGCCGAGCTCAGTAAGTAACCAGAATACACAGTTCATCCAAATTCATCCTGCACTCATGTAATCATTCATACTCGCCTCAAAAACACACAAATTAGTGTCGGTGTCTCTTATGTAAGAATGTAATCTAAAATTTCTAATGAGATTAAAGAAAATTATAAAAAGAAGTTAAGCAAGGTAGGGGTGGGGGTGGATTTGACGATCCCTTAATTAACAATATGAGATAATTTAATAATCTTGTTCGCTAAGACCAAAGTTAATATTTGGCCAACATTTCACAGGACTCTCCCCTCCCTTATACTCATGTGTCCACAGGTCCTTCCCCTGTGATCAAACGCACCATGTTCATTATTGGAATATATTCTTGAAACGACCTAAGGCTCCATTTGTGTACAGAGCCTATTCGATTATCCGGCGATTACCGGCCTTAAACACTAACCAATCATCAATGATTAAAGCAGCTACTCAACAAAATCCATATATTAACTTTATTGCAAGACATTCATGGTTGAAGTTAATTTTCCTACAAATGTGATAAATCTTTGAAAACAAAAAATTAAAAACAAATTTTTAAGTGAAATTTAAAAAAAATACCGTATTGTTTAGCATTGTTAATACACCTTTGGTTAAAATATAGACTATTGTTACTGTAAGATATTTTAGAATTTCATCATTAAAAATAATTGTAAAAATTAGAAACAACTTTTTACACGTAATCACAGATATTTAAAGAATGAAATTAAATATTTTCAACTTATTGAAATCAAATATATTAATAAGTTGAAAATATAACCATCAATCGCAAATTTAAAATATTTAATGTGAGATTTTTAAGATTATACTTTCTCCCATATGCGTTTGCTTAGAGACAGTATATCGATATTGTCATCGTCAAAAAAAATTACTTAAGAAGTTGGTTTAAAAATAAATTTTTAGCTCCCCTGAACCCAAAAAGTGAATTTATAGAAAAAAATTTTTGTTTTTGTGTGCGTGCATGTGTGTAATTTAATAATTGTCGGAAGTTGTACTTTTAATCTTAAAGAAACACAATAAAAAAGGCTGAGCATTGAACATTGATGTGTAAAAAACTGCCTAGGCGTAAATATGCAAATTCAACCAGGTTTGCAGAGATAATTAGATTCACAAAAAAAACTATATCCTGCAAGAGAACAATATTTCCAGTTGCTTAACCACTGCAGCTAATGAAATATGAAATGAAACATCACCGGAAAGTATTTCATTAATTAACATCGTATTAGCTTTAGATAGTATGTGATAAAATATATTCTACAACCATATTAAAATACAAAATAATACTTACACGTATTTTGAATCAGATAATTAACTTTGCCACATAAAAACATACAAAAAATTACTTGTGCCCACTTTTAATATTATTTTAAAACTATACTTGTTTTAAAACTTGTATCGTAAATTAACAATATTCAACCATATTTTAAATTTGAGTACTAGAAGTTATATGATAGTATTTTTTTATTAATAAACACTTAATATTAAACTAGCTAACCAACAATTCTATCTCTGAAAATATGAATAAATAGTCTAAGCAATATTCTGACTTCCTTAAAAATACTTTTAAACTTAGAAGATACAAAAATCTTTTAACCTAATCTTGTGCAATAATAAAAGCCACATAAAAATGAACAAACAAAATCTAAAAATACCATATTGAAATGTTGGAGGTATGATCTAAGAAAAAAAAGTTAAATAAAATCTACTGTAAATAAGGAAGATAATTGTGAAGAATCAAACTTAACCTTGAACTGGTGACCCTCTAATAGAGAATTATATTTGTCACTTATCTGGTGACTTTGGGTCTGCCAGATCCAGTATATTTTTATTTTTGTTTACAGAGAGTTTAAGAGATATGTATATTTTCTAAATGTCCTATGATTTTAAGTACTAATGGTAATGACAAGAAAAAATGCCAAATCAAAATTTTCATCAGCAAATTTTTACTATAAAATTGTTCATACAAAATTGTATATTATAAAATTGTTGATTATAAAAAAATTGTTATTTATAAAATTGATTATAAAAAAGTTTATATAAAATTTAAAATGAACTTTATACAAAATGTTTGTGTAAAAAATAGTTGAATACTTTTTTTAATATTTTCCCCCCCTTAACTTGAGAATACTGAGAAGTGGGAGGGAAAATCCAAAACAGGTAGCTAAAGGACAAAAAGATAATTCTCTTGGGTTTCTCAGACCCAGGGTCACCAGTTAAGTGTTAACATAGAAATTACTTGCCAAACACAACATTGAGGGGTATAATATATGTTGGAAAAATATATTATACCCCTAATTATAGCTACTCTATAATTACGTGCTGTCCTAGAGTAGCTTAAATTTGAGAGACCCTCCACACACCCTAAACACACGACCTGGAGGGTTGTTGCGCCCTCGTTACGTATACAAACTACCTACTCATGAGATGTAAAGGCATGGACAATAATGATATGACTAAGTTCCTTCACTTATTTGAAAATAATACGTCCATTTACAGCAAACATGACCCAGAAGGGTAATACAGACAACTTACTTTAAATGTGTCTTAATGGCAAAAATGTATTTGTGTCACTTTCTAACGAAAACTTGATTTGCATTTTTTTAACAATAATTTTAGTATATACTTATATTATTAATTATCTTTATAACCAAAAATTCATGTACACATTCGCAACAAAATATCCGACACCACTGAACAGATTTTGACAAAACTTGAAGGGAAGTTAGTTTTTGTATCATAGAGATCTGCTAGAAAAATATTCCTTGACATTTCTTTCCTAAGGGGTAGAAACACCCCTCAACGTAGAGGGCTCATTTTTCTTCACAATAGTAAAATTGGTATTACTTTAATAATTTAATTTTAAAAGGTGATACAAACAGACGACACAACAACTTGGCTATTTTGGTTTTCATTGTGAAATGTTTACAGTAATTTCTGATAACTCTTACATGATTGCATTATTTTTCAACCCTCCCTCCCCTAAAGTAAACCTATAGGGGTTTCTAGCCCATACAAACTTTCTTATCTAGGAGAACGTCAGCAGGCCGAGCTATCTAAACCATATTGATGTGATGGTTTGGATAGAACCATGGAGGGAAGGGTAAGCAAGCGTAGAGAATCACCACGTAGTGAAGTTAGGACTAGTATATTGATATACATGACGGAATTAAAGGGACATGAATTAAAGGGAGAACCAGGATAAATTAAAAAAAATTATGATTTAATTCAACAACCAAATGGACTATGATTTAATTAGTCCCCATAAAATTTTTGGAGCTACGAAGAAGATAAGAAAATTAATCTTTAGGGCCAAGGGGAAAATCAAAAACATGATAAGAACTTATGTTCCATGTCACTGCATTTAGAAGATTTAATATTTTCTATAACTACAGAGTTTACTTTAATGTATAAAAGAGCTGTTTATGTTTATAAAGTTTATACTGACTTAGACATTGCATATTTTTAGTGTGAGTAGACTGTATAACAAAAACATTATTAAATTCTTGTTCTGTAGCTCTTAATAATCTTCCCTCTGTTACTGACTAAACAATAATTAGTCTGGACCCAAGGCCAGTGGCAGCTGGATGTAGGCAAGGAGTGAAGAGGGGGATCTTTTGTGAAAACATTAGCTTACTTAAACGGGTGTTTCGAAGAAATGTTAAGTTTCTATTATTGGCTGATGTTTATTACTATAAGATTTGTTAGTAGTATGGATAGTACCAACACTACCACGTGGCCAAACCAATCATTGTTCAATCAGTAATGTAATTAATTACAAGTGACAGACCAAGGCCAAAGGTCGTGATGACACGGCGCAGCGAGTGACAAGAGATGGCACGCAAAACATACAGGTGTGTCCCTTTGTTAACATTTAATCTTAGTCTTATATTACAGCCAAAATGCTGAAATTATTCGAAAAAGATCAGCCAACTTTTGTCAAAGAGTAAAAATACAAAAATTAATATTTTTTGTACAGCCCAGTTTGGTGGCTTAGACTGTGGAATCCATGTCCAAGGTTTGAATGACAAACTGAGCGAATGGTCGTTACTTTATATAGAATAAAATTCACGCACAGGCCTGCAGGCGTATGTGGATAATGAATAATGAAAAATAATATATATAAATAGGTGTCTGATAGAAGCGATTAAAATTCTTGATTTTTAAAAGATAAACTAAAATTATATGAATAAATAAAAACTATTTTGTAAAAATGTTTTTTTAATTGCTTGCAATTATATATTTAACAATTTTCCTGATAACGGATAGTTTAAAACAATTCAAGCCCTTTATGGTTAAACAATTTTTTTAAATCTTCAACTAAATGGTAAATATTTTAAGGCTTACAGCTGATGAGTACAAGATAACACCAATACCCCGGGGCTGAGTGGGTATGAAAAATACTTTAAAGCCTGTGTATTACCATCTCACGCGGAGATAAGACGTACGGGAAGGTTTAGCTTGGATATTGTGTGAGACAAACCGGGTTTTTGGAACTGTTTATAAAATATGTTGGCCTACTAATAATGATTTCAAACATTGGAAATTCTTTCATAAATTATGATTCTTGTAAACACTTCTAGTTCAACTACTAAGTTTGAATTTTGTTTGTTATGGTTCAAATTGTATGTATCTGGACTAAAATAAAATAAACAAAATGCTGTGTACGTTGTTTAGTAAAAATAAAATACTGCAATATCTCTACTACGTTTAGTAACATCCTTGTTAATTGAAATAGTACGTCAATATATACTTCAAGTGGAAGAGGAAAGAAAAACATAGTGAACAAAGAGTGATAGAGCCACATCTTTAAATTTTTAAAGCGCTTAAAACAGTTTTAGTCTATTCTTTTAGATATTCTTTTTAAGTAGAAGTGGCATATTAAAATAAAAATGTTTAATATAGCTCAATATTAAAAGACGTACACAACTTCACACTCCAGTTGTAAAAAATCTTTAACAGTCTTCTCCAGTAGAAAATTTGTCCCATTAAAGGCTCCGACCCTCTACCTGGTGTTGACTTTGGAACTACTTGCAACTCCATCGACTATCAGAAGACCGGTTGTCTGTCTGTCCTCAAACCATTTTGTGATTTGAATAGTCGTGGTAGTTGATTCTATTTCCCCGCTTGGCTACCAGGCAGCACCAGTTATCAGTAGCTGGAGCCCGCGTTTTTCAGTTGAACATTATTTCACTTGAACACGTCTCGCACTTATATTTTTTTAACGTACGTGTTTTTAATTTTTAACATGCTTTTTAGGACAAATAAGACTAGTGCCCCTGTGATAAATTTTTTTTCTAACGGCTTTGTTTTATTAAAAAAATTTGTATGAAATTCTGTAACCTTGAGTAATTAATTGTTTGTTGTAAGTAATAACAAATTAAGTAAACGGCTTTGAAAAATATGGAATGCGATTCAGCAATATATCGATTATCGGAAAGATGAAACAGATATGATCCGCATTTAACAAGAGCCATCCACGACTCTTTGACTTATCAACTTTGAACTGTCCAACATCGACACCGAGCAGTCTCAAAGGGTTGAGTACTATTCACATAAATCAATGTCAGATATATAAATCCTAATACAAAAGGTAACCAATGAAACAATTACATACAACCACATGTGTACACGTTTACACTGTTGTATTTTATTTTTTATCAATACTCGGAAACAAATATTCTACAACGGTTCATTTAAGTTATTAACGTACTGTTTTAAATCACAGTTTTTTTTTTAAGAGAACGACTTGATATCATATTTTAAGTTTATCCTCTGATAAAATTATTTTATATTGAAATAGAAATAACTATTGATCTAATTTAATACAATTTTAAGTATGTCAACACCAGTTGGTAAAAATATAATCCAACAGGACAGTAGTTACACTCAACCTATAAATCGTGTTAATATTTGAAATATATAAGTAATAAAATGTAAGCGTCAAACGTCTTTAAGTGAAGTAAACGCACTGCAAAACGTGGTCGACATGCGCTGCCTGGTGGCCAAGTAGGGAAGGAGAGTCAACTTCCACGACTGTTCAAATCACACAATGGTTTAGGGAAGGTCACCGGTCTTCTGATAGTCGATGGAGTTGCAAGTAGTTCCAAAGGCAACACCAAGGAGAGCGTCGGATGGTAGTTTGTGACAGAATTATTCACTGGAGAAGTAAGAGGAGACAAAAGCCCTTCAAACACAGCACGATGCAGTCTTGTATTGAAAAAAAAGTTTAAATGGTACAAGAATTATCAACCTAACATAAATATGTATACTTTTTTTGAAGTGACATGTCTTTTACGTGGTTATAGTCACGCTTGGTATTTTGGAGGTCTTTAGTACAATTAAAAAAAAAACTTTGATGTGGGTCATATTATTAAATATTGTTATTTATCTAGCTTTTTGTTGAATATTTAAGATGCTAATATGGGAAAATAAAGATTTAAAAACATAATTCATTTCGTTACATGAAATCTTACTATCTATATTCATATCTATGTGTATTACATGAATTAAAAATAATATTGTGTTCTTAGGATAAAAATTCCAATTGACCCACTAACATAGGTATTCAGTCATATGGTTACTCGGTGAGAGCGTTTTAGTTTGAAAAAGTGATTAGTCCAACTATAAACAAAGGCATATACGCCTCCGTATGAATAATATCCAGTTCAGGACTACTTTAGTATTGTTTCAATCTTGTTAATGTTAGAGTTGAAGTTGGTTCGATAGAACATCAAATCCAACTTACATACTACACAAGTACTGTACACCGATGCAACCAGCGTGGCGGCTCAGTGGCTACGGATTCGGAACTGTGGAGGCCAATGGTCCAAGGTTCGAATCTCCAACTGAGGTAACGGTCGGCTCTTTACTCGCTGAATAAAATTCACGCGAAGTTCTGCTTCCTTAAGTAAACTGGCGAGTGAAGTTTTTTGTATTTAAAAAACAAAGTTAGTTATTGAAATAAAAGAAGTTAGTTAGTAATATTTTACACCAACCTCTACAGGAAAACTCCCCTAACATGCCTTGAATTGAAAACGTCATTTAGAGAGCTCAAGTTCGTAATAGAGGGGACACGACAGCAGTGTACAAAAGGAGCGTCACAATTACACAAGTCGCCGCGCCGGTGGAGAAAGGCAGATTTTTAGACTTGACAAGGAAGGGTGGCTAAAGAAAAGGAAAAAGGGTGTACATTGTCCAAAAAGTACGGATCTGTGTGGGATCGAAGGGATATGAAAAGACTCTCTGAACCTTTGCCAAATAGAATGGACGAATTTTCCGACAATATCGCAAAATCTTTGATTTGCTCAAATTTATCTGAAGGGAGATAACATGAAAGCATTCCTTGGAAAGAGAGATAGCTGTCTATTCATTACTTTATTTTATTCTTCGTGGTGGTGAAATACTATAAGCATTAACATTAAATTAAAATATTTTGATTTATTTTGTAAAATCATTTTCAACCCCTTCTTCAAAAATCAAAAATCATAAAATTATTATGTAAATAAATATAAATGGTCAATTTTTAGAAAAAATATTAATAGTAAACATATGTTTTCATTTTGGGAAATATTTCGATTTAATTTCTAAAATCATTTTCAATCCCTTCTCCAAACATCAACAAACATAAAATTGTTATGTAAATAAATAAAAAAAAGTTATAAATAGTAAATATATGTTTTTAAATATGTATTTGCTAAAAACATATAGTATTTAGTTCAAATGTATATAATTTAGTTGTCATTGAAAACTTATGTATGTGTTAATACTTTTTCTAATTTCTTTCATTATTATAGGTATGTATATAGAATTTTGCGTTTGGTTGTAAAATACTATTTTGCTCTATTAGCATACAAGCAGCTTCTTTTATATTTCTTATTTTTCAATTACAGTCTTGAACCCATATGTACAGATTTTGAACATATGGGTTCAATTTATTTTGAATGGTTTTCTTGTTTTTTTTTTAATATTTTGCTTATGTTCATTGATTCTTCTTTTCACAGGTCCAAAATAGTTATTTTTACTCTCACAAAATATTTTATATACAAAATTTTTAGAATTTTGATCTTCATTGTTAGGTTTAATACATGTAATTTGACTGTGTACAGTAGGACTACTTGAAAATGTTGTTCTGATGTTGAGTTTATTATTGATTCTTTTTATTTTTTCAAATTTACCTTTAATGTATGGAATGACGACTGTTGTAATAGGTTTTATGTTATCATTATTTAGAATTTTATTAATGTTATCTTTAGTTTTGTAGTATGCTTTTTTAATCATATCCTCTGATTAGGCATTGTTTTTGAGTTCTTGAAATATTAATTTAATTTCTTTATTCAAATCTTTACCAGTAGATGAAATTTTAATTGCTCTGTTAAAAAGGTTTTGAGCAGTTCCTATTTTAATGCAATCCGGGCTGTGATAGTAAAAAATTTAAATATGGTCCAGAGTGAGTTTTCTTCCTATAAACTGATGTTTTTATACAATTATTTTGTTTTTCTACCATTACATTAAGAAATGGAAGTTTATTGTTTTCTTCTTCTTAAAAAGTGAATTTCATTGTAGGTCGTAAAAAGTTAATGTGTTGAAAGAAATGTTATGTTAATTGTAATTTGCTTTCCAAATACAAAATATGTCGTCTAAGTATCTTAACCAAATTGTTGGAGTTTCGTTCCATGATGATACAGCTATATTTCCAAAAAAATCCATATATATAAATTTCGTTCTATATACATAAAAAGAATGAAATTAGAAAAAGTATTAACACACCAAAAACAATTTTCAATCACTAAATTATATACATTTGAATTGTATAATATATTTTTTATTAAGTACCTATTTAAAAACATACGTCAATTTTTCAAGTATTATTTTTCTAAAAATTGACCATCTGTATTTGTTTACATAATATTTTTTGATATTTGAAGAAGGGATTGAAAATGATTTTAGAAATTAAATCCAAATATATCCCAAAAAAGTTGTACTATACAGTGATGATAAGCTAATTTAATGTCAATGCTTATAATGGATATCCATCTTTAATAATTTTAATCAGTAATTGTGATGACATTTAATAACCTTGGCTGACTTAGAAAGAGCCATTTACTAATAGCCCAATAGCTAGGGCAACTAAGGGACCTATGGGTTTACGTCGAATCCAAACGACGTAATATTGGTGTGATTTTCAGCTGACAGACAAGCCTTATTCTATGTTAATTTTCATACACTACATCCTGATCCTGACAACCACCCATTACGGACTCCCCAAACTTCCCCAGAAGTGTCAATTTTGATGGTGACCATTGAGTGGACGTAATGTCAAGAGGACCGAGCAGATAACCTATCGTCTACAATTTCTACATCACCCTCCCCAAGTAACTAGGTTTTTTTGTGCCGACTTATTAATTAATAATGTGGATCCAAATAAAAATAAATACACACACACACACACGCACACGCACACGCACACGCACACGCACGCGCACGCGCACACGCACGCGCACGCGCACGCGCACGCACGCACGCACGCACGCACGCACGCACGCACGCACGCACGCACGCACGCGCACACACACACACACACACACACACACACACACACACACACACACACACATAATGTGATGTGTATTCAATTAATTTGGATCCATAAGGAAGACCGTCGCAAAAAAGTAAATACCGTCAAGAATGAACGAATCAAACTGTATAATAAATTAATTATTGTATTTATAATATTTTTAATTGTTCCTATAGTTAGAGGTTGTATTTATAATATTGTATTTGTATTTATTGTATTTATAATACAATAAATACAATTGTATTTATAATATTTTAAAATATTTATATATATTTATAATATTTATAATAATATTTTTAATTGTTCCTATAGTTAGAGGTTGGTGTTATCTGTTGTATTAGGTTATACAAAGGAGCAAGTTTTCACCAAACACGAATTGCCAAGTTGTCGTTGCGTATGTCCAGGAAGCTACCCAATGAAAAAGGAAATTAGGGATCCGAAGAATATATATGTATATTTTATGAAAAGGAGACACCGATTTCCTCTTTAACCTTACTCTACCCATTTTCCAAAGACAATTTTATCGTTACGGGGAACTTATCAGACAGACTAAGGGGGGGGGGGGGAAAAAGTGCATTATAAGGTGAATATTACTGATAAAAACTAACAGTCAAGACCAGGACTCAAACATGCACTATATCTAACTCAGGTACAAAGTCCTGACACCTTTGACTGCTCGAAAACTGTCTTTTTCAAATACAATTAGCCGAAATTTAATTGAAATTCAGGTACAATTCCCACCCACATAACTTTGTAACAAACTGTTGAAGGACCTTTGTCTCTGACACTCCCAGGTGACTGCGTCTTCGGCATTTCCTCTTTAAACTGATTTCCACTTTCGGAATTATCGAACTAACTTATTTCAAACAAACATTGTTTAGACAATAGAACTATAGAAGATTTTAGGGACTAAGTTAAATTGTTCTAAATGTTTTAAACATGTCGGTTTAAATAGGTGGGAGGGAGAGAGGGAGAGAGAGAGAGAGAGAGAGAGAGAGAGAGAGAGAGAGAGAGAGAGAGAGAGAGAGAGAGAGAGAGAGAGAGAGAGAGAGAGAGAGAGAGAGAGAGAGAGAGAGAGAGAGAGAGAGAGAGAGAGAGAGAGAGAGAGAGAGAGAGAGAGAGAGAGAGAGAGAGAGAGAGAGAGAGAGAGAGAGAGAGAGAGAGAGAGAGAGAGAGAGAGAGAGAGAGAGAGAGAGAGAGAGAGAGAGAGAGAGAGAGAGAGAGAGAGAGAGAGAGAGAGAGAGAGAGAGAGAGAGAGAGAGAGAGAGAGAGAGAGAGAGAGAGAGAGAGAGAGAGAGAGAGAGAGAGAGAGAGAGAGAGAGAGAGAGAGAGAGAGAGAGAGAGAGAGAGAGAGAGAGAGAGAGAGAGAGAGAGAGAGAGAGAGAGAGAGAGAGAGAGAGAGAGAGAGAGAGAGAGAGAGAGAGAGAGAGAGAGAGAGAGAGAGAGAGAGAGAGAGAGAGAGAGAGAGAGAGAGAGAGAGAGAGAGAGAGAGAGAGAGAGAGAGAGAGAGAGAGAGAGAGAGAGAGAGAGGAGAGAGAGAGAGAGAGAGAGAGAGAGAGAGAGAGAGAGAGAGAGAGAGAGAGAGAGAGAGAGAGAGAGAGAGAGAGAGAGAGAGAGAGAGAGAGAGAGAGAGAGAGAGAGAGAGAGAGAGAGAGAGAGAGAGAGAGAGAGAGAGAGAGAGAGAGAGAGAGAGAGAGAGAGAGAGAGAGAGAGAGAGAGAGAGAGAGAGAGAGAGAGAGAGAGAGAGAGAGAGAGAGAGAGAGAGAGAGAGAGAGAGAGAGAGAGAGAGAGAGAGAGAGAGAGAGAGAGAGAGAGAGAGAGAGAGAGAGAGAGAGAGAGAGAGAGAGAGAGAGAGAGAGAGAGAGAGAGAGAGAGAGAGAGAGAGAGAGAGAGAGAGAGAGAGAGAGCAATAAAACTCCTGCCGGCAGGGGCAGGCATGTTCGTTCTGTAAGCGAAGCCGGAACAACTTGATCAGCGGTCATTGATCAAGTCACGGTCATGCTAGTAGCAGTGCCGCTGACAAGACCCTGGGACGTAAGCCTCCCATCAACAATCTATGGCTGACAGTACAAAAACGTCCAAGTCCCTACAAATTGGCTTAAGGAGGGGGGGTAGAGGAAATGGATTGGCGGGGAAGATTGGGTGGGAATAGAAGAGAGTCTGGTATGGAAGAGAAGTAATACCAGACTCAGCTCGGGACCCCGTGGACGCCAGCACACGTACTTACAAGAGTAAGCCCCTGGGGGGAGAGAGAGAGGGAGATAGAGATGTAGGGAGAGGGAGAGAGATAGAGAGGGGAGAGAGAGAATGTGAGAGTCAGAGAGAGAAAGAGAAAATCAGCCTTCAATATTTTGAAGATTTATTTAGATACAGATACAGTATAAAAACCTAAGCAATTATTTAGTTTATTTTACATAGACGCAAGGCATTTTATGAACGAAAATGGCCTGTGTAGTCGTGCTTACTAAGCACATTCGTTCAAAAAGCAATTTATTAATAGGCTGGGGGCCTACGGGATACATTAAGGGATATTTTAACTTGCCCTTGGGGTTTGCTCGATATTACAGCACAGAAATTCCTGAATAACTCACGCCCTCTGTGACTTCACCTATCTTTTACACTAATTGTGATTCAAAACAGGTGGTTTTTTACCAGAGAAATATTTATTTTATATATACAGAAATAATTTCACTTTAATGACTTATCATTATTTACTTATAATTCTCCCAGTCTTATGTCTTCCTTTCAACTCGCACTGCATTGGGTCACTAAAATAAGAGATAATAGGTAGACCGCTGTTCACCTGAGCACAACTTTTCCAACGCTGATTGTCAATCTTATGTCAAAACTGTCAAGCGTTAGGTTAAAAAAAAAAACTCTTTTGTAATGTTTACAGTACTAACCTAGTAGTGGCTAGGCAATAGATAGTACCACTTTTTGCTGTGGAGTCCGGACCACGTATTGCGAATTTTTAATACCAAGTTGCACAGAGAGATATATTTATATTTCTGAAACATTGATTAATAATTAATATTACTAATCACTAAATTCAATACTAACAGTTATTGTTACGTTAGGTTTTGGAAAGCACTCTTAACAGTTTTCCCCACCCTAGTTCATTCAAAATGAATGATTTATTTACTTTACACACAACAAACTAAGAAAATACATGTATTTTATTTATTATTCTCCATGAAAGTAAAAATATTTAAAAATTATATATGTTCAAATAACGACATCAGTTACCTTAGAAACTATGAGCTCTCATGCATATGATAAATAGTAATCATAGATAATAGAGGACGTTTCAATAAGAAATATTGGTTTGTAATAGAAGCGCTTTTATTAATCAGTACACTTAGTATAGTAAATATTTCATAAAAATTACATGAAAAAACCTCTGAGTATTTCCTCTAGCGATGAAGCAGGATGTATGTATTCTAACAACAGAAAATGAAAATATGTCCATCATTGTTATCTATATGTAACTCAGCACTCTATGTTGCAGTTCTTGTTCTTATACTTACATTCTTGTGTTAATGAATTTATGCAACAAAACAACATAGCGCCCAAGGTAGATATAGAAAAAGAATATGGTAATTCACAAACGTTACTGGTATATAATTGTCTATTGCTTTTTGGAATTCTTTTACAATTGCAGAATCTAACAAAAGAATCAAAACATGTATAAAAAAAATTTAAATTATAAAAATTAAAACATATTACACAATAATATTTAAATAAAACGTATGCATGAGTATTAATATTTTGATGATAATATAAATAAAAATTAGAAAGATATAAAATTCTTTATAGTTATCCTTTAAAGAACGTCATATAAGAAATCTTCAGTTTTTTTGTATGATTTATTTTTTAAGTAATGTAATAACATTTTTTCTAAATATTTTGATGATTGGCTCTTCTTTGAGGTCTTCAGGGAGTTTATTGAATAATTTAACTTCACTACATAAAACAGATTTTTTTGCAAAACTTTTGTGATAATGGTATTTTGCCAATTTTATAGAGGTTTTGTTTCTTATTCTCTTGATGAAGATTTTCCAGGCAGTCGAAATATTATCCTAATTGCTATATATATATATATATATATATATATATATATATATATATATATATATATATATATATATATATATATATATAGTTTGAATATATACTAGCTAATATTGATTATTGTGCAATTAATTTATACATTTTTAGTGGGGTTATATCAAAATTAGTATTATTTATTTGAGAGTACTAATATGTTACAATAATTAAAACTAGTATAGATCTCACCGCTGACCAACGTTAGCATTATTTGAATTTATTTTTCAAAGTAGGCTTTCTTCCAACACCTCTCCTTCATTAGGACTAATTTTGAATTCACCCACCCTTATTGGCTTTCATTTACCGTATTAATTAATACATTCTGTAAGCAATTCGCTTCATTACGAGTCAGAATTCCTTTGAAAGAACGCTTTTGATCAGTGTCGCGTATTAGATCAATTCATCTTGCTTACATTTCTTGGAACGTTCTTTTAATTGAATACCCTGAAGACCACTGTTAAAAATTGTTAATAGATAATTTACTTTAAATATAGAGCTATATATTCTCTATAGAGCCTACTTGAATAGTTATCGTCTAGGTTACGTCCGAACCGTTTATAACAATACTCAGAGCTTAAAGACATTGTTGTCTATTGGTGGTTAAACATTTGTCAGTGCCCATAAATATAAATTGAAAACTACTCGGGATAGTTATTTATTAAACGCATGCCTTACATTATAACGAAGTAGAATATGTATCTGACCAAAGAATTCATTAGTTTGATAAAATCTTAGTATTTTAGACAAGTAGTTGAGAGTTGAGGTGGTAACGAAATATGTTTTTACAGCCCCGGATATTTACGGATAAATGAGCGTAATGATTAGTATTTAAAATGGTAATTTAAATATATGAAAATTACATGAAATGTAGGCTAACATGTAAAAATATAATTACTGAACGAGTAATCAAGGCATAACTTGGTGTTATTTGATAAAAATCAATGTTTATGAAAACAAAATATATTGTTTAATACCTGTCAGGAAATCTATACCACTGTACGTGTAGGGGTGGGTGGGTCAATTCCAATGTACGTGATTGATGAAAGCTAAGTTACAAGAAATGCCAACGTACGTGCATGGTTGGGCGGGTGGGTCAGTACCATCTTAAGTGTATAACAATTACATAAAAAAAGCTAACTATTTATTGAATTCAGGACTATACAATCCTTCTGCATTCACCAATCGTTGCAGGTATTAGATCTTTATATAGTCCTACGTCACATTCTTTAGTGTTTTAATGCAAAGGATTTGATTGTTTCCACCCAGAAAGCTCATATCCATGCTTTTTAATCTGAAACCGGCAATTTCATCTGCAGACTAGTGTTTTTCTCTACTGATCCCATAAAATACCATTATAGCATGTAGGTTATTATACCAAAATCAAAAAGAAGAATGTCATCGATAAATTGGAAACTATAGGAATTACTACAGATTTTCTCTGAAAAAGATGCATCAGCCAGGAAATGACAAGTTCGCCAGGTAAGTGTTTTGCCATGTAACCTCCCTACATACACGTAAACAATGGGCAACGATGAATAATTCATGACTCAAAGTTGACAGTGGCTGGTTGACCACATGACACTTAAACACTTCTCTCACGCTCTCCAAAAACACTGACTCATATTCATTTTTATTTCACTCATTTTTTGACGAGAGATGGGAAGTATTTAGTTTACATCATAATTAGGTATTTACTATCTCATATGAATGTTCTCTTAAATAAGTAATAATGTTCTAAAATGTTCAAATAACCACACAAAAACCACGAAATAATGCATTAACAATAATGTTTAAATTAGTGTAAATTTGAATTACTGAATATATCTGACGTAAATTTTGATTGATAATCCCCTAACATTTAAAAAAATGTTATTCTTGACATGCACTAAAACAGGAAAATCGCCCAATTACATTGGTGCACCACAATTACAAAATACAATTTACCATAGTAGTGGGCAGCGAGACAAAATAATTAACAATAAACATAATAAAAGGAAATACGCAATATTACGGTAAAACAAGAAACAATAAAAATTATAAACTTAAACTTTAAGGCACGAACAAATTCCAGTGGAAATGTACTTGTCTTTTTTTATTTCACATGAAAGCTATAATTATTTAATTTCAAACACATTTTGAAATCATTACTGCAAAGTTATCTCTATGCGGTGGACTATTGGTCCCAATACAACCACACTTGTATGGAAGGGTGGGTGGGTCACATCCAATAGTCATATGTTGGTGGGTGGGTGGGTCAATACCTCTAGTCATATATGGGAGGGCAGGAAGGTCATCACCACTTTACGTGTAATACTGGTGGGTGTGTTGGTCAAATCTTCTAGTCATATATTGGTGGGTGGGTGAGTCAATACCTCTAGTCATATATGGGTGGGCGGGTGAGTCAGTACCACCGCAATGTATTATTTGCTTTTCTAATGTTAATTAGATTGACTTAGAGTGATGCAATTAACTGTGAGCCTCAATACCACTATACGTGTAGTATTGTGTGTCTAATGTATCTGTGTGTAAAGCTGTAAAATATTTTGCACCTATACATTTTTGAAATATTTATGCGGTTAATTCGGTACTCTGTCTGTCCGCAATAAGATACTGATTAAACTTTCTGCTATCCAACCAAGCTCTTATAGTTAGGTCCTTTTTTATGACGCATAATAAAGAGTTTGAATATGGGCTGTTTGATTCTTCTATTACGTCTAGTTTTAGTATTCTTTCTAACTCAGATTCGATACCTTTCTTTTGTTAAAAGATACAGGATATGGTTTTCTTACGAATGGTACTTCTCATTTGACATTCAGTTTTGCTACATACTTTTTTATACAACTGGGATTGTCCGAGATTGTGTACAAGAGGGATTATCATTGTACGTGTGTGGGTGGGTGGAGGTTCAAGTCCACTGTACGTGTGTGGGTGGGCGGGTGGTTCAAGGCTACTGTACGTGTGTGGGAGGGCGAGTGGTTCAAGGGAACTGTACGTGTATGGGTGGGCGGTTGGTTCAAGGCCACTGTACGTGTATGGGTGGGCGGGTGGTTCAAGACCACTGTACGTGTGTGGGCGGGCGGGTGGTTCAAGGCCACTGTACGTGTATGGGCAGGCGGGTGGTTCAAAACCACTGTACGTGTATGGGCGGGCGGGTGGTTCAATACCACTGTACGTGTATGGGCGGGCGGGTGGGTTGATGCCACTGAACGTGTATGGGCGGGCGGGTGGTTCAAGGCCACTGTACGTGAATGGGCGGGCGGATGGGTGTAGACAACTGTACGTGTATAAGTGGGCTTTTACATACTATTTTCCCTCTCACAGTTTATTTAATTTAGAAAGAGTTGCATATCATATCACTGTAATCAAGTACAAAAATATTAATGTATAATAGATAGCTTTTTAATGTTTTTTAATGTTTTAATGTTAAATGATTATACTTTATACATATGAATAACCTTGGATGTACAAATTTGGTGTTTATTTTTTAAACTCAGTCAGATATTTCAATTTACAATATTGATACCATAACTAATATTGATACCTCTAGTTATATATTGGTGGGTGTGTTGGTCAAATCCTCTTCAAACTAAATGGTGTTCTCCCTTTCATTAAAGAATTATGATTAAGTTCAGAATTATATTTACCTCTTTCGTCATTGATTAGATTCCAAGTAGTTTTTGCAACATTTGTGTAATTTGCAATTTCATTCTCATAGTGTTTTAATTTAGTTTACTTTCTTAATAATGTTGACACTAATACAGTGCCTGCTCAATGGTTGCCATCGTAGTGAAAGCCAGTGTTTGATTATATTCTAAGTAATTAAAAGAGTGCGTGGATTAATTGCAGCAAATTAAGACCAAAATTGCGTGGTTGGATATAGGAGGTAAGTTCTAGATACTTCAGTGGCCCAGAATACCTTGATATTATACATTCTTCTTACTAAGAAGTGACAATTAAAACTTAGTTAGTAACACATACTCATCTATATACATTATTGATTTTTGTTTTATTAAGTAGGACTTTGGAAAATAAATGGTTCATAATTCTTTAATTATCAAGAACAAAAATTAGAATTATATCTAGAAAATTGGAACATTCAATAAGTGTTATTTTTAATAATCGAATATTGTTTTATTTATTTGCTTATTTTAGTAACCTATTCTAAATAATCATGATAATAAGCCAACTACAAAGCTCGTATTGCTACGCTGCAACGTAGCGGGAAAAGGCTGAACCTCTCGTGCAACTCACTATTTGGAGGACATATATTCACAGTTCATTTGAATATCTGATTTTCTAGGAGAAGAATTTGTCCGGGGTTCATTACATTATGGAGATTGCTAATAATGCTTGATCTGTAAGTTTGCAGAAGCATATAAAAAGTTAGAAATTTACACTACAAAAAATACAAATTATCAAATTAAAAGTTATTTAAAAACAAATGGGAAAAATCATATACTATAATCCAACCTTAGAATCTCAAACTACTGTGCATCAGCTGATGTAACTAAGGGGTAAAAGAAAGTTGGGTTGTTTGATGTAAACAAAGTACCAAGAAAAGAAGAAGGTACCACCACGCACACCTTCTACGACGTCACATGGGTGAAGTGGCAGCTGGGCGGAACAACCCCACTTGCTTATATTTTCATTATAATTCATTATTAATTTCTAAGATGCTGATTGTAGAGATATTTAGGTGAAAGCTTCCACGTGATTGGTAGATTTAATTACTTTACTTTTCGCGGTTTCTGCAGCTCGCGCCGTCTGTCCACCCCCAGTTTCCACGCCTTTCTGTCAGCCCATTAGCTGACTTGAAGTCCCCTCGTCACCATGGATGGCTTCATCCACTTCAAGAAGCCAACTGCATCTTGGTGGCACTCTCTTCCTTTTCCATAGTGGAAACCATTCCAAAACTTATTTTGGGAGTCGGACTTCCTGCATCCTATGTCAACTTTCCCTCTTGCACTTCGTTTATTATATCTCCCACAGCATAAATATTCCTCCTTATAGCCTTATTCCACACTTGATCCAACCTACTCGTCCTGTAACTCCTAAGTGCATCCATTTCCGTAGTCAACAACTTCTCCTTGTTCTTTTGTTTCAAGTCCCACACTTCTGACCCACATAGCACCACTCTCTGTACCATAGACTTATAAATCCATTTCTTTGTCTTTCTGAAATTCCTCTATCCCACCAGACAGAATTAAATGCTTTTATTATATTTCTCCCTTTCCGATTTCTTTCTTCAATTTCCTCCTTGCTGCTTCCAGACTTATTAAATATTACTCCTAAATATGTGCTCTCTCTACACCCCTGACTAGTTTTCTATTTGCAAATCATCAATACTAACATTCCCAACTATGAGATATTCACATTTTTCCAAATTCATTGAAAGTTCACCCAACTTATATTCATCTCTTAACTTTCTAACCATATATCCCAATCCTCTTGATTCTGTGCCACCACCTCATCCTCAAAATATAAGGTAAACACAACTCATAGGTCTAAATTTCACCTTTGCCAGCTTCTTAAAACTCCCACCAGATACAGATTTAACAGCGTTAGTTACCAGTAATTAATATAATTACCAGTATTTAATTACTTATGGAACCACCAAACTGGCATATAGCCTTATATCCCCTATTTCTTTCTTCATTTTAATTTTGTATTGTGTTTTTGTCTGCCTGGTTTTATTGTTAGCTAATACGTATCATTTAAAAGAATGGCGTTACAGGTTGTACATATTACATTTTGGTAAATTGTATTTCATCTAAATGAGGAAATAAACGATTTATTTACCAAACCAGCTGCTTTCACCTATGTGACGTCTACTGCGCAGCCTCGTCATGATACTATTGGTACATGACTACTTTTGGTGTTCGTAATTTTTCAATTGAATAATGTTGCTCCATATTTAGAGGAAGTAACAGGAACGAGGCGAGGAGGCAAGTAAGATTGAGCATTTTTTTCTTTACTCAGAACAGTACATTATGTCAAACGACTTATTAGCCAGAACCAAGCACAACCTTGGAGGGATTTTGTTCCACAAGTCGTTTAAAATATGTAAATAAAGAACAGATGCCATTATTATAAAACCAAATAATTGTTACTCTTAATATTTTTTATGGCTGCTTCAACAATGGAACAACATCAAGTTATTTATGGTTCAAATTTTTAAATATCAAAGAATAAATTAAATTTCAACGATGTATTCATAAATAATGCGGGATCTATCAGCAAATCCATGTTATAGTTAAATAAACTACAGTAAACTATTTTTATAAATAAAATTATTAAATTAAGAATATCATATTAATTATACTAACATTAAATTAACCTTCTTTGAGTAAAAATGTATAGGAAATATTGTAAAGGAATAGTGGTTGAATATAAATTATTATTTGTTTCTCTACCACACCGACAAAACAGTGCCTGACTGAAGATATTATCTCAGTGTTTCGTTGGTTAACTATTTATTTTATTGAAAAAAAATCCATCTTTATCGGAATCCACAATGATTAGTCACATTGATAAATAAACACAAATACTTTATTTGTTTATTTAATACAGCAATACCGTTAGGTTATGTTGAATGGGCTGTCGATTTGTATCGGGAATGTATACACTGGTAAACGGTTTTATAGATAGGTATCTGATATAATGTCTTTAGTAATCATGCATACGTAAATCTATGTTTTTAAGAAGAATATAAATATGAAAATCTGTTCCTTCACCTTTGATGTGTCTTGTGGAAACACACTTTAAAGTTAATCAACCAGTATAATTACTTTATTAAATAACATTAATGCTAATGAGTTTATTAGATATCAATAGATAACATTATTAATTCAGTCAATTTTAAAACTCTACACATGTATACTTTAGTATTGTTTGGTTTAAAAAAAAAAAAATTGCGACAGAATGTGTTTATTTGTTTAATTGAATACTTATAAGACACGTAATATTTTTAACTCTATACTTTCCTGAGTAAAATCTTTAGATTCAATTTACGTGTTAATAATAAACCCTTACTCTACTTCATTGTCTGCGCAGATAATTATTATTTCAATTAAACTCATAGCTGACTTAATAATGGTAAATATATTTAACAAATAAAGTTACGTGGCTACATTTAAACGTACGTGATTTAACTTTATTTATACCCTTTAGCTGTAACTAATAGAAAATCATGATTTTCTTGTGTCGCCCAATTTTATTCAGCAACCCACATTTGACGCTTTTATTCACTTTAGAATTAGGGAAATAGTCAAACTTCCTGTAGCACACGAAACGAGCTTAGATCGGCTGCCAATACGCAGCGCTGCTTGTCCGCCGCTTCCTATCTCTCTCATTCACATGGTAATTTGTAATCTCCCTTTTCTCTCTTGGTTGCCGCGCAGCACGCTCGACCTAGCGGCGGCCGCGCCAAGATGGAAAATCTATAAAAAAAGTAGCTTGACTTTTTAACATTAGCTTTTCACTTCTTATAGATGAATATTCATTGGTAATACTTTTAAAACTATTTATACATGGCAAAAAAATTTCCAAGAACTTCCTGCTTGTATTAGTAGGGCTATGTGTAGTGTAAGCTTTATATCAAACTTAATATTGTTTACCAAATATGTAATAAATGTCAGATTGAATGGTAATTTTCTGCTAGAAGATAACAATAACATACTTTATTACTTAATGGCCACATTTCAGAACAACAATAATCTAATACCAGTAGTTCATCATGAAATCGTCAACTGTGTAGAACGCGTTTGTCACCAAGATGAGATTTAGTTGACTTTCAAATTGATTTTGGTGTAATATTTCTATGACGCCATCAGGGAGCCTATTGATTAATCAATCTAACCCCGACCTGTGAGGGCAGGAACTCAAAAAACGATGTTCTATGTTGATGAGTCCGTGAGTTGTTACTGACTATATACTAGATACTCAATACTAGAATAGATAAGCGAGAGCTGAGAGTGAAGCTCCACCTACTACTGGTGTGACGTAGGTGCTAGGCCGAGTCAGAGGCGTTCACATATTGCCCTAGTAATAAACTGTCCTTTCTGCCTGAGCCTAACTGACTGACAGCTGATTGGCGATGCCAATGAATCAGTCTTGTTATGAATCAAGGATCCACGTGGACACCCTCTTTTAGCATGTGTTATAGTTAAAAGAAGAAAGCACAGAATCAAGCGCAATATATGGGATTGGCTTTCAAAACGAGCTAAATACTCACATATTAACATTTTGGATGAGCTGCGATTCCATCCAAAAGCGATTTCTCGCGCTTTGTTTTGTTGTGTTATTCCTTTGAGGTTATTTTCCACAAACATTCTTCCCCTCTGAATATTTCTATAAATTCAAGGAGGAAATCTTTGGTCCAAGCGGCCATATTAACTGTATTGAGTAAGACACAATATTTATAAACACAGACAGTTTTATGGGAAAGCACTTTGCCACACGCAGACGCGTCGCGACGACCAATACGTGCAAATTTCAGGCTACTAGCATCTGTGCGCATGCGCAGATAACTGATGTGAGCAACTGAACTGACGCGACCATACACACGCTCACTTCGGACTGCCATCAGTTAGATGTGTCACGCCGAAATGATGACTTTTCATCATTCCATCAGTTCAGTTTTTTGGTGTGAACCAACGCCCTTGTGACAGCGACAGTCTTCGTGGAGCCTCACTCGTAACGCTCACCGAACATATATTAGGTTCGTAGAGGTGAGTGTCCCTGCCCCGGACCAAAGTGTACTTGAAGCGACAGTACGGGACCATATTGGATATTTAAAAATAGGGTAGGGCCAGAGACCAAACTTGATAAACATTCTTTTAAAAGTTCATAATCAAACAAGGAAATATACAATGTTAAATGATATTTATATTTCAGTAAATATAATTAACACTATTTTCATAGTATTAGTTATGAAATACATAATTGATATTGAGGGATGACGCGTGTACGTAAAATCGTTGAGTACGAGGTTTCGATCACTGGAGGGAGGGGAGGGTTCTAACAAAATTGATCGCTTGCGTTTCTAATTTGCCCAAATTGGATGTTTAGAAGGATTACGCTGAAGGCAGAAAGAATTGCTGGGTTGTTTATTCTACGTATTTAAAGGGTGCCCCGAACCCTGTCCTGTACTCTTTGATACAAAGCGCTTTATTTGTTTTTGCGTTTTCTGGTCCCCCCAGGCATTAGCAAAGAAACACTTTAACCTCACTGAGTGCGACTTTGGATATAAATTAAATACAATTCATATAATTATAATGTTAACATGTTTTTAATTATAAAACGAAGTAAAAAGATTTTATTTAAATAAAATTCAAGTTATAAATATTGTACACGATTTAATATTAGTATTTTATTGAAAGAATACTGCAATGACAATACATTTTCTTTTGTTTTCTTTTTAAAATTTAAAAACTATCGACTTGGTTGAGTCCAATCCTGTGGTTATTTCAAAGTCATTTAAACTAGTATGCCATATTCGTAAAGTTCAGTAGTTGGTGTATGTATTTTATTGAAGCATAACATTCTTGAAAATAATCTATCTATAATTAGCTTCTTACAAGAGATTGCATTTAAGAATATACAATGGTTTTATTAAAACTTATTTAGTAATTTAAACATTAATTAATTTAGGTAGAAAAAGGTTGTCTAGTAGGAATTTTATTTTTTAAATTAACTATATTTTTTATTATTAAAAAAAATCTACCGTGATATTTTAACCTCCAAGAGTTTCATGTGAACTCTCATTCACTTATTTCGACAGGCGTATACTCTTATGCTAATTGATATTCGGTTCAAACATCAACTGAGCGTTGAAAATGAAATTTTATTCAGTATCATCAATAAAAATAAATATTTCCACTAAATAAGTTATATATATATATATATATATATATATATATATATATATATATATATATATATATATATATATATATATATATATATATATATATATATAAAGAACAGCACGTTTACTTTATCCAAACAACGATCAAAACATCTGTCGTTATTTTCTCAATGGTTGTTGATCGTTATTAAGTTCAAGTTATTAACGATCAACAACCATTAAGAAAATAATTTGCTCGTGATTTTTTAACAGTTTTCTCCAGTGAATAATGTTTTCACACTCGAGCCTCCGACCCTCTATCAGTTGTTGACTTTGGATCTACTTAAAACTCCGTTTACTATCAGAAGACCCGTTGTCGTCTGTCCACCCGTTCCCAAACCATTGTGAGATTTGAACAGTTCTGGCAGTGTCTCATCTTCTCCATCTGACCACCAGGCAGCGCCAGTTATCAGTAGCTAACGCCCACTTTTTCCAGTTGAACAATATTCAAATTATAAACGTTTCACGCTTACATTTATCAACATATGTATCCATAATTTTAAGATTCTTTTTAGAACAAGTTTGACTAGTGCTCTCTTAAATGATTTCTTCTATCTAATTTTTTATATTTTAAAGCTAAAAAAAGGTGAAAGATCGTCTTATTTTACCAGGTGAAGTTAGGGCTAAGAAGCCCTCTCTAACACTTAACCTGGGAATCAACGGCTAAAGGGCGACTTCCGAACCACCACCAGTGACCGGGCAAACGGCTGCATGCAAGGACGGGATCACTCGGACGGCCACCCATCCAAGGGATAGCCACGATCGATGTTGCTTGATTCTGTTATCTTGCAATAACGTCGGAACCCTCTTGTCAAGGCCACTAGCAAACTAAAACTATTGGTTAATAGTATGTAAACATTAAACCAAGGGATACAATTACAAGGTCAAGTTGAAAATTGTACGTTCACAAATAAAGCTGAAATCTTTATTTTAGTTAATATAGCCCTTTTTGAAAATCAAATCCAATTTCCCATGAGATATATCGGTCTTTTATCATAAAACTTATGTCAACCAACCGTGTACTATTCTAAGTCTTCTATACTCATCATTGGCTAATAAAACACGTTTACCAGGTACCGTCAGGACATTATTTATGCACAGGCGTGACGTCACGGTATAATCAGCTGTTATATCCACAGACCGTGCATGCATCACATGCTGAGTAATGCGTAGTTTACGTGACTTGTGCAACGTTAATTGTATGCATTTATAATTGCACCTGCTGCAATTTGCTTATCTAAGTATTTCTGTATTTACATTTTAATATTCAAATTTCGTTGAAGCCATAATGCAATTTAAGTTAAGATTAATACCTTTGAAGCTGATTTATATTTTTTTATTGCAAGAAGCAGTGCGGGGAGGAAAATTTATGCATCATGTGAAATAATGAATACTTAATGTACATGGCTTATATATTTACTTTTCCTACAGTCTGTACGTCCGTCCCTAATAATTGTGTAATTTGAACAGTCGTGGAATTTTAATCACCTTCCCAGCTTGGTTATCTACAACACTGTACGTATATGGGTCAGTGAGTGGATCAACATCACTGTGCCTGTGTGGGTGAGTGGGTGGTATATGTCACAAATGCACACATAGTTTAGCAGAGTGCTTTTCTGGTAGCAAGTACAGTGCCACTATACGTGTACGGGTGGGTGGGTGGATAACATCACTGTACCTGTGTAGGTGAGTGGGTGGTATAGGTCACAAATGCACACATATTTTAGCAAAGTACAGTACCACTGTACGTGTATGGGTGGGTGGGTGGATCAACACCACTGTACCTGTGTGAGTGAGTGGGTGGTATAGGTCACAAATGCACACATAGTTTAAAAGAGTGCTTTTCTGGAAGAAAGTACAGTACTATTGTACGTGTATGGGTGGGTAGATGGACCATATGTCTGAATAGTACCGTACTTTGTGCGTTAGATGTTTACTAAAAAAATGATTTATTACTTCGGATTGTTAACAGATGTACAAAAATATAGTGGAAACTGAGGAATAAAACATGCAGAATTGATTTTAAATCATTTAAAAAACGTACGTCCAGCTTTAAAATGAATGAAATACAGTAAGGTAAGAAATGTAGCATAATCTTGGACACACACACAATTTTGGAATAAAGCAGCAAGGGTAATGTAATAATAATAATACTTTATTAACATCAATTAATAAATAAAAAAATTAGAATAGAATATATACTATTATAACAAATTTTCATACTGCAGGAGTTTTCTTCATTACTTCAAAGAATTGATAAATTTTATCTAGACGACATTTTGTTAAAATTGTTCTCAATTTTTATTTTAAATTTTGATAGTTTAAATTGTGTGTAAAAGTTGATAGCGCATTGTATAGATTTATATTTATGTAGATGAAGTTCTTCTGTGATTAGAGATATTTATATTGTTTGATTTCCAACTTATAATTATTTCTGGTCTCATGTAAATGCACAATGGAGTTTTTTGTTGTTGTTGATAATATTGAATATTTTTTCTATTAAGAAGTGACATAATATTTACCTTTACAAATAATGGCTTACAATGAGTAGTCTACGTTACTCCATAGCTTAATCGTAGTGTTTTTTTTTTTTTCAATAATACATAATTTCTTAATGTTAGAAATAAATGTGTACCATAGCATAATTGACTATGAATGTAGGCATAAATAAACTAGAACCAGAACATCATCAGTGACGTTTTTCTTTAGTAATTTTAAAACAATTTATGCCTTTATTAATGTTTTTCGTGATATTAAGATTCTGCCAATCCAAATTATTATCGAGTATGAATCCTAAACATTTCAATGTTTTTATATCTAATAATATTTTTTGTTATTTTGAAACATTTATTTCCTTAATAATTTAAGCTAACAGAGTATTATTGATCGTTGAAAGGATAAGATAAAAATGAAAATTTTCTATTACGTCTATAATTTGTCTACATTATAGTGTTACTCCAAGTCAAGAAATTATGGGTCCATAAACGTGTTGTTACGAAAACATCGTAGTAGTGATTGAATAAAATAAAATTGTTGAGTTACACCTGCAACAATTATGTTCTTAAACACATTATACGAAGTAACACTCATTACCATCCAGGTTAGAGTAAGGAGGGTCTTCTTATTTATTTTTCAGCTGCAACAATTACAGAGGGAAATTGCGGTGGAGGCTTAGGTTTGTGGAGGCTTCCAACAATACAGCGGTCCGGAGATTTCATTATTAAAGGCTTACCGGCCACAATCACAAAGACCTAAATACCTATTGTTTTGTTACAATGACCTTTTAGGCTTTTAGTGCTTTTTACTGATTAAGCTGCAAAAGGTACTTCTAAATATAATTTACTCATAATTATTATAAAATGAATTTATCATAAATAAATATCTACTCGTTAATTATGTAGTAAAAAAGTTAAGAAATATTAGACGTTTTTAAGCTCCTGCTTTGCGTCTCCAAAGTAACTCCCCCAACGGAGTTTATAGTTTTAAAATGTAACTTAACATGTGAATTTACTAATAGAAACACTTGCATTATTACAACGTACGGCTTCTAGTTCTGTTTTAGCTGGTAACTTATGCGTAGAAAATGACCTCACGGTGCGAGAGAGATGCACTGTGGGTGCAAGTGAGATAGAGAAGTACTCTTCCTCCACTGTACAATTCTAATGAAAAGGTGTCGTAGCAACCATGATGACGAAGGCCGCGTTCTGACGGCCTTTGGTTGGTTTGATTAACACCAACGAATCAAGCTTAGAATGTAAACAATAAATAGTGATCAAACTTGTATTGTTCGTAAAGTTTTTTTTACTAAACACTGCTGCGGAAGTTGAACACTTGAGGACGAAGCAGTGGAAATATTCCCCTCTGCTGCTGAAACCCCTACATGCTCTAAATATAACACGCATGTCCTTTACTATCAGGCCCAATTATAACGACTTTTATTAGATGCTGAAAATATTAATTTTTCTTAATAAATTAAAATAGACAAGACAGAAATAGGTAGACTTTCTTAGCTTTCAAATTGCTGCGAATGTGTATTTACCACTTTTAAATTACTAATATTAAAAAAATTAAAATATTAAAGTAACCCATTTCAGACGTTCTCTTTCATTAGGACTTTGATTTACGCTAAACATATGTTTTTAACTATTTAAGCTGAAATCTCAATAGTGAAAACATATACGAACGAGATTTTATTCAAAATTGTATATCCTAATTAATATTGTTCTAGGATCTCATTAACTGAAATTATCGTTAACTGGACAATATTTACTTTAATAATATTTACTTTATACTGTGATTTAACTGAGCTCTTCGAATAAAGGTATAAGATAAAACTATTTTAAAAAAACATCATTTTCTTTTCTCAATACAACATCTCAATAAATTTCATTTAATTCATTTTTATATAGATTAGCCTATTATTACTTTGTTGCACATATATTTAGCTACAATAAACAAATTAAATTTGTAAAAATATTTTAGTATTAATGGATAATCATTGTAGAAACTATGACAGATCTCCAGTTACAAAGACAGACGATCATTTAAAAAATGGAGGGAAGATAAAAGGGTGTTTTCATAGTTCAAAGTATTCTTTTAGATGTATTTTCTTGTTATTTGGCAACTGACACAAAGTGATGTGGGGCGTACCTTAGAAAAACTCTTTATAAAGATTTTATGATAATTTTCTATTTAAAATATAAATAAGTAGTATTTATAATATTAAAATACGATGTATTAAAAGTATTATAAATATTTTTAGGTTATTTCTGTTAAATCATTTTCATAAATTGTATTTTAACCATAAAATACTAAATATGGTAATCAAATTTTTGTAGGCCTATATAAAAATGCAGTTTATATCTTTAAAAGTGAATGGAGACATGTATGTCATCTATGAGTAAATGACATTATGTTGTGATATTTTGCAAAATGAAACATTCATATGATTTCAAAATACATTTTAGGAGCCAATAGGCAACTTATGCATGAGACATAAATCCAGTCGAAATTTGAAAACTAGTTTATAATTATAAGTGTGAAAGAAAGTTTTAGTTAACATTACTGTTTTTATTATGTTGATTTGTTTAGTAATACGCCTGTAAAACACCTAGTTACACGTGCTTTTATACGAAGTTTCACTGAAACAATAATCGTGTTTTTGAGGAAGACAGAATGTAAACAACATTAACCATAACTAGAAACTGCATTAAAGCAATATAAAACAGTATGCCTACCGAAACAGGAAAGCTGTTTAAGCGATCAAAAATTTAATAGTTCATTAACTGTTTCTTCACATTAAAAAATTGAAAAATAATTATGTTAGAACGAACTAACCTGACTAAGTTCCCTCTTTCGTATTTTGAACGGTGAAAATGCAACAAATTAATACAAAAAGTCTGAAGATATTTCTTATTTATCGTATTTTATCTTACTGGAAGAAGTATTTTAAATCTTTTCCTACAAAGTATATGGAGAGCCTGTAAAGAATATGTGTGCCAAGTTTTATGCTCAAAAGCCTTAAGGTTTTTAAGGATCTGTGATCATTCAGCTGAGGGTATTTGCCTTTTATTTTACATACAAGGTGACACCTATACACGCTTCGTATGCCAACCCGTCACTCGCTACGCTCGTAAGGGAAGCTGGCTATAGTCTCGCCTGGGAACTCTGTCTTTAGCTCCTTTGTGGAACTCGGCCTACAGCCTCGCTGGGAAATTTGGCCTGTATCACCATGCTTTTTAGTTTTTGGGACAATGGAAGCCTTAAACACAGTCTTTTACAAAACTTAATGATAAGATAGGAATCAAGAGAGGAGGATCTTTAATTTTATATCTATTTGGGTATGATAGTTTAATATTAATCAATTTTGGGTTTGGGGGCATGTTTTCATTTTTTGAGGGGCAGAGCCCATAAACATTGTCTTTTCCAAAATATAATGTTTTATGCCGACTGAGATAAGTGATTGTTAACTATTTAAACAATCACTTATCTCAGTGATTGTTTAAATAGTTGTAGTGATTGGCAAATACTTATACGTTATTATAAGTATTTGCCATTTTCCAAATCTGATGATATATTATTCATGAGATAAATACCTTTAATTTGATACATTAACGAGTGAATTGAGTATTTATGAAAAATTTTTCATTTTTAAATGTTGGATTCGTAGGTCCCATTTACCCCAATTTGGGTTTTTTTTTAAATGAAATTCATATATACAATGTGGATTTGCTACGCATACACGCAAAAGGTTTTGTTAATTTTGCTCAAATAATTCCAGTCCTTCGTAAAAAAACCTATTTTTTGAAATTTTCCATAAGAAATACGTAAGAGTCATTTTGGAGCCAAAAAGGCCGCAATATTATTTATGAGCGAAGAGTAAAAATTTATGAGCTTCAATTCAAGTATATACATAATAGGGGTAAGACGTCGAGAAGTGCCTTAATAGTCAGACAGTGAGCCGTTGAACTTTATAATATATAGATTTGGTATAAAAAGGGAAAATATTATTTTATAAAATACAATATCTTAAACATGATTGCAAGTACTGCCTCATTCAGTAAATACTGAGTCACTGTTAATAAATTATTAAATTAAATCATTATTGGGGAGTTGATACATTAATTTGCTCTCTTTGGGCCTGAAACTGTATTTTTAACCAATCTAAGAGAAAAACAATTTCCATTTCCAACTCAACTATGTGGGGTGAGTGAAGGAGTGGTAACCTCATTGTTGCAGTGGTGTGTAACTTCAACTACTATCATTGTTCTGTATTGTTAACCACTGAGACGGAGCCAGCGTAACTGTTATAGTAATAGTATATAGATCTGGCGGAAACCCCTTCTGAGACGGAGCCAGCGTAACTGTTAAAGTTAACGGTATTCACCCAAACAACTAACAGATTTCTTATAAAAAAGCATATTCAAGGATAATGTGAGGTATACTCCTATTTTAGTTAATACATGGTTTGCTCGTATATTAACTATGGTAAAACCATCTCTCATGAGCCTTCAGGGATCGGTTTTGGGACTATTTTTGTTTTCCTTACACAATGATGATATACCTAATGTAATACGTTTTTCTATAGAGTGACGTTTCAAAAACATTTATTGCACAACGAACACACAGTTTCAATATTCAACTATTGAATATTTTGTCGCATTATAAGTTTCAAAGCTATTATTCCATTTTTTTAACTACTTTAAAAATACAAAAGTTACATGAAATCATTGGTAAACTATATTTATTTTAGAACACATCATGATTTGTTCTAAATTTAATTGGAGGGCTCCAACGAGTCAGGATATATTTTTTTTCAAAATCTTCAACGATGTAATAAACTTTAAGCTAACTGTACAGCTTGTTTCTTCACAATTGATATTTTAGAAGATTCTATAGTGATCTTCTTTTGAATGTGTTAAAGGAATCACTTGATTTGCTATTGTTCCAAAGTTTATTTTATATTTCTGGAACTATTAATCTAAATTAGTTTCTGTGTAGTTAATTAACGATTAAAGTGCAATCAAACGTTTTACTTTGCTTCTTGAATATAAATGTGCAATAACACATTGAAACATAGTAATTGATATTTGAATGATTTTCACTGGGAGTAACTTAATTTCTTTCTACTCGTTAAAAAACATAAGTGAGGCAAGAGGCTTTATGAAAACCTCGTGTATAAAAAAGAATTAACCGTGACGTTCTTTCCTTTCATGCCCTTAGTTTTATTTGTCATGAAATGTTGCACTAATGAGATGATCACTCAATTCAGTTGTCTTTGCGAGTCCTCTTGTGACAAAATCACATCTTCCCAATGAATGTCTGATTTCATTCAAAAAGAACGTGAAGCAAGGTCAAACAGTATATTCTCCAGCTAATTGGTCAGCGTACAAAAAGACTATATTACTATTACCAGTCAACAGCAAACAGTATACAACATTTTTTTGAGCTAATGTTGAAGAGCTCGATATTGGTAAATAACATTCTGAAATTCCTATTATGTCGGCACTGGTGGAAACGTTCTGAAACCCAGCTACAAGGGGACAAAGTGTTGTGAAGTTTGTAGGCGATAGGTTCTACGCTCGGCTCTCTTAATACCGACATGGCTACCGCTCAACGGTTGCCATCGACGTGGACACTACAAGAAAAGTCTGGGGTGTCCATGTTTTGTGGTAGTCTGGGTACTCATTCAGTAAACAGACTACATAAGTCTTTCACACTCATCCTACACTCAAGTAATCGTTCTTATTCGCCTTAGAATACACACAAGGTATCTGAAATCTGACTAATAATAATTAATATCAAGCTAAACAACTTAATGACTTTTTAAACAATCCTATTTATTTGACTTGAATTCTGGACCATGGTAGCTGTTCAGAGTTCAACCATTTCGATCCTGCTACACCATTTGTCAGTTCCCCTTCTCTGTAGTAACTGAAGGCGACGTTTTCAAAGTTATTATGGAAACAAAAGGTATTGAAGTTGAGGCAGCCATCTTCCCCATTAAGTTGTCAAATAAAAAATATCTGTTGTGCTCTCTGTAATCAAATAAATATTTAGTTTGTATTTATTTTCATTTAATTTCTCTACTAAATGGACGTATGCTATTATTCGATATTTACGCAAAACCCACAATCCTCGTCTGATTTTCGACCTATCGTATCCTTCCCGATTTGTTAGAATGCCTCGAAATAATTATACCTTAACAAGGTTATAATAATATTTGTCAAATTAATCTCATTTACAACTTTCAGTTCAAATTACAATATAATCACTGCAAAACCAGTATAAGATCCCTCAAGAATTGAAAAAAATCAGTGAAGAATGTTCAGGTTGGTTTTTCGAAAATGTTTATTTTTAATAAATAAAGATAAACATGTTTTGATAAATGCGTTGTTGGATTCAAATTGTATTTGACTGGGCGTTGTGTAAGGATTTGGTTGGCGAGTCTGACTGGCAGCCCATCTCTCGTGGTCCCTCACGGATCGGTTTTCGGTCTACAGGGATTGCTGTTTCACCTGTTCGAACAAATTCGTTTTACATGGCTCTCAAAAATTCTATCAATACGTCAATTTTTCATATTGTTTCAAGTCAGCAATACGTTATTATAAGATAAATTTAAGCAGGGAAAATGTTCCTGGAAAAATAAATACATAATTATTTATTATATTAATAAACAACATTTAATTAAATTTACAAAATTAATGTACTTAAGTTTATTTTTACAAGATCAAATTCACTTTACAAAGATTGTATGTGCTTGAATCAGTTATATGAGACAGTGTGTTTATCAGAGGTAGGAGTGCACTTACATTATGTAATCAGACGGATTATCAGATCACATAGGACCATATTAGTGTCAAACCCCCCCCCCCCCCTTACACAGCCATCATAACACTTGTACTATACGTAATTATTATATTACATGTAATTGGTTTTTGACTATATTTATTATTCGTTAACCACTTGATGTTATTGTTACTAACATATGTTTATGTTAACATATTTATGCTTATTTGCAAGTATTTATTTAGCTTTTATTTACAGGGAAGGATGAAAAGTGTTTAAGTAACACAATACCTACATTTACACTACACATATTTAGTGTAGCGGTGTTATAGGTGTCTCCATATGGCCGACTGTATTGTCTCTGGGACAATACACACTAAACCTATAATACAACTGCCATTACAATCGCCTTGTACCGTTGTTGAGGTTACAATACGAATTTCACAACGAATTTAACTTATATTATAAGAGTGAAATTTTAATCACACGTCTTGTGATGATAGTCCAGTATTTATAACAGTTGAACATTTTGAATAGTTGTTTTGATTTGAAGAAAAATTATCAGTACTGAAAACAACGCCTGTAATCTATATATTATATTCAGTACAAGTCCACGTCACACAACACAAATATATTATAATATAAGCACAAAATGCACAGGTATTCTACATTTCAAGTACAAAATGTAGTACATTTGTGTATTTTGTGCTTATATTGTAGTATATTTGTGTTGTGTGACGTTCACTAACTATATTATGCTGACTAACTAACTATATTAAATTGTATAGTGGTTGATTTTTTATCCTAATGAAGATTAGTGTATCAAATGGAATGGTATTTTTAGTTTTGTAAACATTTAAAATCCTTTCTATATAGTTCGTTTAGTCCTCTCACTTAACATTTTCCCAGTTAAATGAAAGAGATACAATATAACTCTTCTCTTCTTATTCACGATGAAGTTTTAGTTAAACGGATGTTTGGAGAGTGTTACCAACTCTCTTGGTAAACGAGAGCTGGCAGAATATTTTTAACGCCTTCTCGGAATTTGAATCACACCTGGTTAACGTTCGATTCTTTCAATCGAGAGTCTCCGAGAACTCTGCAGAGTTCTGGCCTACCCCGGAGGAACTGTTCGATACTCTGCAGCTGGTCTTCTCCGGAGGAACTGTTCGGTACTCTGCAGAGTTATGGTCTTCTCCGGAGGAACTGTTCGGTACTCTGCAGAGTTATGGTCTTCTCCGGAGGAACTGTTCGATACTATGGAGAGTTCTGGTCTTCTCCGGAAGAACTGTTCGGTACTCTGCAGAGTTATGGTCTTCTCCAGAGGAACTGCTCGATACTCTGCAGATTTCTAGTGTTCTCCGGAGGAACTGTTCGATACTCTAACAAATTCTAGGTCTTCGTGGTTCGACCGCGTCAATTGGCTGTGTACAAACATTGCCGACGTTTCGGCCACATTGCAGTAGGCCATCCTCAGGGCGGAACGATCACAGTCACAGAATTTGACTCTGATTTCAGTCAGACAGTGAGTCAAATTCTGTGACTGTGATCGTCTCGCCCTGAGGATGGCCTACTGCAATGTGGCCGAAACGTCGGTAATGTTTGTACATAGCCAATTGACGCGGTCGAACCCCGAAGACCTAGAATTTGTTAGTGATAGTGACGACCGTGGAAGCCTATCCATGAAGGTTCGATACTCTGCAGATTTCTGGTCTTCCCCGGAGGAACTGTTCGGTACTCTGCAGAGTTATGGTCTTCTCCGGAGGAATTGCTCGATAAACTAGTACTTTGATTCATTCACATCTTTCAAAATCTTTTCAACAATGTTAAACGTAATGTTTTAAAAATTGTAACACTGACAATATTTTGTGTTATAAATAATTAATGATTGCTTGACTTAGTGGTACAAATCCTTAATGAGCTAATGAGCTTAAGCTAATTAAATATGATTTGTAATTGACAATACATCTAGAAATAGATAATAATGGAAACCATTAGGAAGAGTTTAATATCCCATCAAAATTTATTTCTTGTTTTATTGTGTTCCCGAATTGGATGTTTTATAGTTGTTCTAAAAGGTGACCTGCCTTTTTTAGTCTTCTATAAAATACGGTTGATATTTAGAACATTTATTTAAAGACGGATTACGCTGAAGGAAGAATTGGATTGTATTGAAGGCTGTGGTTTATTTTACATATTAATCGTGTTCTCAAAATGTTTATACCAACTGAAATGTATCATTTATACCAACTGTTTATTTATGTTGGACATCTCCGATTTCGTAAAAAAACAACATAACATGTTTTTGATAACATTTGGAATAAAGAAGTGTTAACTATAATTTAAAAATAAGAAATAACATCCAAATATAATGAAGAAAACGAAACAGATTTAGTATTTTTTGAAAAACTACAGAAACAATGGGGACTTCCATTAAAATAAAAATGCAATTATTATTATACAGTATATATTTAATTATTAATGCAATTCCATATAAACTAGCATCTTTGTGAATGTATTTATTTTGTTTATTATGTTGCTATGTACTATTACATAATGTTTAGAGTATGAGATTGTTTGGGAGAGATAAGTTTCTAAACTGTACAAATTTGATAAATCATAATGAACATACATAAAATTTAAACAAAAACCTATGCCCTCTTACGTCTGTTTTGATTTAAAATCCATTTTTGACAAAACCTCCAACGGTTCTGGAATTAATTTCATGTCTATATTTTTCAGTAATGACAGTGAGGTAATTTAGAATCTAAAATAAGTTATTATTGTTGCTAATGAATCAACTTTGAGACATACCTATACTGTTATCTTTTTTAAAAGTGCAGGTTTGGGCTATAAAACTTTAATTCTACAATGTAGATTGATTTTTAGAATTTAAAATTATTTAATTACATAACATAAAACAGAGAAATAAAGAGTATATAATTTACATTCATAACATCATAGCTACATTTTTGTCATACGTAAATAACCATTGTGAGACAATTAAAATAAATAAATAATAGTTCCTGTAATTAAAGGTTTTATTGAACAGGTAATAAAGTAATAATCATTCAGACTAAGAGAATACATAATTATACTTTTTAGGTAATGTCTGTTTGAGATTAAAATATATGTAGTTATGTAGTGGCTACATTCTTGCCACTTCTGAAAATACGATCTCTTTTTTAAAGTAGTGGTGTAATATTAGATTATATCTCTTAAGGAGGTTGATTTCAAGCACAGAGAACTCGTGTTTTACCGATAATTCGAAAACCAGTTAAAAAAAAAATGATTATAAAAAATTTCAATTTAATCGTTATTTTTCATTTTTTTGTTCTACGTGTTTTTTTATACTGATAGCGTATATACAATTGGGTTTCCAATTAAATAATTTTTTGCCCCGAAAAATAAACTTTACTTCCCAAACCAAACATGATTTAACTTATTTTAACTGTCTATTTACTCAAAAAAATTTGTAATTTCTTTAAATTCACATACATAACCTACAGAACTGTCTACCGGCCGTCTCACCGGTTGGAGTACAGATGAATTCGGTTTATAGTTTATAATTAGTGTTTATCATGACGTAATGGCCGCTAATCACAATTCATAACGAAAGTAGTTTTTCCGTTATATCTCGATAAATACAAGATACAATTGTTTTTAATCAAAACAGGTTTCATCTCGATAAATGCGAAATATAATTGTTTTTGATCAAAACAGGTTTCATCTCGATAAATACAAAATATAATTGTTTTCGATCAAAACAGGTTTCATCTCGATAAATACGAGATATAATTGTTTTCGATCAAAACAGGTTTCATCTCGATAAATACGAGATATAATTGTCTTTGATCAAAACAGGTTTCATCTCGATAAATACGAGATATAATTGTTTTCGATCAAAACAGGTTTCATCTCGATAAATACGAGATATAATTGTTTTCGATCAAAACAGGTTTCATCTCGATAAATACGAGATATAATTGTTTTTGATCAAAACAGGTTTCATCTCGATAAATACGAGATATAATTGTTTTCGATCAAAACAGGTTTCATCTCGATAAATACGAGATATAATTGTTTTCGATCAAAACAGGTTTCATCTCGATAAATACGAGATATAATTGTTTTCGATCAAAACAGGTTTCATCTCGATAAATGCGAGATATAATTGTTTTCGATCAAAACAGGTTTCATCTCGATAAATACGAGATATAATTGTTTTCGATCAAAACAGGTTTCATCTCGATAAATACGAGATATAATTGTTTTCGATCAAAACAGGTTTCATCTCGAAAAATACGAGATATAATTGTTTTCGATCAAAACAGGTTTCATCTCGATAAATACGAGATATAATTGTTTTCGATCAAAACAGGTTTCATCTCGATAAATACGAGATATAATTGTTTTAGAACAAAACAGGTTTCATCTCGATAAATACGAGATATAATTGTTTTCGATCAAAACAGGTTTCATCTCGATAAATACGAGATATAATTGTTTTCGATCAAAACAGGTTTCATCTCGATAAATACGAGATATAATTGTTTTCGATCAAAACAGGTTTCATCTCGATAAATACGAGATATAATTGTTTTCGATCAAAACAGGTTTCATCTCGATAAATACGAGATATAATTGTTTTCGATCAAAACAGGTTTCATCTCGATAAATACGAGATATAATTGTTTTAGATCAAAACAGGTTTCATCTCGATAAATACGAGATATAATTGTTTTCGATCAAAACAGGTTTCATCTCGATAAATAAGAGATATAATTGTTTTCGATCAAAACAGGTTTCATCTCGATAAATACGAGATATAATTGTTTTCGATCAAAACAGGTTTCATCTCGATAAATACGAGATATAATTGTTTTCGATCAAAACAGGTTTCATATTCGTATTCAGCACAAATAACACACGAAATTGAAAAAGACGATTCATATTTAATTTAAGGTAACAGAAATATGCCAAAAATAATAAGGGTTGTACAAATTTTCCCCCCGAATTTTTCTGTAAAATCCACAATTGCCGCAGAATAAAAAGCAAACTTTCCAAATTTTGTTAGGTGGTAATAAACGGCACAATAACCAAAATATGATTAGAGAGTTCCAACATAATGTAAATTTCAATGCAAATAATATTAAAATATAGAACTGCCTTTAATTGTGTATTTATAACAGCACAAACTAATTAAACTCACTTGAATAAAAGAGAAATTCTATTTAAGTGCTTTATAGCATAATCAGCCTATTAATACTTGTTGAAACTGTAATAAAACACTCTTATCAGTTATGACGTTGTTGATATAGTTTATGAACATGTATTACGTAATGTAAGTTACCAGTTGTTTCACCCATCCAAAATAACTTAGCGTGCGTGCTTCACGTATGATTAATGGCCGATTACGTACTTTTGTCACGAGAAACGTAAATTGCGTGCGTTGCTAATTGCAAAGTCATAATTCTCTTATCACAGCCGTCACCATATTTAAATTTAAAACTTAAAATGTTGTTAAAGAAATAACATATTTCGATAGTAGAATGGGACACGTTGTAGGCAATAACAGAAGAGCCTTAACTAATTTCAATAAGTTAATCAATCAACTTTTATAGTAAAATTTATTATAAGGTCAAAATACTACATAATAGTCATCATTATCATCCATTGACATTTCTGTTTTCACGGGTCATCCTACATAGTCTCATCCATTTTTGTCTATACCTTCAGGCTTCCTTTTCCTCCACTTGTATGTTCTGCGTTTCTCTCTTTCTCAACATCTTTCCACATTAATTTGGTCCTCCCACCTCCTGCCAGTCTTCTTCCTCTTCCATCTCTCTTTCTTCGGCAATATAATATTTCCCATCCTCTTCACACCCCATTCACTGTACTCGTATCCTTCCTCATTCCGTTATGTCTTGAGTGGTATCACTTCCAACCTCCTATGTTTACATCATTCCTTAATCTATCTCTCCTGCTAATCTTCCCTATTCCTCTTGAAAATCTAATTTCTGCTGCCTAAAATCTACTTAGACAACCGTTTGTCTAAATCCACCTTTCCCCTCCATGTAATGTTTTATTGATAATACACCTTGTACGTCAATATCTTCGTTTTATTTCCAACATTCCGATTCCAAATAAAAAGTAGGCATGGCTCTTACTCCTAAACTGTTCTTGGTTGTGTTTGGTCAAAACAGCAAACGAATGTTATATCGATACCTTAGGTATATTAAGATCGAAATATGATTTACTATCTCCTGAAACCACAAAACGTAAGCAAGAGGCACATGAACAGTTTGTAGAGAGAGTAGGCGAGTCTACTGACCTTATCATTTTCATAGAAACATTTCCTCCTTGGTCCTTCACCCTTCGTCTCTTTGTCGAAGTTTGCGGGACTCACAATCAATAGTCGATTTGAGTTTAAAAACATAACATGTTTTTAGTAGTGTATAAAAATTAAAGTGTAAAGTGTTGAACCGATGGGCTTTCCGTTGAACAAATATAAACGGACTTACAATAGATAACGCTGCAGATTACAACACTACATATTGATACGAGTGTGTTTTTAACTGAAATAAGTCCAATATCCGATGTAGAATATTTCAAAAAATTAATACAAAATCTTATACAAATCTGTACTCTAGCTTAATTTGTTACTGTGTTAATATTTATCAACAATTTTATCTCTGGTATATAAACATTCAAAAATATTTCTACTAAATAGTGTAGCTTTTATTTTAAATTTTTTAACCATATGAGGATGTACAGGATCATTTTACCGTTATATAAATATTAAAAATTTAAATAATCCTGACGAATGTCCCTTTTCACCATGTTTAAGATCAACCTATTTTGTAAGGAATAAATTGGAATTTTTATTGTTTTGATAGTTTGACCATATATTACTGTAAAAATACTGTTTTATTGACTCAATATTTCTACTATAGGTATTGTTGCTATAATAGTAATATAAACTTTTTAGTTAGGCATCTCCTGAACTCTGAAACTATTATAACAAACCAAAATTAAAAAATTACGAAAATAATTTATTTAAAATAAATGTATATGGACGAATTAATAAACTAGATGATTTTATAGAATGTTTAATACGTTTTATTTTCTAGAATACGAGATATGGGCCATATACTAGGTGGAAACATTCTTCTTTTCGGCCAAAAATGCATAATTACAAGAGACGTACAAAGGAGTTGCGAATATTTGGAAAAGTAACATAAAGTTTCTCAATATGTAGAAGCAAGTAAGGTGAATATATTTTAGTTTACGTGGTATTTATTTGATAAATTTACTTCAATTTTTGTATATAACGATGTCAATCATATAATCAAACAGATAGAAAACTGATAATACGTATTAGGACGGTTTAACAAACAAAAAATAAATAAAAAACATAAAGATTGTTATAATTATTACCCTGTTATTTATAACTCAAAACTGTATATACTATTTCAATCGTTCAACTCTTAAGAACCATTCTTCATAAATATTGTAAATTGAAAGAATAAGTTGTTTCAAATTATACTTTTAATGTCAACTATATTTTATTATAAATGTCAAAAGAACATATTTTAGTTAATACTATTTCCTCAGATGCTGTACAAATTGTATTATACAACGAAAACTGTATAATGTGTTAACATTTTTTAAATAGTTGGTATTCAGTCAGTTAATTACTAGTTCTGTGTAATGCTTCAAAAATCCAATCATTAATTGTTAATTTGGATTTTAATTAAAACTTGCGTAACAATAGCCTTTGTTTAGTTACAACGTATTGATAGTTATTGTTCTGTTTGGTGGTTTTTGTTGGTTATCTGTGAAACAGCTGATTAAAGCTTTAATAACGGGCGATGAAAAAATCACGATTTTAAACGTAGTTTCCTGTAAATTGTATGTAATTTATATTTATTGGTGTGCTGTTTTCTAATTTGGACAAATGATATAAAAATATAAAAAAATAAATAAAAACATGTAAATCTGAAATTTTTATGCATCTTAGTGGTGTGTATAATAAATGTAAAATGTGTAAACCTGATTTACGTGAGACAGTTGATCACGCAATTGATAATCTAAGTTTACTACAAGAGTTAGAGATATAGTAAATATGGAAAGGCTTTTCACTATAAAGAATCTACTTATGAGTAAAGCACTAAACTAACAGGCTAGATTTACTAAAGAATACATACTAAATACTCTGTGGATTTATGCAGGGAATCAATATGTGAAAATATTTTATCTGGTTGTATACTTATTTGAAATTAGATTTTGAAAATTAAAATTTAATGACTTATGATGACATTTTAAATTATTTTAAAGTGATGACTGTATGAAATATCTTATAGTCGTTACTAACCTCGTTGGTATTCTTTTCAGTAGAGAGCTCAGACCTGAGAGCTTTTGAAATAACTCACATTTTATCATCGAATTCTAAATTCTTGCTGTATGCGTAATTTGGTTGAAGAATTTTAGAATTTAAAAGCTCCTTTCAAAGGCAAAACATAACAAATACCAGCCAATTCAACTGGACTTTCTACATTATCCAGCAGTTTCTACTGTGACTGACTGGACACCCAAAATGTTGGAATTGGTTATACTTCATTCAGCTTATACTTCATCCCAATCTAAGATTAAAACATTTAACCTCCAATTATCTGGATTACAATACTATACCACTGGTGCAAGTATATTATTATATGCTAAACAGAAACTATACGAAACGAGCCTATTGATTGACATAATTTTCATAAGAAGCGTGCAAGGATTCAAACGATGGATATATTATGGGGTTCTTATTTTTCAGTTGTTTAATCAATTGTAAATAGTACTCGTGTATTTTTTATGTACATACTCTAGATCTATGTTTTTAGTGTATACACCAGATTTACATGAAATTTTCAAACTTTTAATTCAAGCATATGCCTTCAAATTAAACACAAAATATTAAATAAATCATTGCTCTATATAAATATATATATATATATATAATCATAGAACGTGAACCAAGTACACAATGAGCGTCTAAAGTACTATTTTTACTGCAGTTGTGTTCAATTTGTATTAGTGTGTTGGGTCTTAATAGTAATGTTAGTATGTGTTAGTATCGTAGTTAGTATAAGAATAAGGGTTTCTTCCTACCTCTATAAATGGTATAATATTGATAAGTTGAAGGAGAAAGTTATCACACAGTCAACAGTTCATCGCTAAAAGCTCGCACACAACACATTTGCCCAAAGCTCTAATGCTACACGTTTATACATACGTTTGAAACTAAATGAAGATAATTATATTACTTAAAGACGTAAATCATATAAAATATAGTATAAAATAATACCATTAAACCAAAAAAGTTGATTGCTTTAGATTTAAGGTTGCTTGCCTCTACTGATACAGTAAAACTTCAATATTATGACTCAGAAGTGAATTGAAAAATTTGTAATATCCAAGTATTGAAGCTTGTATTCTATATGCCCCTAAAGCAACTTGAGATCTTTTACAGTTGACATTGTACAAAACACACTCACTCTTAGAAGGTATAAGTGAGTGCGTATGTAAGGCAATCTGTTTAAAAAATATTAATTAGGCTAAAATAACATTTTAGAGGCAAGCAACCGTAAATCTAAAGCAATCAGCGTTTTTTAGTTTAATTGAATTATTTTATACTATATTTTATATGATTTACGTCGTTAAGTAATATAATTAACTTCATTTAGTTTCAAACGTATGTATAAACGTGTAGCATTAGAGCTTTGGGTAAATGTGTTGTGTGCGAGCTTTTAGGGATGAACTGTTGACTGTGTGATAACTTTCTCCTTCAACTTATCAATATTATACCATTTATAGGGGTAGGAAGAAACCCTTATTCTTATAATAACTACGATACTAACACATACTAACATTACTATTAAGACCCAACACACTAATACAAATTGAACACAACTGCAGTAAAAATAGTACTTTAGACGCTCATTGTGTACTTGGTTCACATTTTATGATTATATATATATATATATATATATATATATATATATATATATATATATATACCGGTATATATATATATATATATAGCAATGATTTATTTAATATCTTGTGTTTAATTTGAAGGCATATGCTGGAATTAAAAGTTTGGAAATTTCATGTAAATCTGGTGTATACACTAAAAACATAGATCTAGAGTTTGTACATAAAAAATACACGAGTACTGTTTACAATTAATTGAACAACTGAAAAATAAGAACCCCATAATATATCCATCGTTTGAATATTAGTGTCGATGGCAACCATTGAGTATACGCCAAGTGGGTATTAAGAGGAGCGAACGTAGAACATATCGCCTACAATCTCTACAACACCCAAGTAGCTGGGTTACAACACTACGCCACTAGTGCCGACAGGAATAAGGTTAAATGGTTACTTACGAAATACAATTGAACTCTTGTTTATTTCAATTTATTTTCCGTTATCAATAATTCAAGAAAAACATTTTCTCCTAAGGCATTTTTGTATTAAAAATTCTCTGCAAAGTGTTTTTTAATATATCATATTTTCTCGGAAAATAAGGTAAGTTTAAACACGGCAAGGGATACAGCGCATGCTGATGTTTGTTTCTAAAGCTTCCAATAAAGTACGTTGCATATTTTATAGTTAAATTAGGTGTGTAGAAGCACGAGCAAGAATACATTTTGTGATGTTTGAATTAAGGCTTCAAGGAAAATGTTTCATAAAAAGATCTTTATGTTTTTCTTATATTCTGTTAATTTAATTTAATTATTAATATTAGGAACGATATATATATATATATATATATATATATATATATATATATATATATATATATATTAAAATATAAGAATCCACATTGAAAGGAATCCTCAACTCTACTAAACAATAAATGATTTTATTTTCCATGAATTGTTGCAGATAAAACTCAATATAGAATGTGAATTATTTATTAAATGTGTTTAATTTAGTTGGAAAAACTTGTAATTTTGCTATTCATTTTCAGGGATAGTTTCTATAAAACAGGTCAAAGATTAAATTTTCTTCAACCATTATACTAAGTAATAAAATAAAATGGTAAAAATCATAAAAATATTACGAAATTTATATTTAGAACATAAATAATTTAGGCCAGTTTATATCATCACAATTTATTTCTATTGTACCACGCGTCTTATTTTGTTTTAGATAAAAACAGTATACTGCTCGGTCTGAGCCTGACTGAATTGATGAGTATTTTGAACAAATTAAAAAAATCTGATAATGCTATATGTATATTTACAGCGTAATGCTTTTAGTATACGGTAACTTTAAATATGTACACTTTTATATTTTGTTCTTTAATTAGTAAAAGTAAATAAATATCAAAAGTTTAAGTTCCCAATATGTCAAAATAACTTCACACATTTAACCCTTTTCCCCTGAAAATGCGTAGGAATATCATCACCAAACCGTAGGAAATTTTATAAACATGAGACAGTCAGCTCAGAGTAGCTTTTTTAGTAAACATTTTTATAAGACGAGATTCAAGCATAATGATTCCAAGTTTAGGCTCTACAGACATTTAATATTTTACAATATTCTGGACAACCATCATTTTAGATGAAAGTCTTCTATTTGGCACATAAATTAGGTCAACCACTGTATTGCCGTATATATAGTTATCGTATCAGTGTAATATACAGAATATATACAAGCTGCTAGATCTACTGAGGGATTATCTGAAGACAATAATGGACCCTTGTGGAACCCCATTACAACTATTAAATACAATATCTCACCCACTGTATTGCCGTATATAATGTTATCATATATGTGTATTATACAGAATATATATAAGCTGCTACATCTACACAGGGATTATCTAAGGATAATAATGGACTCGGAGAACCCCTTTACAAATATTACATACATTATCTCAACCACTGTTTTGCCATGTATATTATGGTCGTAACTGTACAATATACTGTTGTACAGTTACGTACAAGCTGCTACATCTACTGAGGGATTATCTAAGGGTAATAATGGACCCTTGTGGGACCCCATTACAACTATTAAATACATTATCTCAACCACTGTATTGCCGTATAAATTGTGGTCGTAGCTGTACAATATACTGTACATATACAAGCTGCTAAATTTACTGAGGGATTATCTGAAGATAATAATGGACCCTTGTGGAACCCCTTTACAACTATTACATAGATTGTCTCAACGACTTTATTACTGTATATATTATGGTTTTAGCTGTACAATATACTTTATTTATACAAGCTGTTAGATCGGCTAATCGGCTTTTCCGATTTTTTTTATCAGTAACAAATAAAGAGATGAATAACTTGCATATACGCTTTCCCAACAGAACAATTTAAGGATATTTGAAAATATGTTTCATTATTGAATGTGATAAACAAGGAAAAAACATTCGTTTTTTTAACGTTGTTTTCAAATCTGTTTTAACAAGATTGTAATGCCATTCTGGATCGTATAATAGTTTAATTTACCAATTAAATAAAAAAAAATATTCATTGCATATTTAGATTCGGATCAAGATAGTAAAACAATAAGTTACATTCTATTTTCATGAGACCATCGATCATCAAGATATGGCAAATTTAACATGTAAGACAAGACAAGACAAGACAAGACAAGACAAGACAAGACAAGACAAGACAAGACAAGACAAGACAAGACAAAAGTTCTTTATTCACACAGTCATAGAGAATGGTGTTGGCGTCAATAATTTAGATTTAATAGGTATAAGTGCATAAGGTAATGGCAACTTAAGTCAAAAAATAAGAATAATGAGTCGTTATATTGCTGTAAGTAATTATTGTAGCCTTTTTGACTAATTAAGATATTCTGTCATTTATAAAGGAAAATTTATTAATATAACTACCACCAGGACAACTTAAAAACCTTCACCTTATAATCTAAACAACAAAAAGAACAATAAAATGAGTATTTTTTTAGCTTTAAACTAGAGTTAGCTGGTAAATTTAAATAACCAATTTTCGTTTAACAGTATCTCAAGTGAAAATGTTTGACTATAAAAATATAAGTTACGTTTTCCGTCCATACTCAAATCGTTGTGTGGGTTGAACAATCGTGGCAGTTAACTCTCCTTCCCTGCTTGGCTACCAGGCAGCGCCAGTTATCAGTAGATAACGCCCGCGTTTTGCAGTTGAACATTGCTTACTTTAAAAAGTTTCATCACACTTTTTATAGCAAGTGTGACTAGTGCCTTCTGAGATAGATTTTTGGTTTACTAAAATAACTGTTTTGGTTTATTTTAAAGAAGTATATAACATTACAACTTTGTTATACGAAAAATAACAAAGGATAAAATTACAAACTGATCTCAGCGGGCTCTAGACAAGTGTGTTGGCTTTCAAAAAAAGGTTAACCTACTTTTACAGTGTACGTTCATACATAAAGTTGTAATATTTAAATAAAATTAACACTGCTCTTACGGAGAGTCGACTCCAACATGGTGGCAGGTAGCAGAATGTAAACTAGGGTTTGATGTTATATTTAATAAACAAATCTTAGTTTAAAACTGCATAAAGAAGATAATTTTAATAAAAATAAGTTTAAGACAATTTATACCAATCGCTTGAACTATGTCTATATATAAAAGACATTTAGTTATACATATTATGAAAATTATATTTTATCGCAAAATATGTGTGAACATTTTTTGTTCTTTCATGTTCGTATGAAGGGTTATCATATACAATATGTATAGTGGAATGTATATAAGGATTATTACATGAATCCCATTCTCCTCTCGTGTGTATACAGAACTTTATCCGATATACGCAGATTGTTTATGTTTAGTAGCAAAGACTATACTCGTTTGTATAAATTCTCGTAATCAATCTTCACCCTAAGTAAATCAGTGTTTTAGTAATAAACAAATAATCACTCTATCAATATTTATAATATATTTGCCTTCACCAAAACTTTATCCTTTGTTAAATATTTTATGCTTGATAGTAAATATACATAGTGTATGGTTTTTGTCAGCTACCATTTATTAATTTAAAATTATATAAAAGCTGCGTTTTATACGTGAAAAAACTCTAAAAGTTATTAGATATTAATAAAAAAAATAATAATAATAACAAGAGAACTCCTGTCATAAAGCTAAGTCCTATCCATCGAACCATTTAAGACCTGCCTCACTGATTTTATTTATGCTAGCTAGTTCCTCCATAAAACAGCGCAGGGGGCACTCTGTAACTATGTGATCCATTGTTTGGATAGACTACCCACAGTCACATGACTGATCTACTATCAATCCCCATTTGTATTTCCGGTACCACAGCCTGGTAGCTGGGCCGTAACAAATTTGTGATCTCCTAGCTAAAGGCAGCTGACACACAAAATAGTAAAGATTACAAAATAAGATTCTCGGTATCAAATAAGCTTGCAAAGATTTTTATGTTTTAGTTTTATTGAAGAAAACAATTTTGATCTAGAATTCATTCAAATTACAAAGATTTGTTTACTTTTATTTAGTGAGAAAAAATATAATTTATAAAATGTGGTCATACTCGAGACTACTTTTTACTTGCCTAGTGCTTCACGGAACCAGAACTAGACAAAATGTATTGTTACAACGTTATTGTACCGAAGAGTACGGCAGCAGGCTCGGAGCACCCATTAAATACGTAGAATAAACAACCCAGCAATTCTTTCTGCCTTCAGCGTAATCCTTCTAAAACATCCAATTTGGGGAAATTAGAAAAACAAGCAATCAATTTGGTGGGAGCTCCCTCTCTAGTGATTAAAGTCGCGTATTCAATTATGCTTCATGAAATCTGCAGCTCTTCTCGTTATTTTAAAAATTTGCTTTAACCGAATCATCTAATATATAGATTGTGTATTTTACAAGTAAAAGCAAAGTAACAATTATTATTTTTCCTTTACTTAAAGGGTTAATGTATTATAGGCCTACGTTTTTATTTTACAGGTTTAAAATATTAATTGAATTGTTTATGATAACAAATATTCCATTTAATTATATTAGTTTTTGAAACAAAATATCCTCAGATTTATTCAAATAATGTTTTCAGTATTTGAACATCAATATAACAAAATTCATATAATATTGATACCAATTATCTTGTTATTGTGTATGTAATAAAAGGCGTTATCGGTAAGATCAACCAAGTAAATAAGGAAGTAAACTACGTCTTAAACACATTTTTGGGTCATGAGTAAGGCCAATGACGTAAAATTACGAACATTTTTATCTTGGTGGACAAGTCACGTGATAAGGAATGGCATGTGGAGTGCAATGACCTTGGGCGAACTGTCCGTCCACGACACACGCGACCTCATTGGAAATATTTAGGTTGTTTAGGTTTAGTTCAAACATTTAAAAGGCTCTTTTACTCTTAAATCCTTTGGAATCCTTTAGAGCCATCAATTTTTATGGTTGAAAAGTAGGGGTGAATTTGAGGAATCCAGATAAATACATGGGAGTTTATAAAAAGTGAATGAACATAATCAAATCAATCAATACTTGTTGATTTGTTTAATTGTTTAATATTTTTGTTAACTGTTCAAATTACACAATAAGAAAATAACCATCATATTATGAATAGACTGGTGTGTTTTGTTTTATAACTTAAAAGGCATTTAAATTTTGAAAAAGCTAGTCTACTTGTTATGAATGCAAGTTATGAAAGTATAGTTTTGACTACTGTAGGAGCTCGTTGTACATTACCTTGAGACATTAGGTTGCAGAATTCAAAACTTTTTCAGTAAAATTCATTATTCAAACAAGTTTGTTCTTGTAAGTAATTTAACTGTAAAATAGAATGAATATCTGAAATGTAATTGTTCAATTTAAATTTGCATTGATAATAATCAAAAGAAATATTTCAGTGATACTTCTCATTTGGTAAGTGAATTATTAAGGTGTATTAAACTTGACATACCGGTCCTGATATGTTTGACTACCTGAACTAGATTTGCAGTGCTGTAATCCAGCCACTTGGAGATATAAGTCTCATCACATTGACTACAGGCGAGAGGTCACAAAATGTCTTCATCTTTTATGTGTGTTGTTGAGAAGGAATGCTAATCTTGTTTCACATAAGCTGAAACCTTGCAATCATGAAGAAAGAAAAAATTCGTGTTTTCGTAAAAATTTGACAAGAAAAAACATTTATTTGCCCGAAGTCGCGTTGACTTGAGGCTTGTGCTCTTACAACTAGACAAACGTCTGTTATAACAATTGATAGCTATTTTTCTCACTTAAAGTGACTGTAGTCTGAACTGAATTCAGTATCACAGGAAGAATATTTAAAGGTTATTCTGGCCTTTTTATTCGGTAAAAAGAACAAAAATTATGTTTGTCTTTTTATGTTCAATAAAACATTTAATTCACTAGGTGATACATATCTTTCAATTAACAGATCATTGTTAAGTTTTAAATTCTGTGTCATTTGAGATGTTTCAGTTTGGAAAATTCTAAATAGATTATATAACACCGAAAATACGAAAGTTTGGTGGAAACTATATATCAACCGATTGCATATATAGTTAAATAAAGCTTAAATAAATAATTAATAAACCCTAAGTAGTCTTAAGATGGTTTGCTTTTAAATTACGAGTAATTTTAATCGTAGTAAATTTAAATATACTATCGTAATTTAGTATATTCAGTAAATTTAAAATAGTAGTAATGTATTTACATGACAAATAATGTTAGAATGTCAATAGTTGAGCAGTGTTAAATAAATTTTATTAATTTTTTTTCAGTATAAAAGTGGTACAAATTAAATTAATTTTTAGTAAAATATTCACTATAAGCGTTTTAATTGCATATAAGTGGCATAAAATGTAATTAAAATACCATTAGAGAAGCTTTTGGCACAAAGGGCTTTAAAGAGTAGTCCGTATATCAAGTGTATTTTGGTTTGAGCCTCCACCCTAAGCCTACAACACCACTAGCCGCGTAATTGCCGTTAGGAATTAACCACAGCACTGGAAGTTCGCACATTTAATTAATACAAAAATATGTATGAAAATGGTAATACAATAGTTTAAAGTAACAACGATTTCTGGTGTTTATTGATTATTTATTTATTTATTTTTTTTTCAGAATACTACTGACTTCTGAAAATGTGAGCACAAACTACTATGAGTGAGAATATTTAAGTTTTTTTCAAACATTAACCCGTAAATAATTAAACTTAAGAACTTCGATTCTTCAAGTTTTACATGTCCTATCACTAAATAAATGTCTGAAACACTTTAAAATTTCACTTAACAGCCTTTTCCAGTGAATAATTTTGTCACATTCGAGCGTCCGACTCTCCAATCTATCGGAGGGAGTGCCGAAGTTTCCAATCTCCGAGTGTCCCAATGTAATACCCGCGAAAGCTACCTGCAATGGTTTGACAGGTTGACACTTGACAGCTCTGGGTCAAGGGTTGAGAGTGCGGGTACATGGCAACTAGGAGACCTAAAGATTCACGTAAAATCCAAACTACGTAATATTGGTCTGATTTTTAGCTGATTGATATGTCTTAAACTCAGTTCTCTCCCCTACACAACATCCGGACACTGACTACCCTCAACATGGCACCCCAGACCATTGAGCGGACCAAACATGAACGTCTAATCTACAATATCCACAACACGTGTTCCGACCCTCCACCTCGTGTCGACTTGCAACTCCGTCGACTATCAGAAGACCGGTTGTCGTATGTGCGACTCTCCTAAAACCATTGTGTTATTTTACCAATCGTGGTAGTTGACTCTCCTTCCCCGCTTGTCCATCAGGTAGCGCCAGTTATCCAGTTATATAATATGACTATTCAAAAATATTTTAAACTGGACAAAAACATATTCAACAAATGGACCAGTAATTATTTGTAACTTTTACTTTATACTGTCTTTTGTTTAAAGTATATATACAACTGTTACTTTATACTGGACCAGTATAAAGTAACTTTTACTTATGCTTTATACTGGAAATAATAAGTAATCCAATATGCAAATAAATATAATTTGGTTTTTAGAATTTAAAAAAGTTTCAAAAGGAAACACTATTTTTAAGGGTAAATACTACGTTATAACAGAATATATGTATATATATATTTTTTTTACCAACTACAGTTTTTTTTATATATAACATACCGAATCCCATTTTGTTCTTTTCCTTTCAAATTAAAACTTTAAAATAATGCACTTGTACAATTTTTGAAAATATATACTCAAATATACTAGTTCTAAATGTTTAAAACACTTTTGATAAACGAGCACAACAATTACGCAAATATTTTTCAATTATATAACACTTAAAACTAATTTCGTATCTAACAAAATCAGTACAGCTAGATATCTTTTTAAATTAGATTTACCAGAATCGTATTAATTCAGACAATATAATTAGTAGTTACGGAGAAATTTATAATGGTTAATTAATTTTGGTGATACAACTTCCAAACATGTGCCCAGCCCAAACAACTATTGTCTATCATGTTAATTAGTGACAAATATGTTTTTACTAATTTCGACGATTCAATATTTAACAAGCTCGTTACCCCCATCATCAATAACATTCCTGTCAGAGCATTAAAATATTACAGCTTCAATTATTGTAAATTGTAATTTTGTGTCGTAACTCTTTAACAATGCTTTTTTCTATTACGATTACGTCAGACTTCAATAAAAGTAATGTAATTGAATTATTGGATAGGCGCTAATAATAAGTAGGTCTTATTGACTATTTTATTTAATTATTAATTATTGAAACAAGTTTACACCACCAATCTTTGCATAGTTTTATACAATTATTTTCTAATGTAGCTATGTAGCTAATGTAATTAGTTTAAATTAACCATAAGGTTAAATGAATTTTACAAGTCTTGGGGTCTGACATAAATGTAGTTAATCTATTAAATAATTTCACTAGTAAACATATTTTACAGCTAAACTTTCTTACGTCAAAACATAATCCTAACAAGATTACATGATTTATTTTTAGTAACCTCTACCCCCCAACATGATCTTCAAGCTTCAGAATGTGTTTTTTTTTCAAAAATCATTACAAAATTCTTGTCAATGTAATTTAAATTATTTTGGACAAACATCTCGACCTTTAAAAAAGAGAATACAAGAACACAAAAACAGCATAAAAAATCAATTAGAAAACTATTCTAAACTTTCAGATCATGTTTTGGTGGAAGAGCATAATATGCAATTGACAGCAGCAAGTATAGTACGAGTATATAAAGAAAGTAAATGGAAAGAAAGAACAATAAAAGAAGCAGCATGTATGGCTGTAGAAAGCTGCATTTCACAACCTAGTGCCACCTTATGCTCAATATACCTGCCTATTATTAAATCAGAAGTATTAAATAAAATTCAAAATTAATAAGTGACTAAACAATTTTTTATCAAAATTTATATAGTATATATTCAACCATTTTCATTGATCAAATCATCTGTTATATATTTTTTAAAACATATGATCTATTAATTAATTTATATTTTTTAAACTATTTATGTTGTCAAATGTTTGAAAATGGCTTTAGATTGTAAGCCGAAATATAACATTCTTAAAAAAAAAAAAACTAAGTGATGTGTAGCTTTTTAAACTAAAATAGTAATGAACGCCATCACGAAAAATACATACCGTCAAGAATTGTTTTTTTCCAGTCAAATGAATATTCCAATCAATAAAAGTATGATGGGGTTTTATAATTTTTTTAATTTTTAGTGTTGGTGCAGCTAGTAAAATTACTTTTATAAATCAGTTTAACATTTATGGATGTAAACATTTTACCCTTTAATTAAAAAGTCTTTATTTAAGAATTTACATTAATCGGTTATTAACGACATTTATAACTGGTAGAAGTAAATAAGTTCAAATGATGTGGCGACTACGTAGAACTGAAAAGAAAATCAACAAAATTGCTAACCGGCAGCACAGAGAAAAATAAACAAAATTGCTAACCGGCAGCACAGAGAAAAAATAAACAGTAGTCGATTTATTATGACCATAGGGAACGCCTCAGTGGCAATTATATAGAGATTTCAACTAATATACATCTTTATACATCTGTAATAATAATGTTACGTTTCTCCTTCTGGATTTGGGGGAAAGGGAGGGACTGACAAAGTGTTGGCCATGCCATCGCTTGACAAACTGGAGAAATAAGTACTCGACGACACACATTTAGCACGCTACTGGATTCGACCTCTGTTTATTTATTCTCTGTACCGTCAGCTAATTCTAGGTGCGTTCAATACGTCTCTGAATGTTTAATATAGTCTACAAATGTGTTTAGTTGAACCAGTAAGAGATAAGTGCCTCGAGTCTGAATGATACAATTGGCACCAGTCAAGTTTACTCTGTAATCTCTGGTCAGACACTATATGATCCCTACCTACTTGGAAGTGCAGGGGTGGTTGGGAGGGTAAACATCATATAATACAAATAGCTTTAAAAGGTATGTTACATTTATTTATATTTTTTCAATATGCAGGGTGTTCCAAAAGTCCGGGGACGGTTGAATATTGTTTAGACCGTTACAGATAAAGGTGCAATACTTTACACATTGCTGCTGGACATAAAAAGCTATTTTACCATGTATTCAGTGATCGTAAGGAGACGGCCCACTAGGGGTCGGAAGAACATCTTAAATGTAAGCATAGGTCAATATACATAACATAATAAAGGTGTTAATTAGTAAAACATCATACCACAAATTAGATCTCAAAAAGTTAAACAAAATGGCGGCACTCGAAAGTTTTAATGCTGATCTTATGTGTATGTTCAAGAATGACTTAATTTTACTGAAAACATATCAGATAAATCTACAAAACTTCACACATGAACACTGTATAAAAAACCCTACTTTGAGATGTATTCAGTGTCCTGATTTTCTTCTATGGGAATGGTCCACGAGGAGTCAGTAGAACAGTTTTAAAGTAAGCATAGATTGATATGCACATAGTTTTAAAGGACTGGTCGAGTACAGAAAAATGCCGCAAACTGCACTTCAAAAGCTTTATCCGTCAGAAATGGTGGTGGTTTAAAATATTGCACCTAAGATCGGTATTGAAACTTTCGAGCGCCGCCATTTTGTTTAGAATTAACCTTTTGAGATCTAATTTACAGTTTGATGTTCTACTAGCTAAGACCTTTAAAATGGTATATATAGCGGCCTATGCTTACAATTAAGATTTTCTTCTTCTCCGTAAGAAGGTAGTGGATCACCGAATACATGGTGAAATATCTTTTTATGTCTAGCAGCAATGTGCAAAATTTTGTAATTTCATTTGTAACGGTCTAAACAATATTCAACCCCCCTGAATTTTAGAACATACTGCATATAATTTCAATCACAATTGTTGTATGAGTAAATGCATGTTTAAGGTCTCTTTAATACAAATGTCTTTAATTTAGGGATGTATGTAAAATACGAATTGACTCCTCCCATGCATTACAGTGTATTTCTAAATACTGGAGTGTTACTTATTGATATTTTAGTATAATACATTTTAAAAACATTTAAATTGTATATTTGTTTGGCTTCGATTCAATAAAATTCGTAAAAGTAAAAACCAAATTCAATTCTCGTGATTTATAATTTTTTAATTCATTAATTTATTCAGGATTCTTGAATGCTTTGAGGAACTTAATTTAAATACTGTGCTTTCATATACTATTATTTAAGTAAAAATTAAATAGTATATAATCTTTCGAGATAGAATTTTTGTACAAAAGTCACACAAAATATGCATTAATCATTATTATTTATACAGTCAGGGTGAGGGGTTATTGATAATAAAAATGAAGAAATAATGATATACGCCAAGCTCTTACATTCTATTTAGATCGTGTATGATCTTAATATTGTAAAATAGTAATTTATATTTTGCCGAAAGGTCACGTGATAAGGAAAATTTCAGATATAGAACTTCAACACCTAGAAGAATTCAAGAAGAAAAAAACTGTGGCAATTTAAATTTTAATGTTATAAGTATTTTTTATTGTAATGAGAATATTATTATCAAAACTTTAACATTTTCTGAGCAATGAACTTTAAAGAAAACAGTAAAAATAACATTTTCATTTCTATGCACGCGCATATTTTTACACGATAGTCATTCTAATTATTATATTATAACAGTGTATGCAATAGAAAGGTATTCTGGGTAAGAACAACTAAGGAAGTAACAAAGTACACCACTTCTTAACGTGCCTGGCACGAGTAACTTGAATGACGAGAAATAACGAAAATTAACTGTTATGTTACTGGACAAGTCACGTGATAAACTCCAGTGATACGGAATGGCATGCGGAGTGCAATGACCTTGGGCGAATTATCCGTCCACGACACACGCGACCTCAATGGAAATATCTGCAATAAAGTTGTTTGGGTGTAGTCACAGTAAATAACAATAAAAAAAAAAAAAAAAAAAAAAAAAAAACAAATAGAAATTGTTTTCTTATGGCCACAGCAAACGTGTAATTGGTAGTTATATAAAGATTACAACTAATGTACATCTTTACGTTCCTTAATAATAAATATAACCGTTTATTATTAAGAGTTTCAGAGGCGGGATAAGAGAGGGGCTGACAAGCTGTTGGCCTTGCCTTTGGATGGAAAATTGGAGAAAGAACTACTCGACGCACCATTGACTCAGTATTGCATGGGAACTATGTTTCTTTCGTCTTTTTGGAGTGGGTTAAACATTAGTGAAACCTTTAACACATGTTTAATACACAATAAATATATCATATTATAACAATAAATACGTTTGAAAGAAATCTCTTACAAATGATTGGATACAAATATGTATTTTACTTTATCAGTAATGACAAATGTACATTATATATTTGTTGTTATGATCACAATTACAAACAAATTACAAAAACTTTCCTATAAATAAAATATTTCGTACAGAAACCTCGTATACAAAGATGTATTTTAATAAGTTTTTCTTTGAATTTAAATAATACGACTAGGAATAGTACAAGTCCATATGCTGCTAGCTATAAAGCGTTTCTTATCTGCAGTCATTAATAATTTGTAAGACGCCTATCGTATAGATATTGATGAATATGAGAGGAAAATTAGTGTGATAAGAGTATATGAATGAGTGTAGTCATTGTTACTAACTAAGGTTAATTGTTTTACAGAAAGAGCTATATTTATTTATGGCTACATAAAGATAACAAGGAACCTACAGCTTTACGTGGAATCCGAACTACGTAGTATTGGCCTGACTTTCAGCTTATTTACAAGTCTGACAGTTCTCTTCCATACACAAAAACTGAACTTTGACTAAAACGCAACATCTACACCCTAGACTTCTCTAGTAGTTAGTAGTGACCACGCCGATAGCAACCATTAAGTGTCGATCCCAGGTTAAGTGCTAGAGAGGGCTTCTTTGGGTAAAAGAAAATAGCAACTAAACAATTAAACGGTATACTTTGAAGTTTGTAGATTCTCCTGATAATTAAAAGGGAATTTACAAAACTATTATTGTGCATAATTTTGGGTAAGAGTTTTAGTAATTTTACGATAAGCGATGTGATAAGAAAAAAGGCTTTCGAGGAAAGTAGTTATCGTTATATTCGACATACATACATTTTTATCCTAGTCGTAAGCCTAAGTTAAAAAAAGAAAAAAAAACATTTATTACTTACAAAACTCAAAACATAATTGTTTATGTTATTTTATAACACCTTAATATTGATAGTTTCTAATATATTAAAGTGTAAAACTCTTTACTTATTTAATGGCAAAATTAAGTTGTTAATTTGCTAAAAATAGACATTTTTTACATCAGAAGAAAGTTTTTGTACTAGACTGGTAAACATTTTTATTTCAGTCTTTATTGAGGGTTGTATTGATAAATATTCGTGGAAAATTTGTTGAATCCTGTATTTGTGCAGTTTTTAATTTGTAATTTTTGAGTAATCAAATAAGCAATGCATTATTAAAATTAAAGACTTTCAACTTTCCAACCTTACTAAGATTATCTGTTATCGAAGATTACTTGTTACTATTGTTAAAAGTAAACCTTTTAATTTTAAAAATAGTTTCCGTTTTGAATACAATGTAACTCATGTAGGTGAATACTTTAATGAAGTTTTTATATAGCATCGTTACAATGACGTATAGAAACAATCTTAAAATATTTTGTAAGTAATTAGGAATATTTTTTAAAATATAAAATCATTTTTCTAAGGTCATAATCTTCTAAATTTTAGAAGATTTGAGGTTTTATACATGTTTATATGCATAAATATAAACTAAAGATACAATCGAATAAATGTTTAGTACATCTACGTTTCAGATTTTTTTGTCATGTGCTAATGCATTATTTTTAAACCTGCATGAGTTTTACCTATATAACTCTCAATCACGTTAAATATACATTAAAGAATTAAATAAACTAGCGTTACTCTCTATATTAAATGTAAGATAACTGACAAGCTGCAACGACATAAAATATATTAATTTATAAATAAGATAAATTTCATCATTATGCTATCGTATTTACACTTGAACGGTTCGTCCTCAGATAGTTTCACTTATTTACAATTATTAATAGGTTATTTTATCATTGAAGTTAATATCTCGTTTTGTATGGAATTTGGTACACACACATAACAAATATCCAAGTCACCTGTAAAGGCTTCCAATAAACTATATTGCATCTTTCAGTGTTAAATCAGACGTGTACAGGTGAGCAAAAATGTAGCGCGTCGATCATTCTTTTAATATAATTTTGACACTGAAATATTTGGAAAATAAAAATGTGAGTAATAAAGAGATTATCTTATTAAATATCTAAAAGTAACTTTATAACAGAATTTATAATAAAAATAGTGTGCCTAAAATAAATTAAAAACTATTAAGTAAATTAAAAATGCTATAATACTAATATTGAATAGATATTAGATATTAGAATAGATGCTGTCCTGTGAGCAGAATAATTATTATTTTCATCTTATAATACAGATAACATTAAATTTCTAGTTGAAAACTTTATAGAAATATATGACAAAAGGTAATATTATTTTAAGTAGATTTTATGTGGTTCTGTAATATTTATACATATATAGATATGGTCTACAGCTTCGACCTTGTTAGAGAGTTGTTTGTCAGATCAAACAAGCAAATAATGTCGTATAACATGTGTCCTATTACGATTAGTTTTCTGTCTGTTTGTGATTTTTACAAGAATTTAAATGTATCAAAAATCGTTTAACACACAATACTGAATTTTCGAATGAAAGATGATCTTTGAAAGATACATTTTATGTAAAAAGGCTAAAAATTTAAAATTATCAGTTTCAAAATGGCGGCTGTTTAAAAAATGTAAAGCAAAAAAAACTACACATTTTACCCAAAAATGATTTGTACACTACATTATAACAAATTAAATGATATACTAATTTAAAATATCGAATGATAAATAATAGAGAAAACATATTTTAACTGAAAGCATTGTTATCTGAGTATTCTTTACCCAGATAACAATGCTTGCCGTTGGTATAATGTGAGTACAAACAAAAAAGTGTGCCATCTTTGTTCTTTGTGCGCAGATTAACTAACTATGTGCTTATACTCGACATGTGAATCCCCTAGCTTGATATGAGCGCGCTTAGTGGCGCTTGAGTGAAGCTCTGACACACGGCCTTACCAAAACACGCTTCGTGCCAATCTATAAAAATAAACAAACAATAAAAACTAAAATATATATATCCTATATACCAATATATCAGCATGAAGAAAATGAAAACCCACGATCATAAAATGTATACTTACATTCAAATTTATCAAATTAAAAAATTCAAACAAGTTAGTTTTGAAAAATGAGCTGATAAAAATCGGAAATGTAACAGCCATGCAAAGCGTGACGAGTCTGCAACACCTAACACCATATTGTATTTTCTTCTCCACAAGTCTAATGTTATATTAATTAAAATAAATATTACAGCTCTATTTATGAACGTATTTTGAACTTGATCTTGTATATATATATATATATATATATATATATATATATATATATATATAAACCAACAACTATGATTGTAATTTCTTACATTCTTAAAACAAACCAAAACAATTTGATAAAATGATTCTCAGGGAGCACAAGTCACACTTGTCCTAAAAAACGTGTTAAAATGTAAAATACTTATTTAAAAAAATGTAAGTGTGAAACGTTTTCAAGTGAAGTAAATGTTCAACTGCAAAACGTGGGCGTCAGCTACAGATAACGGGTGATGCCAGGTAGCCAAGTGGGGAATATTTCAAATCACAAAATGGTTTGGGGATAGTCGACGGAGTTGCAAGTAGTTCCAAAACAAACGCCAGGTAGAGGAGACTCATGTGCGACAAAACTATTCACTCCAGAAGACAGTTATGGTGTTGCTTTTTTACTTCTGGATACTATCATCACATTTCTGGTCATATCACTTTTATAACCTTCTCGTAGTTCCAGTCCTTGCTGGAAGAGTACTCTGAGGTCAAGTAGATTTCAATAAATGTAATTTAACAGAGCACCTCACCATACGTTTTAGATGACAGGTCCTATGCCAAGTTAAAACTACTCAAACACCATATTAGTTTGAAGTAACAAACTTCGTTCAATCTCGGAACAAATCAAGAGAGTATTTAAAACATTCAAGCAACTTTTGTTCGTAACTAGAACCACGATCATCGTTCTGTATTACGTACACCACTCGAACCGTTTCTGGGACGGAGTCGGTGAAACGTTATCTGAAACGTTTGCTGAGTTTAATGTGCAACTTGGGTAGTTAAACCAACCATTTCGGCTATCGCTCTCGTTGAGACTGACAGACACAAGCTTGTATAGCAACAATAACACGTAAGTACGTAATAATTAACGTTACACAGTGAAGGTACTGTGTAATTTTGGATAATGTTTAGTTTAAAAATTGTTATAAATATGAAATGTTTTAAATGCATATTGTGGATAGTATAATATTTAGTCTTAGTAAGAGTAAAAATCTACAAATAATTCAAAAAGTCACCCATAACATGATTCCGTGAACCCTCAATTAAATTAATACTTCACTTTACAATAATGGTTCTGTCATGATTTATCTTACATGTCATATTTATTTTAGTTAATTGTAATATAATAATAGAGATACCATTAGGAGTCAGTTATATAAAATAATAGGTTGCCCTCTCATTGAGTTTCATTTCTTTTTGCAGCTAAAGATAGTTTACCAGTCAAATGACGGGTCAGTCCTAACAGTCAAATGATGTGTCAGTCCAGTCAGTAGTCAAAGATAGTTTTACTGAATAAGAAGACATGACCTGAGTCATTTTAGAGTGTTTAGTGTTGAGCATTGGCCCACCCGCCCATCCATACATGTACATTGGCATTAATACATTACATTAGCATGCTGTAACCTAACCTAACCTAACCTAACCTAACCCACCCACCCGCCCTTGCATGTACAGAGGTATTAACCCACCCACCCGCCCTTGCATGTACAGAGGTATTATGTACTATCACTGTACGTGTATGGGTGGACGGGTGGGTCACTATCACTGTACGTGTATGGGTGGGCGGGTGGGTCACTATCACTGTACGTGTATGGGTGGGCGGGTGGGTCATTAACACTGTACGTGTATGGGGGGGTGGGTGGGTCATTATGACTGTACGTTTATGGGTGGGTGGATGGGTTAAATTGATATGTAAATCTTGTTTCTCTTTCTTTTATTTAACTTCACTCGCCAGTTAACTTAGCACTGCAGTCGTGTGTGTGAAGTTTTGGCACTACCACTATATATATGTTTGAAGTTTATGCGCTGCCAAACCATCCAACCGATCGCCATGAAAGTTCAATGGCGTTATATCAGAATGGGCATTAGTATCAACCCACTATACTATATAGTGTTAACCCACCCACCCACCCATACACGTACTGTGGCATTGACCCACCCACCCACCCATACACGTACAGTGGTATTGAACCACCCGCCCACCCATACACATACTGTGGCATTGACCCACCCACCCACCCATACACGTACAGTGGTATTGACCCATCCACCCACCCATAAACGTACAGTGGTATTGGCCCACCCCTATATGTACAGTGGTAGTAACCCACTCGCCCACCCCTACACATACAGTGGTAGTGACCCACCCCTACATGTACAGTGGTAGTAACCCACCCACCCATACACGTACAATGGTATTAACACCCTTAACACCCTTCAATACCACTGTACGTGTATGGGTGGGCGGGTGGGTCAATACTACTGTACGTGTATGGGTGGGCGGGTGGGTTACGGTTGATAACGCTGTATGGTCACCTTTGAGTCTATTAGAATTAAACCAATCTGGAGCCTACAAAATTAAACAGCTGATTCGGGCTAATTAACTTGTGGTTTTTGGAATGTCATTACAGTCCTTTTATTGTTGACAAAAATTTAAAATGATTTTTAAATACCACTGTGCGTCGATGGGTGGGCGGGTGGGTTAATACCAGTTAATACCAGGTGGGTAGGTCAGTAGCACCGTATGTGTATGGGAGAATAGATATCTTTTTATTTCACAAAAAAGTGAAGTTAGGCCCTAGTTACCATTTCTTGCGATTAACCTTAAGTACAAAAAATATAATATAGTTTTAAAAGTAAAATTAAAATATATAAAATAAAATTAGATTATTTTTACATAATATTAGGCCTAAAGGAAACTAGGAGATATAGGCAGATCCTGCCATGGTCATAAACTCAACCTAACAGTTAGTGATGGGTCAGTCCTAACAGTCAGTGATGGGTCAGTCCTAACAGTCAGTTATGGGTCAGTCCTAACAATCAGTTATGGGTCAGTCCTAACAGTCAGTGACGGGTCAGTCCTAACAGTTAGTGATGGGTCAGTCCTAACAGTCAATGATGGGTCAGTTCTAACAGTCAGTGACGGGTCAGTCCTAACAGTCAGTGACGGGTCAGTCCTAACAATCAGTGATGGGTCAGTCCTAACAGTCAGTGACGGGTCAGTCCTAACAGTTAGTGATGGGTCAGTCCTAACAGTCAGTTATGGGTCAGTCCTAACAGTCAGTAATGAGTCAGTCCTAACAATCAGTGATGGGTCAGTCCTAACAGTCAGTTATGGGTCAGTGCTAACAATCAGTGACGGGTCAGTCCTAACAGTCAAATGATGGGTCAGTCCTAACAGTCAGTGATGGGTCAGTCCTAAGTCAAATGATGGGTCAGTCCTAACTGTCAGTGATGGGTCAGTCAAATTGCCTGTTGTATATGTGTTTATTTATTTGAAAGGGGTGGAATATTCGAGATCTAGGTTGAAACAAAAAATCCATCCTTTTACCTTTCAAGTGTCAATATAAAAACCTCGCGTAGCTAAATTAAAAAATTGTTATATCTCATTTTCTGTATTGGCGTCTATACTCACATGTTTTGTGTTATCTTTTTATTTTTACGTAAATAGTGTGTGAGTATTCAGTAATATCTAATGTGTAAAACGAACTACGTTGCCAATCGTCATTAACGTTGTACACAAAGATGTTATCCAATTGTTACGTCAAAGGATATTAGATAGATCAATGTGGTACTCTGTCACATACTGGAGGCAAGCTCAGGTGATATTGATATGCACATGTGTGGAGGACGTTAGTGGGGGTGAGCGGTCATAACCCCCCCCCCATAATAACAGCTTAAACACACGTGCTGATTAAAGATACATATAGTGATGGCAAATATTTTCAAAATATCGATATACCGCAAACTAAATGTCGATCTAACGATAATATCGATAGAAAAGTATTGATATATCGGTTAACCAATATATCGGATTTTAAATTGCTTATCTGTTTATAATTAATTATGCATTAACTCTCATGCTATGACCAAAAATACACTAATGTTTTGCTGTCACTATTTGGAATAGCCTTAGGAGAGTAAAAATTAAGTACATTTATCTACACGGAACAAGTTATGGCCTGTGGGGTTGACTGAAAAACATTCAAAATAAGAATAATTATACCTTTAATTTCTATGTTAATTATAAAATAATAATTTAATAACTTTGCTATATTTGTTTTCCACATTTAAAAATGTCATTAGGCTTCTTATACACAACAAATTAAACAAATTAATTCACTAAACCAACTTCCAATACTTGTCAGGTAAAGAATTTAAAAATAAAAGTTTGGAAATCAATTTTCCACTTTACCTCACGTATAAAACTAAATAAAGTTTTTTTATTATTTCAATTCATGTTTTGTACGCATAAACGGCAATAATTTAATTGTGTGTGTTTTTTTACGAGCCGTGATAGTTTTGAGGAGAGAGAATAACGTCAATATTTATTGATATGATATATCGAACCAATATATCGATATGGCTAATATTATCGAAAGAAAGTATCGATACTAATTTATCGATATATTGAAACAGATTTATCGATATTTCCAATATATCGATATATCGTTGCCCTCCCTACATACATAAGCTTATCTGTAACCATAATGCATAGTATTTGATATATTTGTTAAAAAAAACTTGATTTCAATGTTTATTCAATGATATTTATACAACTTATATGTAATGTTCATTTATTTCCAAGCTATACTTACCAAAAGAATTATGTATGATTAACATAATTTTTATAAAGTGACTTAATAAATAATTATATTTTACGAGATGGCACAATCGTTTTAAAATGAACTCAATACTATTTAACAAACATTATAATGGATTATCTAAAGTGTAATTCATGATGTAACATTTATAATTACTTTACAAACACGTATATATAAGATATGAACAAATATTAAACATATATAATACATGTGACATATAAAACATTTTTTTACCTCTACATTCCATATACATCCACCCAATCGTCAAAAGCAGTTGGGTGGATGTATTAGTGTGATCAAATAAAGAGAATGTATCCGAGGTAACGATACCTACCCTTCCATAAACAAGCCGTGGTATTGACCCACCCACCCACCAATACACTAACAGTAGTAATGACCCACCCACCCACTCATACAGGTACGTATGCAGAATCAACGTGATTTATTTTCACTTCTAAGAGAAACAGTTACAGATAATCAAAAATCTTGCCACCAGGTGTAATTTAAATATTCATAATAGTAAAAGGTCACCTACAAGGTTGGCTTTGTAGGTGGGTGGACTTTTATATGTGATAAAACTATTTAATAATAATAATAATAATGATATATCTTCATTGCATTATGACAGTTTAACATTGTATTGAAAACGTCGGTAAATATAATGTTACACCATTCAAACACATATTCATTCAGTCAGTTAAAACTTTGTTACATTGAAATTAGTGTTAATAATAGTTCCTTGTAGCCAGCGGATAGGAACTTGTCAAGACGTCAACAGAGTTAAATCCTTTGATACCAAAAGGCATTTTAGTACAGCTTTAAACTGCGTTGGAACGACGGATCCTTTGATGCTCTCAGGAAGCTGGTTGATTAATCTGACTTCAACTTGAGATGGAAGTTTAACAAACAAATTAGTTCTATGAAACTGTGTTCGATAGTTGTCCTTGCCTCTGGTGTTGTATGTATGTTCATCACCACCCTGAGTCGGCAGTACAAAATTACCTCAAGGATATAGTTACAGAGTAACGTCAGTAAACCGAGCTCCCTGAAAGCTTCGTGATACGACTCTATAACTCAATTTAAACATAATGCCGAAAATTGTTTTCTGCAATCTGAAGACTGTCAAATTTATACTTGACACAGGTTCCCTAAGGCTTAACCCACATGTCACGTGTTGTTGAATGAAGCCTATTTACTATACAATAATAATGCAGTGTTGTAAAGAGTTTTTAAAAGAATACATTCGATTTGCTTCTAAAGTAATATTAATTTATGATGATTTAATTGTTCAACGTTTTAGTTTCAAATGTAATAATAAAAATTACGAAATATATATTACCACAAAGAGAAAAGGGCAAAGAAAACAAACTAAAAAAAATATTAAACCACTTCTTTTTATTGATGATTAGCAGTTAATTAGCATTTACATTATTAATTAATAATTATTACAATTAATAGATGAGAAGACTGATGTTGACCCTAAAAAACTACGATCAATAATTTTTCTAATTTTCATATCTATGTTTTGTCAATGTTTAACTTATCTTTGAATAATCATAAACAAATTTTAATGAGAATTTGTAGTTTAATTTTCAATGGTAATTCCATATTTGTCTGCCACCCTGTTTTTGATATTCATAAACTATCTCTTAGAAATGAGCCTAAATGGCATGCCAAATGCGTTTGCTGATGACGTAGCATTTCTTTATTCTCACAAAAATATAATGACTTTGTTCAATTACATATAAGAAGATTTGCGAACTTTAAAAAGGTGGTGTCATTTAAATAAAATGCAATTAAATGTCAAAAAAACTCAATATGTGAATTTTGATTTCAAAGATTTTAATTTTGAAAAAGAAATGAAATATCACATTTTAAATTGTAATGAAATTAACTGCAACTGTGAAACGATCAGTAAAGTCTCACACTTCAAATATCTTGGGGTAATTTTGGACAGTAAACTTACTTGGGGTAAACACATAACAACTCTACAAACTAAACTTAAATCTTCAATTAGGAAATTTTATTTTTTACGAAATTTTTGTTCCAAAGATTTATTAAGAAGTTTATATTTTGCATTAATTGACTCCAGATTACAATATGGATTAGTATGCTGGGGCGGGACATTTAAATACCTAATTGAAAAGATAAGAGTTATTCAAAACTACTTTTTAAGAATAATTTCAATAAAAAATAGAAGGGATAGCTCCTTCCCTATATTTTATGAGTTAAGAATTTTGCCCCTGCAGCATCTTTTTGTGTTCAAAGTTTTAAGACTGTTTTATTCAAGATGTGGTAACCTTGGAACAATTGATTTGATATACTCTACAAGAAATATTTACCGTAGAATTTTCAGAATACTCAAAGTTAACAAATCAAATTTGAAACACTCTTTTTGTTATCTCGGACCACATATGTTTAATAAGTTGCCTTTGGGAATAAAAAGTCTAAGCAATATTAGCAAATTTTGTAGCAGATTAAAAATATGGTTGTTTACTCAACAGAAATTGATTTTTTTAAATTGTAGTCTCCCTGGTCTATATGTACAGTTAGTAAATGAGAAAATATTTTTCCTTTTCTCAATTGTGTAGTATTTCTAAAAAATGTATCCTTAGTAAATGTTTTAATGAATTGATTTATTTGTATATGTATTGTGCAGTGGAAATTAGTCAGCTGTGTCTGACAGACGTCACAGAGAGCCGGCTCAGGTGTTTTATAATTTTGAACTCTGGACTCTAGCTGATAAAATGTTTGTATTTTCGTTATCACCGGCCACACTACTTGAATCAGTGGTCAGGTAATTCCTAAGTACTGTGTAACCTTGTAATATTTCTAGATATTGTTTGGTGGAATAAATCATTTATTTCATTAAATTTATTCCATATTTATCAGATTTAGTTATACAATTGTACAAGAGTTTGTCTTATTTTATGTTTTAAATTATTTGTTACGGTTATGGTTATGGATTTTAAGGTTCAATTAAAAAAGTATTTATAGTTGCTTATTATTTTTAATTTAACTATGGTCTCCTATTTAAACATGTGTTGATAGGATTTTGTTTATATTCATTCTTATTTACATACAATTTTCTTTAGAATTCAAATTCAATATACTTTTAAAAAGTTGTATCAGTAATTCGTAATTATTTATTTTATAAGTAAATAATGAAAAATCAATATATTTTTTATAACGAATTAACACTAATTTAAACGATGTAAGCATAATTAAATGTATTTTAATAATCCTTATACTAAAACAAATGGCATATCTCAAACTACATTTATTAACAATATTCTCCAATAAATAATTTTGTCACACCTTTTCTCCGACCCACTCTACCTGGTGTTTACTTTGGAATTACTTACAACTCCGTCGAATATCAGAAGACCGGTTGACGTCTGTCCGTCCGTCCCCAAACCATTGTGTGATATGAACAGTCGTGGCAGTTGACTCTCCTTCCTCGCTTGACGACCAGGCAGTGCTAGCTAGTTAACAGTAGCTGACACCCACTTTTTAAAGTTGAAAATTACTTAACTTTAAAAATGTTTCATGTTTACATTTTTTACGTATATATTTAAAATTTTAACACACCTTACAGGATAAGTGTGACTAGTGCCCTCTACAAATAAACAGTTTTGGTTTATTTTTAATAATTTTATAAATTTTGATCAATATTTATTGGTATGTACAAAATAAATCAAAACAGTTAGAAATATCTGTCCTAGGGTGCAATTATGTAAACAGGTATCAAAACAGGTAAATTTTTAAAAATTACGTTCATAAATAAAGCTGTAATATTTTATTGTATGTGATATTGACCTTATGGAGAATCAGATCCAATATGGTGGCAGGAGTAGCAGACTTTTCTATAATTACCGAAGGGATTCTCACATAGTTTTTATAGTAAAATATTGTAAGTATTTTGAAAATACATCAATTAAATGAGTATTATATACATTATTATCACAAATGAACACTTTCCGATACACTTAAGCCCATATTGACATGCTGCTTGTCATCAACACATCAATATACAATGTAAATTACGTCGCTATTGTTGGGACTAGAGTGGATCTACATGTTCTGTTTGCCGTCGATTGTGTCAGTTGGTAATTGATTTCCAATTATTACCAATTTCCAATAGTAAATTGTCAATCAGAGATTCCTAGAATGTAATCATTACAACCAATTCCTGTATCAGGATCATCATTAACTCCGTTAACATTTTATTTCCAAAAACAACCTCGACGATATTTGTATTTGAATTAAACATAGTTATTATTGAGAAGAAGCTAAATTGTCTAATAAAATATCAGAATAACTTGACATTTATTACTTATTTAGCAGTTAGTTAGCTTTGAAGACAATTATAAGGGAATTAATTTGTATAATATGAAGCGAATGTTAATAAGAAATTTTTTTCATTTCTACCATCTCCACCATCAGCTCAATTTCCGTTATAATTAATGAAAAGTTCTTCTAAAATACAGAATTAAAATTAATTGTTCAGTAAGGCTTGTTTCTTATTTAAGGCTGTTGTTGAAATTGAATATATACAGGGTGTACCAAAAGTATGGGGGTAGAAAAATATATACAGGGTGTACCAAAAGTCTGGGGGTAGAAAAATATTATTTGAACCAATACAGATAAAGCACTTGCACGTTACACATGTGATGTATAATATACCGAAAAATCTACTTTTTAATGCAAATATAAATGGTTTGCATTGTACTGGGGACTTTCCACAAGGAATTTTAAATTGAACATCATATTAAAGGCCTCTATTATTAGAACACAATGACGCAAATACAAACTCAAAGGAATCACTCAAGCCAAAATGGCAATAGTTTAAAGTTACAAACTTGAACTTTACAATTGATTACTCTATTGAACTAATATACATTAAAGCAATAACTTGTAAAACATCGATACTTTTATTCAACATATGAAGCAAATCCCAATCGTTTTTATCACATCTGTTGGGGGACGGTCCGTGAGGAGTCTGTGAATATAAAAAAATAACAATTTAAGTGGTTTCCTTTGTGAAATATTAAAGATAGTTTCCACCAACTCTGACACCACGCTACTTCGCTTCCTCCTAAAGTAGACTTATACGGGTTTCTAGCTTATAAACCATTTTTATAATTGGAAAAAACCTGATTTCAATCGGAAAATATTAAAATTAAGTGAAATACATTAATAACCAGATCAAAGTGCATTGCAGAATCCCATTAAGTAAGTTTCTTTAAGACTTATTCCTCAGAGTATGGTCAAAATATTTTGATATTAATAGGAATCAGGAACAAAACATAAAAGCGCGGGTGCTGTACAATATTTTTATGAAAAGATGTTGCAGAATGAGTTTTAATATCGATGTAATGGGTTTAGAGAGAACCAGAAGGTAAGGAGGAGGATAAGCAAGCGTAGAGAACCACCATGCAGTGAAGAACCTGCAGTCGGATAGTATTACAATATTTTTTTTATCGATAAGCAGGTAGCATAAGTGTAGACGATGTCAAAAGTGATATGTCTTTGAGAGTGAGATGTTCTCCTAGGCATTACTGAGTTCAACTTGTTCGAAGAAAATAGCATATTACCTCCCTGCGGTAACCCGTAAAAAAAGCCTAAAACCTCTTAGCTAGCAAAAAAATCAACAGCATTCTTACTTAAATCCCAACTCTGACAAATCGATCTAACAGAATACTTATTGTAAATTAACACAGACGTAAGATAAAAACTGCTAATTAGTTGATTGAGTCCTAGCATAGTTTTAGATCATATGCAATGTCATGGCGTAGAATGGAGGACCATCTGTCGACACATCAGTACAATCACACCTTGACAAGCCGAGGGGTGAGTGAATGGTTCTGCGGGCGGCGGACTAGGGCAGCTGCGACAATACTCCCAGCATTGTGTCGCCCCTAGTATGGAAATACGATCCAATTAGACGTGTTTCCATGTGGAAGGGAAGGAGTGGCCCACATTAACTGACTCTCCTATCTCGGAACATTACCAAACGCAATCACCCGTGCCCGTCAGAACGTGCCACTCGAGATCGCACTGGGGGACTTTCAAGGGTCCCAGATGGATGGATGGAGTGTTCTTAATGAACGTAATCCTTAGATTTACCTAACAATCGAACTAATTTGCATCTCTACTGAAATATGGAGTTTAATTATTCATTTTGTGCTTGAAATTCCGTTAAAATTGTTAAAAAAAAACTCATGACTTAAATTTATGAGTAGAGACTCACAATTCTAGAGCTTCATTCATATATCTAGATGATTATTTTTTTTAGTCAAAATCAACATGTGTAAATGCTATATAATACAAATATTATTGGACTTTTAAGGTAGGGTAGTATTTATAGTATTTTTATTGTGCAAATATCTTTACCATTCAATTTTGCTTTCGTAATGACCAAGAATGCAGCCAAGAGAAATGGAAAAAGTTTAATGCATAATTATTTATGTCACAATTTTATTTTATATAGCAACCATTGTTGCTTCTAAACATTTATAACATTCTATTTTTAGTTTCTTTTAACTACAATTTAGTTAATTATTTAATAAAAAAAGATAATAAAAGAGGCTATGTCGGTCTTAGAAGGTGCAAGGTTTTTAGTAAAGAGACTAATAATAACATCACATTTACTTTACAAAAATCAAAACAAAATTGAAATGTAGCTGAAAGCTAACAAAATATAAAATACGAAATTACAACAGTTCATACATTTGTTTAGATATACAGGGTTGAGAAAATGTCTGGAAAATTAGTTTTATTATTAATTGAAATAGAGAATTAAAACTTTACTGGATAAGTTGGAAACTAAAAACAATTTTTTTAACGTTCTTAATGAATCTCTACCTCTAATGAGGAACGTCTCACAAGGAGTCAGTAGATAATGTTTAATGTAGGCATAGGTCGATGTGCATGCCATTTTAAAGGTCTTAATTAGTAGAACATCTTGCCGCAAATTAGACCTCAATTGGTTAATCCTAAACAAAATAGTGGTACTCGACAGTTTCAACACTGATCTTATGTGCAAGTTCAAGAATGACTTGCAAGTGCTACAAAACTACTTACATGATTACTGTACACAAACGCGTACTTTAAGATGTTTTCGGTGTCTTACTATTCTTCTATTGGAATGGTCTATGAGGAGTCAGTAGAACATTTAAAATATAAGCTAAGGTTTATATGCACTACATTTTAAAGGACTGGTCAATAAAATAAGAATGCAGAATACCACAATTCAAAAGCTTTATCCGTTACACAATGATAGTGGTTTAAATCTTTTGTCTCAGTAGCTTTTTGGGCTAAAATGTTTTGTTGTCGATACAAGAACGCCGATTTGAATTGTTAATTGTTGAAATTAAGTATCTTATGCTATAAGGATTGACAAATGCTACACCACCTACAGTTTGATTCTCCATGAGGCCAATGTTAATTTAAAACAAAGGTTTTATGAACTGAATTTTAAAATAGACCTTTTTTGAAAAATAATTCAATTGCCTGAAGCTCCCTTGGATCAGATTTTAATTCCACCCCTTGATGTATTGTTCAAAATTCCGCGTATATTTTTAAATATATAAAAACCACTAGAAAAAACTAGTCGTACTTGTCCTAAAAATCATGTACACATTTGATATACATATGTTAAATAATGTAAGCGTGGAACTGTTACACGTACAGTAATGTTCAACTGCAAAACACGGGCGTCAGCTACTGATAACTGACACTGCCTGGTGGGCCACGGAGTAGAGAGAATAAACTGCCATTATGTGTTCAAATCACATAATGGTTTAGGGACGGACGGACAGACAGACGGTCTTCTGATAGTCGACGGAGTTGCAAGTAGTTCCTAAGTTAACGCCAGGGTTGGAGGATTGAGTATGACAAAATTAGTCACTGGAGAAGACTGTTAAATTTCTTGACAGTGGCCTCTTTAAAATAACACACTCGTTGATTTTCTTGATGTTCTTGATGATTAATTTTAATTTTTTTAGAGTTATGAAGGAAACTAAATGTTAGTTCAGGAAACAGCATGTAAAAAATTGATTTATTATTATTGTGTTCTTAGTAACCTATTTTTATCATCATCTAAGTAACGGTATGGTGTTTAATAGGTCTGTTGCTCACTAATTGATTAGCACTCCTGCCTTTAAGGCAAGGTATCACGGGTTATTCTGGGTGGGGAGGGGTCCAACAAGGTTGGTTTGGAACCTTTTCTACTCCTACGTTGGGATCGTACAGCTTTTTCTGGTTTTGAAAAAAAATTGTGAACTCTTCTGGTCATTTTTGGGGTTTAATAAATTAAGTAACAGCCTGTAAGTCATTATCAGCTGTTTTTAAAATTAGGCCTTTCATTTATTTTACTTAATTGACTTTTGTTTCATAAAACTAAGGGAATAATTAGTTTTTATAAAGTACTTATCACATATGCGTGTCAGAAAAACAAGTCTTGCTGGGTGGAATGTTAATTCGAAATATGCTCCAGAGTTTCAAACTCTGGAGTGAGTGGGGGGGGGGTTCAACACCCACACAAAATATGCTCGTGACATGCCCTTAAAGCGTGGATAATGTGTTTGAAATGCAGAAATGTAGCGTGCAAAGTTGGAAATAGAACCCTGAAAGAAAGCTCTGTTCGGATAAAAATGGGCCGTGAATAAATAAATGTTACTTTTATAAAGAAGACCCACGTGATTCACAAAACGAACCGATTAGTAATGGTAATGTATTTAGGGTGACTATTAAGGTTCTAATTTAGTGTTATATTTGGAGCATGACTGATATATAGTTAATATCTTATATCAGTGTTAACACGGTGAGTTTGAAAAAAGAACTCTCCAAACACACTACACATATAACTCTTGTTTATATTTTGCTTTGTCATGCCCACACCTTCGTTATTTGGTCAAAGTATGGGCATTATTTTTAACTTCTTTATCTGGACGTGCAATCCAACCATCTGATATAAATACTTGGATATTACACAACCCTCTATTACATCGTACTGATAATCACGTCGGATGGACAACATAAATGAGTTTTTATGTTAGAAAAGTTTAATATTAAGTTACAAATAATGTAGGACTGACGATTTCTATGATATAACTTAATGATTTATAGTATTGAATCAATGAGGAAGCACAGATGGCGTAGTGCTGTAACCCAGCCATCCCACTGATGGCTACTTGGGACAAAGAGTTGTGGATATTATAGGCGACAGATTCTTTGTTCGGTTGTCTAAACACGCGCGTGGCAACCATTCAATGGTCGCCATCGGCGTGGATACTTGCAGAGAAATCGGGGGTGTCCATGTTGGCTGGTAGTTAGTGAACGGACGATATTTAGAGAATAGAAGTGAGAATAAGGATTGTTAAATAGCTGAAAATCAGTTCAACACTATGAGGTTCAGATTCCACATATTCTAAGGGTAGGTATCTTAGTTACCCTGGTGATATTATTATTAGTAAATCATCACTACGATCGGCGTTTTAATGGCTAATAATATACAAGTAAATCAAAACAAGGTATATACTTCTTAGATAACTATAAATATACCATTATTAGCTTATAAGTTAAGTTGTTTGTCAACAATATAGAGCCGTAGGGTAGGTGGGCAGATGTAAAGAGAATAAAATATATTATTTCATGGTTTTTGAGAAACAGCGTAATTATTTTTTAGATCTATGTAATACTTAACACAATTTAATCCACTAGATATTACGTGTGATAAAGATAAACGAATCAATCGAAAATTTAACAATGTTAATTTTTCAAAACACAATAATGTTTAGTGACCTATGTGTGATATACACACAAATATAGTATATAACGTAATATGCCTATTTATTTCTAGTGTAATATTACGTTATTGAATGTACGAAAGGATGAAATATTAAATCTATTCAATATGAAAAATACAATTTCGGTTTTGAACTGGAAATACCACGAGTACCATGTAATGAAGTTGGATAAAGCGCATGTAGATGGAAAGGGACACTGTAGCACAACCCCTACTCTGTCCCTTTCCACTTTGTGGACCAACTAAAGAATATCAATTGTGCAAGAATCAAAGTCAGCTCCTTTGCAGAATTCTTTCCCTTTAGCAACGGCCCTTTCATATTTCATCCTTTTGTACCTGGCAGTTCATCACAACATCATGTTGTCAAGACTTTCAGACAACTCCCACCCCCACCCCTAGCTCACTTATAGACTAATTTGGAAGAATGAAGAGATCAAAGAGTAAAATTGCCTTTTACGTTCACTGTTACTCAATATTTGTGTTTATATGACTTTAAAAAAAATATGATGTCCTAAAAAGTTCCTATGATTATATTATAAAGAAGATATAACTAAAAGGTAGAATATAAAAGCATCGCCGAATTAGAGTAAAATAAACATAATAGGTCGACACTATGATGCAGTGCTGTAATCCAGATACTAAGTGCTGTGAAGATTTTAGACGATAACTTTTTTCTCATTAATCTTATCACCAACGTCCACTCAATGGTTAACATCGTCATCGACACTACGAGAGAAGTTTAATTTGTAAAAAGGACGTCTTATTTTACAAGGTGAAGTTGGGGCTAACAGTTAACCTGGGGACGGCTTATAAGTGACTTCCAAACCATGCACTGCATGCAAGGACGGGATTACTCTGGTTATCCATCCAAGGAACAGCCATGCTCGAAGACTAATTTTATTTCCTTGCTGTTACAGCCAATGAGTACTCAAGCTAAATCAAGATCAATTGTTTTTTTTTTTTTTTTTTTTTTTTTTTTTTTTGTGAATCAAGAGGATGTCCTAAACTGCAAAGAAGAATCAAAACTTCATAATGAGTATTTACAATTCAAAAAAATCTGAAAGAATCGTGATACCGTTTCATTTTAAAACAACTGCAACGTTTCTGAGCGAGTGATCAGCTGCCGTAATATTCAACTGAGTTATATTGTGGACCCCACAACAAAAACAAATATAAACAGGACCTATAAAAATTACAGGACATAGATATTTATTACCACTTATGTAATAAAATAGAAAATTTTATGAAGGTGATGACAGAATTGACATACAGTCTAACCCACATTTCTTTAAAAATTGTTTTTTTTTTCAAATTACGTTAGGCTAAAAGAAGGTTTCTGAACAGTGAGATGTTTAAAATCACTTATACGTCGGAGGACTGCGCTGATTAACGGCTGGATGCGAATGGGGCTAATCCAGAGAATTTGAATAACAAGCAGATGGAATTGATTTAGTATTGAAAGGGGAATGGAGCCGCAGCAGTGTGATCGGGTAGTCAACAGCCGCCCTACTATGGAGGTGGGGCGTCACCCCCTATGTATATACAAACATGACGTTTAACTCGTCTGTCGTCACAGACTGGCTTGATTTTTCGAGACTAAAATGACCATTTCTTATCCTCCTTTTCTTGGTACTTTGTTTGAGTAACTCACAACGAGAACAGTAACGGAATATGTATTAGTAAACTTCATAAAAAGAAATTTTACATAAATATGTTTCTGTAATGTTGCAGACATGCAAACCAGTTCCAATACAGAAACGATTATCACTAACTACGCAAACAAAATAGCCTTGAATAATGAATAGTTTTATTATTTTTATTCACAGTGCTTACTTAAATTAAAAAAAAAAATGCCTCTTAAGTCAAGTTACAATGTGCAATGACCAAAGCTCACTCATTCGTTTGGTAAATAGTAACAAAAACTTTTTTAACGAGACGTTTATTACTTTTTTTGTATCTCTCTGAGAGAAAATATTTTAGATTAATTTCTTAGCACACACATGGAGTCTATAAATATTACTTTTGTCAAGTTTCAAAACTTTATACATTTGAGAGCTCTGTCAGTCAGTCGATGGTATTTGGCTTTTATATTTAGAGATAATTAAGGATATAATCCAAAGATAAATAAAATATACTTTAAATGTTGCTTTTATTCAGTTTGGTAATTTTAAACTGTGACCGATTACTTGGTTAGACGAGTTACATTTTCTCTAATTTAGGGATGAAAGCTAATTTGGACCAATTCCTAACATATATTGTCCAAAAACAGTTTTCTTTTTTCCAATAAGAGTAATATTGGCATTAATAAAATATTATAATTTATTCCAAAGAGCTGATACAAAAACTTAAATATAACCTAAAAGCTTGGCTAATGGGGTTTTCATGGTAAAATGTATTCTACTTCCGCTTACAGTATTGCACTACTTTGCATCTACCCAAAGTAGACTTACGTGGTTTTAAGGACAATAAGCTTTGTTAGCTAGGGGAACGGCAGCGTGATGAGGTTTTATATTGATGTGATGGTTTTGATAGGACCATGGAGGGAAGGGTAAGTAAGCGTAGAGAACCCCCGCGCAGCGAAGCAAAGGCTGTAGGTTATGCCACATAAAAACATTTTTTAAAGTTCTTTACTTACATTGAGAACAACTATGGTACTATCCTTCTTTGTAACATATTTAAATAGCAGTCCTGTAAAAACTACAAGAATCGCATTGACTCGATATAAATTAGTAAAGTATGACTATAGTGTGAAAATGCGTGTATTATTCAACGTATTGCAGTTTTGGTTCATAAGTAACTTTAAAATCTTGAATTAGATATAGTTAAAAACTATTTCAAGCGTCAAAGTGAATCATAGACATCCTTGTTCTTCACAAACGTAAGTGTATGGGTGGTTGGGAGGGACAGTCTTCAATGGTGGGAGATCAGCAGAACGTACCCATACACGTACAGTGTTGTTGAGAGGTTTATTTGCTCTTGGTCCATTGATTCTTATTTAAATAGACATAAATTATATAAGTATTAAATAAATAAGAAACACACTATAAAAACACATCGTATTTATGTGCACACATAATTTGTTTTGATAATGGTCCAAGCAATCCAACAAAATTTCACGCAAAACCAACTAAAACTATTGTGTTAATTGTACCATTTACTCTTAATACAATTTACTCACAATTACTCTTAAAATTGTGAGTTTAGAAAATTCTTTGTATTTTTTATTCAAAATTGTTCCAGATAATATCACGTTATAAGCCGTGGTATCCATAGATCAAAGGTTGTTTTATTTTGCCATATAACAATCTATAGTGTACCGTTGTTATTTTTATTCTGCCCAAAGGAAACAAAGACGAACGTAGCCTATTTCTCCGGAGAAAAACATCAACATAGTTAGACAACACAACTCTTGTCTCGGGATACGGAAGCAATCAAGGGGATGGATCTCTTTTATCTCCTTTCTGAAGAAAGGAAATCCCTCAAAGATGAAAACAGGATCGAAAACAAAGAGTGTAAAAGAACAAGCAAGCTGTACTTTTCGTTTGTGAAATTGCGGTTCTGTTAAATAATAAGCGGTTTAACCACGAGAGCTTTATAAATGATCATTTTAACCATTTATTACTTCAAATACGTATTTTGTGTTTCTATAGCCTACATACACTAGGAGTTCGACATGTTTAAGGACATACTATTTTATTATCAGTACCACCGTATAATTAGTGTTGTATGTCTTATGTTTGATAAACAAAAATATTGACACACCAAATACACAAGAAACGTTAAAAGAAAAAAAACTGGTTACAAAAACGTGTGTACATTATTCCTAGATATGTGAAATTAAGGCAATATTTTTTTTACACGTTGGAACATGAAATGAATGAAAATGTATTCATGTTTACATATGCAAACTAGGTACAATGATTGACTTCACAGAATAACGTTAAGATATAAGCTTTCTTGATTCGTTCAACGATGGTTGGTAAGTGTATCTGTTATATATAGAACACACGTGGCAGCAGAGTTCATTGACTCACAGCTGTGAATGCGTGAAAGTGTATGTGTAATGAATTGTCTGAGTGGGAAACAATATCCCGTAACTCACGGGTGACCGTTCGGGACAGAGGATGTTTCAATACCCTCTGAGCAGCTGACCTTTCCATCAATCCTGCTATCCACGTATTGACTACTTGCCCACCTCATTTGTTTTAACATATTGTAACTGCTGTTCTTGAACATTTTACATATCTTTTAATATTTTTAATTTTACTGGATTGTCATTAGAACGCCTTGCCAGTGTAGAAATAATTTACTGTTACACTTAATCAATGCATTACTAATGTAAAATTAATTATATTTCTTGGACGATGTTGACTAATCAGTTCTATCTTAAATCTCTTTAGAATAGGCTGTGGTGTACCACAAGGGTCAATATTAGGCCCAATCATGTTTATTATATACGTTTAAAACTTTCCTTTAAATGTTAGTGATGAAATTTCGCCTTACGTTTTAAGACTCGCGTTTGCTTAGTTATGATTTAAATATATATATAAAAAACTAAATCGTGAATATTTTACGTTTAGCTACTGGCCTATGTATAAATCAAAAAGATCGTGATAAAACTTTAAGGTGTCACTATTGAGTTTAAATTAAATTAGGATAGTCATGTAGAAATACTAGCAAAGGAACATGATGAAAGTTTATGCTTTGATGGTTAAGGGGTAGGATTTCATCTGATATACTGAAAAGTATTTACTACGCCTATGTTCACAGCCACTTTTCTTATTGAAAAATTGTCTGGGGTTACCACTCCTCTGCTTCTCGGATATTTTATCTGCAAAAATTGGCCATTAGAATTCTAACTTAAGCAGGTTTTCTCTTACATTTTTCTATAAAGGGCGTTGAAAAAGTATGGAACCCCCTTCGTTTCTCTTACATGGGTAAAAATAAATAATTGAGATTTAATGTTTGTCTGTAGAAAGTGTTTCCCTATCTTATGATGGAGTTTGTAATTTTTTCAACTTAAACGGGATATACCGTGTAGTATGTCGTAAAAGTTAAATAAAAGGCTATGATGCGTTGCCCATCATTTTAAAGCCTATTTTTTTCTGGATCTGGAGCCACAAGTTTAAGGTCAAAAGAACCACCTTACCAGAATTGGCGACTAGTTAACTTTTCTTAGCAGTGATATTTAAGTTGGAATTCGAAATGTTGTAAAAGCCAGTTCTGCTTTAAGAGTTATATTTAATTACATTATATCAATAATATAATTTTAAACTTATTTTCCATTTTTTTCAAATATCTATCTTTATTGGGGCTTTTACAACATTTTGAACTCCCATTTAAATATCACTGTTAAAAAAGGTTAAACAGTCGTCGTTTCTGAGAAGGTTAAGGTTCTTTCGACTTAATATTGTGGCGCATTATTAAGAAAAATTATTTAATTACAAGAAAAATTATATGAACTGGATTAATAATTTTTCAAAACAAACAAAATTCTTAAAGCTTTTGTTTGATTTGCTGGAAGTAAACCCAAAGCAAGATATTGTTGTAATTACTTGAATTTCACCTGATGTTTAAGATAAAATATCTCATTTTAAAATACCTTAACGGTTTGGTAATATGACAGGTCAGTTGAATTCTGTGTTAGTGATAGTTTATCTGATTAACTGCCACGACAGTTCAAATCACACAATGGTTTGGGAACGGACAGACAGAAGACAACTGGTATTCTGTTAGTCGACGAAGTTGTAAGTAGTTACAATGTCTGTACTAAGTAAAGCGTTGGAGGACGAATGTGACAAAATTATTCACTGGAGAAAATTTGTAAACAATACTATCAAAATCATATTACAACTACAACAAAAAAATTGAATGTATACCTTTGGAGGACGGATTATCTAAAGCTTCTACGTAGATTAATCAAAATATAGTTGAAAAGTAAAATGCTCTTAAGTTGAACTACAGTTTTATCTCTCTTTGGTAATCTCGACAAGATTAATCACAGATTTTCAACACAAGCAGTAAAAGAAGTCAGATTGTGTAACCCAGATCGTTGACGATGCACTTGAAGTGTTTTATTGAGTCGTTCTATTTAATATTCCCATCTTCACGTCAAGAAGTAGGATAGTCGCCAAATTAATCAGTGTTGACTACACCGACGAGACAGTTAAACCTGATGAACTCAGAATACTTCGGTTTTAAGAGTCGTTCTAAATGTCCTCAGGATGATTCTTTGTTCAGTAACCACCAATTGTGGAGTAGAGTGTATTGGTTTTATGTAAGGTATTTGTTTATGACTATCAAACACATTTATAGCCATTAACGAGTTTTATTGAAACATAAATAATTAAACTTTTAGTCAATTTCACTGTCATATATTTTGCTCTGTCGATATATCTACATGAAATGATTTCTTTCAAATGTAAATAAAAATCATCCCAGTTAACTAGACACATTAGATAAATAGTTTCCTTGTTGTGAACGTTACTGCACATTGAATGGTTTTGATAAGTTAACTTATGTTATTGCATGTGAATTTAGGATTTCTCATTAAAAAAACAACAGAAGATGGTTTTTTTCTAACTTTCGGTAAAAAGTGAATCAAAGGCAAAGGCGTTCACTTCAAATTGAATAAAAATTATCCGATTTGACTAGAAATTAATTAATAGTTATGCAATAGAAAAAGGCATCAAATAAAAATCATTCCACCGATTTACATGCAAAGGATCTTTAATTAAAGTTCTTTTTAAGTTTTGTGTACACTGAATAGTTTGAACGGGTCACTCAAGATTTTTGGATATAAATTGTTACTAAAAGAAATTTAATTTATCATCCCTGGCTTGGCTTCAATTTCATGATATTTGGAAATGTTTCAATATTGCTTGCTCTCAATTGTATTTTGAATTCTTAAATTACTAAAAGAGTTGCTTTAAATACTTTCATTACGGTAGCTAATGAGCTACGAACTATGTAGTTTGGAATTTTAATTTAATCCTAATTTTGACTTTACTTTTTACTGTGGCGTGAAATGTTAACATTACTTCACAAAAATGCCCAAAACACATGTTATTGCGTAACAATGTATAATCTTAGTATATTCAGAAAACAGATGATTAAATGGATATCAGGTTAAAACATGAATTCTGATGATTTAAAAAATTCTGAAATTGCAATCTAAGAACTTTCAAAACGTTAAATATTGTTAAATTACATAAGAGTGTAAATACAAGTTATAACTGTTCTTCTCTTATCACCACTTTGTTAAAGGCCCGTTTCCCTAACTGCGGGTTATGTTCCACAGCGGAGTGCGGTGTTGAACGTATGGAGTCCTCAGAGCACCCATACTTCCTACGAGTGTTATCCTAGGAATCGTAGGCCACACCCCGCCAACGGGGTTCAGACTGCGGACTGCAAGGTCTGCTTCTAGAGGAGTTTACCCCGAAGTCCGCTGCGAGATAGCGAAGAGATCTTGTCGTTCTGTTCGAGTGGTTATTTTTTTGGTTTGTGTACTACTGTTTTTAATTTTCTTTTAAATGTCTAAGAATTCATTCACTGTCAAAGATGATGAACGATTAGTAGAGTTGGTAGCGGGTCGCTCTGGGATCCATCCAATGTTGATTTTAAAAACATATAAAAAAGAACATATTTGAAAACATTGTTCATGGTTTGTAAATAGCTACTTTAACGAACATAATTACAGGACAGCTGCTGTTAATTATCAATTTTAGCAACTTTTAAATTTGTTTCTACAAGAGAGCAGGATATCTATTTCCAGGAGTTGTTTAAGCTACATCCAATAGGAAGTTTGAGACAATGATAGTGTAAATATTACACTTGCAATTGCCAGGAGTAATGTGAAAATGAAAAAAATAACTTGTCTACTAAATAGCATGTTGAATTAAACAGGTAGTCATAAACGCAAAGTAAATTGCGTAAGGAGGGAGAGAATGTTAACTTCTCCCACCACAGTTTCCAAACTTGCTTCTAAGTACGAAATAGAAAGTATTCGACAAAATAATACTTTCAGATCGTTATCCACAACAACATACCCAGTGAGTGCTTTAGTCACTCCATCGAGAACATGCAGCCCTTTATCACACGATAGTTACATTTGTGATCTTATCTTAGTTATTTTATTTCTTCCATTATACTCAATAAAAGCAACGTTTCATAATTGACCGTTATTAATTATTTTATTATTAAGGTACTGTTTAGTTTTACTTCTTTTTAAATACACTCATTGTTTAAATAAGAGAGAACTTCCGTACTCCGCAAAGTCTAAGAAAACACTAGTCTTTTTATGTTTGCGGTGCGGTCTAAATTCATTGAACGCCGCACTCCGTTGCAGAGTACAACCCGCAGCTAGGAAAACGCGCCTTAATGCAAAACAAGCAGTACATAACACTATCGAGAATACGGTATTAACAAAGCCCATAGAACATTATTCTGTTTCTAGTATTTGGCCCAATGTTGGGCACATCGTCCCCAAACCGCCGATAATGCTTGCCCAAGTTCATCACGGGTGGCTACTCAAGTTGATCCACGCCGATCACTGTTACTACCCAAGTTGATCACGGGTGGCTGGCTACCCATGTTGGTCACGGGTTACTACGCAAGTTGATCAAAGGTGCCTGCCTACTCAAGTTGATCACGTGTGCTACTCAAGTTGATCACGGGTAGGCTACTTCCTAAGTTGATCACCGTTACTACCCAAGTTGATCACGAGTACTACACAACATGTAATTGAGCAAGGATGGCTGCTCGAGTTCATTGACATCTCGTTCTCTCATTTCTATAGTGAATGGTAACAAAGCCTCCGATTGGTCGGTATTGGAATATTATTTATTACTTACCTATTTTACGTCTTTGATAGAAAATATTTTAATATATTTTTATAGTAATCTATAGCATACAAAGAATATTTGTACCGAGTTTCATGGTCCAAAGCCTTGTAGTTTTATAAAAACTGTGATTAGTTAGTATTTGTATTTTATATTTATAGAATATATACTGACAAGTTGTAGGAGATTGATGTATACAGAAACATAAATAATACATAATTAGTTGTGTTGTCATTAGTTGAATTATTCTATAACTAAATAATACAACATTTTATTATTATTTTGTATAGTTTTGAATTAAAAAAAAAAAAAAAAAAAAAATACATTCAAAATAGGTAAGAATATTTTGCTAATTGTTTTCGGCGTTCCTACTTCAATTCATAAAAATAAACATATTAATAGTTTTTCTTTTCATTAAAAATAAGAGAATGTCTTTTCATTATGTTGTCTTTTCATTATAAATAAACAAGACAACACAAGAAACAGTGATTCAAGTTTTAAAACAGAACCAAACCAAAATAAACAATGATTAACGTAGGAACCATTTGGAACGTAGGATGATATGAGAGCCGTGACTCATTGGTGGAAAGAATTTGCTGTCATTAAATTTTGGGCAACGTTGGATAAAAGCAGAAGAAAAGAAATGAGCGATTCAAATTTGACCTCCAAATAAATTTAGAGAGGATTCATTCTTCGGTGGATTAGCGGAAAGGGTCTATTATATAATTTTTAATGCGTAGCAATTCTTGATGGTTTGTAAATAGCTACTTTAACCAACCTAATTATAGGACAGCTGCAGTTGATTGTCAATTTTAGCAACTTTTAAATTTTTTTTCTACAAGAGAGCAGGATATCCATTTCACACAAGTTGTTTTAAGCTATATCCAATAGGAAGTTTGATAAAATGATGGTGTAAATATTACACTTGCAATTGCTAGGAGTAAGGTGAAAATGACAAAATACCTTGTCTACTAAATACCATACTGATTTATAAACCATAACACTAATATTTACGAATTTTATCACTCTTTATTTATTATTAATTGGTCGGTAGCGTAGTTGGTTCAATCCCAGCTTCATGTGCTAAAGGTTGTCAGTTCGATCCCAATCAGAGTCAATACATTTTGAGAAGGATCAGCTGATAACCACCGGCTGTTCATTTGTCATTGGGCTATTAATTAATGACACTTTCTAAGGAATAGTCGGCCTTAGTTTGTAACAATGACTACATTCGCTCATCTACACTCATCACACTCAATCGAAATCCATATTCGCCCATATCTTGACGATCGGCGTCTTATGAATAAATAAATAAAAATAAATAAATAAATAAATATTAAAGAAAATTAAATTTAGCTTTTCTTCAATCATTTTATAGTTCTTTATTATTACAACACCCTAGTTTATAAGTCAAAATATATTTGAACTTTGCACTTTGAACTTTGCACTTGTAAATGTAAAAGCAAGACCATTTACATTTATAAAAAAAGAGTTTTTATTGTATATTTTTTGTTTCTAAAAAATCTAAATTATAGATGTGAGTATATCAAACTGTAGGACATTTTAGATTGTCTCTCTTTTTAAAATTAATTTATTAAAATTAAGATATATTAAAAAATAATTTTTTTTAACGTACATTTGAATATTAAATAATACACATCTTACATTCGAGTAATTAAATATTGTTCATGGTTTTAATTTGATATAATTTATAATACCTTTGCGATTTAATTGGATATTTCTGTATATTTTCACTTTGATAAAGACTGTTGCCGCTTTTTAACTAAGTGAAAATAATTACAATAGTAGATTCAAGTATTTTGACAAGCATTCAGTACGGTGTTTCTCTATAGATACTGGTTTGTAACTGTACTAAAGAAAGCAAAGATTTAACTTGACATTAAAATTACTACATATTACATCTATTACGTTCAATTGTATTGCATATTTAATGTAGTACAAAAAGTGACTCACTAGTCTTTAGATGTCATCGGTGCTTGGACTACTACCAAATAAGTAAGACTTCTGTACATTTTTTCACGAATACTTCTGTTTTTATAAAAATTATCGCAAGGAAATTTTAAAATCTACGTTTATTTTATTGTTAAACCAAAACATAATATTGGTAATCATGAATATTTTAACAATCATTGAGCATGATGATTTTACTTACTGTAGTTCAAATAGAAGAATTTACAGCAAAACAATGCACTCTTATTTGAGTAAAATATTATTTAACAATAATTGATATTTACGTAGTTATATATACATTACAACTAATGTGCAACGTGATGTACAAATTGTTAGTTTATTACAGGCATACTGTTTCTAGGATTTATCGGTGTATATACTCATGATGTATTCTGACATAATTTATCTATAATAAATACTCTCGAACTTTATAAGGTCATAATTAGTTGATACGATATAAATTTAAAAGTAGTGATTTCGAATATTTTTAAAATTTTCAGTCATGTTCTTATTTTTTTTTAATATATAAATTGCAACAATGCAATAAATGGAAAATAATTTAATACTTCATAAATATATTTTTACTTGCCAATATAAAATATGTAACGATACAAATTGTGGGTTTTCAAATTTACCCAACAGGCTCTAATTTTAATTATTCATGTATAATAAAAAATCAGAAACCAGGCCTAAATCTCATTTTAAATAGGTTAGGCTTTTAGTGGAACTTACAATCGATTGAAATACAATACGAGGAAATAATTTAACAACCCCAAAACCAACTGTCTGAAACTGGAATGTAAAGTGTATACAACGAAAATAAAGGGGATATCGACAAAATGTGTGCATTTTGAGTTCGGAAAAAATAATCAAAATCCTGTTACATTTAAAAACGATACATATGGGGATCATATTACATTAATAGTAATAACTCACACTAAAACCAAGAGCGCGCACCTGTATCACGTGATGCGTGACAGCCGTAAGTAGGAAGCGTGGTTCCGAATTAACCAACGCATTAACACAACATACACCCACCGCCTGTCAATTACACAAATGGATCATCACATGTAAATCAGACTCCAGTTTCAAGTGGCGGTCCTGTTGGTAATTTAGTTAATATGGGCTTTCAGTATGATGGCTTCAACCGCCAACTTTGTACTCCACATCCTCAAGTGATATTTTGTATAGTTCACTTCCAGGTGTGTCAATTTCTCTTTACAATTTTAATTTTGAATTCAACAGAAATTTTATTTTGCTTGTATACGATACATTATTGTAATAAATTAAAAAAAAACATTGTTTTACTTAAGGGCAAAAAACACAGAATACATAATGAAAAAGAGATATTAAAAATATAAATACGTTTTAGTATTAGAGAGATAATATAAATTACATTGGGGCAACCAAACACTTTTTATATTCCAATTTATAAGTTATATTTCAGTTAATTTTCATAATCTATTATACATAATATTTTTAATAAAAAAAAAATACTTTAAAAATTCCTTAAATTCTTATAATAAATTCCGGATCAGTGATCAGTATTGTTGTCTTTTGATACGTTATATGGAAAGGGGTCTTTTTAACTTCTAAACTGGTTGTGTTTAAGTATTTTAATTTGTTGCTTGAGCTTATTTTCTTAACAATAATTATAAATACACATTGATATTTCTATTTTAAAACAAAAGTGTTATAATTAAAAAGAAAAAAAACATTTGTGCTATTTACATTTGAATTTCAACCCAACTATCGAAAAACCCCTGTAACAAGTAAATTTGGTTTTGGAACAGGTTAAAATTGACAGGAATGAATATTTTCACAGTTTAAGCAGATATCTTAACATATTAAATACAAAAAGATCAACTCTGTCATCACGAAATATTCCGGACAACTGAACAGAAAAAGTTAGCTTTTACAACATAAAGACCTTCTGAGAAAGGATTTCTTAAAATTCCACTCGTTAGAGGTAAACACAGCCTCCCATTATTTATCCTTTACCGTAAGAGTAACATTGAAAATAATTAAATTTTATAATTGATTCCTATGAGCTGAAAGAAAAAACCCACTACTGTGTGTGTATGGGAGGGTGGGTGGGCCATTACCACCCTACACCAAACAAGAAACAAAAGTTTTACTGATTCAGTTTTCATTGACAACTGTTCAAGGTGATGATTACTAATTCTGACATGGTTGCACTACTTTGAATCCCCCTAAAGTAGACTTACATTGTTGTTTAGACTACAACAATTTGTTATCTACAAGAACTACAGCAGGCTGAGTATCTATATTGATGTCATGAAGAATGACAGCAGGCTGAGTATCTATATTGATGTGATGAAGAACGATAACAGGCTGAGTATCTATATTGATGTGATGAAGAATGACAGCAGGCTGAGTATCTATATTGATGTGATGAAGAATGACAGCAGGCTCAGTATCTATATTGATGTGATGAAGAATGACAGCAGGCTGAGTATCTATATTGATATCATGAAGAATGACAGCAGGCTGAGTATCTATATTGATGTGATGAAGAATGAAAACAGGCCAAGTATCTATATTGATGTGATGAAGGACGACAGCAGGTTGATTATCTATATTGATGTGATGAAGGACGACAGCAGGTTGAGTATATCTATATTGATGTGATGAAGGACGACAGCAGGCTGAGTATCTATATTGATATCATGAAGAATGACAGCAGGCTGAGTATCTATATTGATGTGATGAAGAATGAAAACAGGCCAAGTATCTATATTGATGTGATGAAGGACGACAGCAGGTTGATTATCTATATTGATGTGATGAAGGACGACAGCATGTTGAGTATATCTATATTGATGTGATGAAGGACGACAGCAGGCTGAGTATCTATATTGATGTGATGAAGAATGAAAACAGGCCAAGTATCTATATTGATGTGATGAAGGACGACAGCAGGTTGATTATCTATATTGATGTGATGAAGGACGACAGCAGGCTGAGTATCTATATTGATGTGATGAAGAACGACAACAGGCTGAGTATCTATATTGATGTGATGAAGAACGAAAGCAGGCTGAGTATCTATATTGATGTGATGAAGAATGAAAACAGGCCAAGTATCTATATTGATGTGATGAAGGACAACAGCAGGTTGATTATCTATATTGATGTGATGAAGACGACAGCAGGCTGAGTGTCTATATTTATGTGATGAAGAATGAAAGCAGGCCAAGTATCTATATTGATGTGATGAAGGACGACAGCAGGTTGATTATCTATATTGATGTGATGAAGGACGACAGCAGGTTGAGTATCTATATTGATGTGATGAAGGACGACAGCAGGTTGAGTATCTATATTGATGTGATGAAGACGACAACAGGCTGAGTATCTATATTGATGTGATGAAGACGACAGTAGGCTGAGTATCCATATTGATGTGATGAAGAACGATAACAGGCTGAGTATCTATATTGATGTGATGAAGACGACAGCAGGCTGAGTCTCTATATTGATGTGATGAATAACGACAACAGGCTGAGTATTTAAATTGATGTGATGAAGAAAAACAGCAGGCTGAGTCTCTATATTGATGTGATGAAGAACGAAAGCAGGCTGAGATCTATATTGATGTGATGAAGAACAACAGCAGGCTGAATATCTATATTTATGTAATGAAGGACGACAACAGGCTGAGTATCTATATTGATGTCATGAAGAACGACAACAGGCTGAGTATCTATATTGATGTGATGAAGGATGACAGCAGGTTGAGTATATATATTGATGTGATGAAGACGACAGTAGGCTGAGTCTCTATATTGATGTGATGAAGAACGATAACAGGCTGAGTATCTATATTGATGTGATGAAGACGACAGCAGGCTGAGTCTCTATATTGATGTGATGAAGAACGAAAGCAGGCCAAGTATCTATATTGATGTGATGAAGGACGACAACAAGCTGATTATTTAAATTGATGTGATGAAGACGACAGCAGGCTGAGTTTCTATATTGATGTGATGAAGGACGACAGCAGACTGAGTATCTATATTGATGTGATGAAGACGACAGAGGCTGAGTATCTATATTGATGTGATGAAGGACGACAGCAGGCTGAGTATCTATATTGATGTGATGAAGGACGACAACAAGCTGATTTTTTAAATTGATGTGATGAAGACGACAGCAGGCTGAGTGTCTATTTTTATGTGATGAAGAACGAAAGCAGGCCAAGTATCTATATTGATGTGATGAAGGACGACAGCAGGCTGAGTATCTATATTGATGTGATGAAGGACGACAGCAGGCTGAGTATCTATATTGATGTGATGAAGATCGAAAGCAGGCTGAGTATCTATATTGATGTGATGAAGGACGACAGCAGACTGAGTATCTATATTGATGTCATGAAGAACGACAGCACGACAGCAGGCTGAGTATCTATATTGATGTCATGAAGAACGACAACAGGCTGAGTATCTATATTGATGTGATGAAGGACGACAGCAGGTTGAGTATCTATATTGATGTGATGAAGAACGACAGCAGGCTGAGTATCTATATTGATATGATGAAGACGACAGCAGGCTGAGTATCTATATTGATGTGATGAAGAACGAAAGCAGGCTGAGTATCTATATTGATGTGATGAAGACGACAGCAGGCTGAGTATCTATATTGATGTGATGAAGAACGACAGCAGGCTGAGTATCTATATTTATGTAATGAAGGACGACAACAGGCTGAGTATCTATATTGATGTGATGAAGAACGACAGCAGGCTGAGTATCTATATTGATATGATGAAGACGACAGCAGGCTGAGTATCTATATTGATGTGATGAAGAACGAAAGCAGGCTGAGTATCTATATTGATGTGATGAAGACGACAGCAGGCTGAGTATCTATATTGATGTGATGAAGAACGACATCAGGCTGAGTATCTATATTGATGTGATGAAGAACAACAGCAGGCTGAGTATCTATATTTATGTAATGAAGGACGACAACAGGCTGAGTATCTATATTGATGTCATGAAGAACGACAACAGGCTGAGTATCTATATTGATGTGATGAAGAACGACAGCAGGCTGAGTATCTATATTGATATGATGAAGACGACAGCAGGCTGAGTATCTATATTGATGTGATGAAGAACGACAGCAGGCTGAGTATCTATATTGATATGATGAAGACGACAGCAGACTGAGTATCTATATTGATGTGATGAAGAACGAAAGCAGGCTGAGTATCTATATTGATGTGATGAAGACGACAGCAGGCTGAGTATCTATATTGATGTGATGAAGAACGACAGCAGGCTGAGTATCTATATTTATGTGATGGTTTAGGAAGAACCATGGAGGGATGCAAGCGCACAGAACCACCCCTAGCGAAGCAAGAGCTGTCGGCTAGTTTTGTATATTGAAAACTCCAAATTTGAAAAATATTTAATTCTTTAAAATGACTGCAAAAACATATATTTGCAATTGAATACTAGAATTGTGACCAATAGTATTGAAAACATATGGACTCTAGTAAAGAAATATTTTAATATTACTATTTAGGTTAATAAACTTAGAATGGCGTAGGGAAACGTTTTCCAACCACTAATTTCTTCTCATTCCAATTTCTTTACACTACCTCACCCCACACTGCACACAATATACCTCCACCCCCTCTCTGCACGTATTGTAGCTTATTCAACTGTGTACGTCGTTACACAGTCTTTTGTCGATAATGACAAAGTTCATTATTTTAAGCTTAAAATGAAACTACTAATTTAAGTATATACAAAATTATAAGGTTAACGTATCTTTGTCGTTTTCAGCTACAAAATCCTATTTATTGGACTACCGGTTGCAGAGCAAGAACTCTATGGTCACATCCACTGTTACGTTGTCAAAACACGTATTTAAGTCTTTAGATGTATTTAAAATATATTTATACCGAAGCACATGAAACTGGTTATTACGTAGATTGTAGGATTTCCTAGTAATAGCTTTTAAAAATAAATTAAATAATATTATTCTATTCATTTGTAAAAACTATAATTCAGATTGAAACAGTATTTATTTAAAAAATATACAGTAAAGGATATTTGTTACAGTAAATATCTAATTCTTCTATTTATATTTCTATCGATTCAATAGAATATAAAACTTTGCCATCATATGGTACACCACCTCAGGTATTTATATCTGATTTTTTCGAAGGTGGGCATTCCACACATTCCACACATACCTACAAAGTAACGCATTCTCTCTGAATATTGGCTAGAATACTTTATAGTGAAAAATTGTTAACTTTGGCATCCGTATAAATTGTCCGTTATATAGGGGAATAAAAGGTTAAGTGATGTACCCTGAATTACTCTGGTGATACTAACGTCGTTAATACAAACATCAAAGTGGACCATCACGTTTCAACCCCTTTATATTTGTAATTTTTAAATGTACTGGTTAAGTGTATAGTGGAATGGAATATTAAAAACTCCGTGAATATGGAATATACGGTTCCCACGCGATTCGTACTAAACCAACATAACCTAACTTAACCGAATCTAACCTAACCTAACAAGTTTTATTAAACACTTGAGTTTTAATTTGTCGAACGAATAAATGGATGTCATATTTGTGTCCATATTATACATAAGAATAATGGAATATACATCGTTATTGGCGTTAAAATATTCCAATATTTGTCAGTTTTTTTTATCGAAAATCGTTATTTTCGAGGAATATAATTATTTATAAGCAACATTAACTATTCTTAAAGTGGAGTCCAATTTCCAAGAATCAAATCTAACTGAGCTCACGTTTGTCTATACACTGCGGTCAATTTGAATTGAAGATTAAATTTTAAAATCATTTTTTATTATTACTTGATTTGCTACTTTTTTACTGTAGAAAATATTTCTCACTTCAAATACTCACTTAGATCTCATACCTTGTCAGATAGATTAAATAAATGTCAAATTTATTGTTTCTGTCTTGTTTTGGAGTGACCGTATTACAACATATTATTTTAGGTCTAAAATTACTGTCGAAAGAAATATCTATCAAAGATAATATCTCTTCTTCTGAGGATAATGGGGTAAAGTACGCTTTTTTTACTATTCTTTTTATTTTTTTGAAAATATAATTCCGATTTAATAATTATATCAAATCCAATTTTATTGTTCTACATATTTTTATTACTAAATAAGAGCTTAAATGTAAGAGGAGGCTATATTGCCCGTATTTTTTCTTTTGTAAATAAATAGTTTTTGTTTGCATTTAATTTTTCCAGTTCATTATTTCTGTGCTCACCCTGCTAATTTTAACTTTTATAAATTTAAAATCGGGTCACGTAGAAGAGTGATTTTTACGTCTGAAAATATCTAGTTTAGTTGTTCTATGACAGATGTTGATGATTTTTTTCAAAAGTTGTATTTGCCTTACTATTGAATCAAAACAAATTACGACGGTAAAAAGTGCTCCCGTAAAGTAAGTTTGACTAGTTCAATTTGTTTTTGTTTACCTTTGTGTCAAAACACGTGGCAAGCGGTCAATGACACAGGAAGAAGGGTGCAGGTGCATTTCTGAGTCTTTTATGCTGAGTAAGTAACCAGTCGTGACTTCTAACCCCATAAACTTCACCGGCAAGTTAATTAATGTCGCCTTACAATGACTGTACCTACAGTATATAGGGTCGAGTTTTACAAAGAAGCTCTGTAGATCTAAAAGGCTATCACAGTCTCTTGAATACATAATTATGAATATATTCAATGATTTATTGTCTTGCGACTTCAGCTCCTTTCTTACGACAGTCAATGTTAACATATACTTCTTGTAGCAAAAAACAGTATATAATTGCGTCAGTAACAGAATACAAATAAAACTAGGGGACACCCCTGAACGTTTCGCATGCCAACCCGAACACTCACTGCGTTCGATACACCTCGGTCTCCGGCCTCGGAATGCGACTTTTGACTAAAAATAATAGTAGATTAACTATATAACGTAAAATCACAACATTACACTCACATTACTTGCGTTGCTACCTATTTATTAGTATAAATACCTAATGGTATTACTTAGCCTATTTAAAACGTGTTCATTTCATTTGTTTTTGTTTAACAGCTGAAGATTAAACTCATAGTATAATACTAAAAATGCATCAATAGTATAATGTCAAACATTCAAAATAAAATGTTTATTTATTTTAAAAAACAGCTGTTATTAATTTACCAAAATCAACCCAATGTTATCCTTTTGGAACAACCATTCACGGGCAGTTTCTACCCCTAAGGAGTACTTTATCAAGATGAAAATACTTTAGTTGTTCTATTTAAGACCTAAAGAAACAGTACAACACTTCAGCGCTATACATACATGGGAAGTTGGTGGAGAATTAGTGATTGAGTGAGCCAGGGTTCATGTTATATATTTCATTATTGACACAGTATATAGAAACTGATG
>JAQJVL010000155.1:1467500-1661193 GCA_035578905.1 Stictocephala bisonia
ACTTACCTATAAACTGTAACTAAAATATAGTAATACTATATTTGTATTAATTGATCAATTATTTTTAAGTTAGACCTCGTTTAAATGAGGTCCACAAATCAAAAAAAAGTTGCTTAAAGGGATCCTAAAATTAAGAATTTTCTCCAGGAATAACATATCTCTCTGGGTAATCTATTTAAGGGAGTACCCATGTTAATAACCATCTAGACCACGTCATATCTCTTGGCTGGTGGTACTTGTATTTGTTACGCGTCAGGACTTTGAGTCTGAATTAGAGATGTTCCAATCGTGGCTTTTTTTCAGTAGTGTTCATCCTCCTTAATCTGTATGGTAAATATAAGCAAGTAATTTTTGGGGTTGTTTTATTCACACCAACTCACTGATCTTATGAAATAACCACTTGTATTTGTTTAACTATGACGAGTCTACCTATCCTTCCTACAGAGCAGGGGGTCCCAAATATATATGTACCACAACCCCCTCTGTTGAAATAAAAGCCTAATTGGCCCCACCCCGACACAATAAATTGTATAGAATTATTGGTGATACAATAAACAAGTATTGCTTTGAAACAAAAATAATTTATTTCTACTCTCACAAGAAACATTATATAACATTTTTAGTTTAAATGTAGTTCAACCAAAAATTATTGTAAAGAATTATTGTTAAAAGTAAAATATTATGGTCTGTTGACAAGATGGATGAGCTTGCATTTTCACCAGTCGCGATCCATAGTTCCTTGACTTAACGCAATTTGTGTTCCCTTAGTACAGAGTAATTGACCGTCAGAATCCTACGTACCCTCCCAAATCTATCTGTTGATAATTTCTAACACTGTGACAGATTTTTGCCCTCGCGAACGATACTAATTATGTGCCAACGGTGGCCTTCTTAACCTTACATCGCTTACCTTGTCAAAAATAGGTATAAACGTAATTGAAAAATACCTGAAAGTACCGATATTTAAACAGAATTTCGTTGAACGTTTGATTATCAATGAATAAGTCTTTTGAGAGCCAGTAATCGAGCGTCAAAGGCGTCAGGAATTTTTACCTGAGTTATAAATAGTACAGGTTCTAATCCTGGCCTTGATTGTTAGTTTTTATTGGTAATATTCACCTTGTCCTTCCCTTACTCTGTCTGATAAGTTATCCGCAAAGATCAATAGTCTTTGGGGAACGGGCGAAGTATGGCTAAAAAGAAGATCGCCTGTTCTTTTATTTAAAAAAATAAATAAATTCATACAGGTTTTGAGGCACATTTCTGGCAATACATCAAGTTTTCAGTCATCTGCAAAATATCGCATAGGCTTCGACCAGCTCAATTAACCATCCTGAACTCACAACGATAATAACTCTCGCAGTTATTATATTTAAGTGTAATACTGATAGATTAATTTCTTATTTAAATTATACGAGAGATATATAATTAATAACCCAAAACACGTACATTATTTTATATTTATTGGCATAGAATCGGGTAAATATGTGAGTTATTTACAGAATTATTTTTTGTTTAAGCTATGATTTATTTTTATCTCTGTTTTCACTTTAGGAAGAGGAAAGAGAGGCAATAAAGAAGAAGAAGAAGAGGGATTTATGGGAGGAAAAGGTCAGCTAAATCTCAGGATATTGAGACATCTGCCGGCCTGCCGCGTAACAAGCGGCTGGCGAGTGAGTTACGGTGCGAATATTTGACACAGATAGGTTTTGTTTAAATTTAGACAACGTTATTAAGTATTAAGTAGTTATTATTAAAGTAACTTATTTTGTATTAATCTGCAGTGTTTAACTCACTGACTCATTTGTAACCTAGCTTCACAATATTTACTACACAAATTATTTCTTACTATTTTTTAATAAAACATAACACGTTTTTAACTATAATAGCAGACGAATTAAGTAAAAAAATTGGATTTTCATATATTATAAAACGACGAAGATATTTCCTACTTTTAGGTCATGTCCTGCTTTTAGGTGAAAGGCAGCAACAGCATAGAATATCATTCAAATATTTCCATAAAATATTGCTTATTTCAGTTTAAAAGGTAAATCTTAATGGATTTTTTATGGATTATTAATGTTTATTTACTTGATATAATTTAGTTTCGTTGTGACGGGGTGGATTATTTGTCTGCTCCTTTTTTTAGCTAGTTTGACAGCAAAATCATTTCCTTACATATTACAATGTGGAGGAATCCATTGTTAAACAATAGTTATATTCTGACAGTTTAAATTTAGATTACGTTCTCTGAACTTCATCAGAACTTTTGATTTTCATATCATTACTAGTCGATTGCTGATTTAGATTTCTAAACTAAATCGATGTTTTTATACTGTACAATATTGTAAACTAATTTATTTAGAACTAATTTAATTGCAGCTATTTCACCATCAGGTTTTAGGCAGTTTTCGATGATTCAAGTGTTTGATAATAGTAAAAGACAACACTTCGAATAAAGTTTGGATAGATTATAGATGTGTTTTTAAAGTGTATATTATTTTTGTGTTAACAATTTGCAAACATTGTAAGGTAAATTTAATTTCCACGCAAATAACTGTGTATTTTACCGGTTCCTCCACTAATTTTTAAAAGTGGCCAAAACTCTGATTACAATTATTAATGTAATAATAGTAATTCACTAATTCATATAAAATTTGGGTTGTACTTACAATTTTATACACTTTTAGAAGTAAATACGTGTGAGAGGTAACGCAGTTTAGTTATTAAATTGTTTCACTAATCAGATCATTAATTTCTACATTTGTAAATGTTTTAAAAAACATTTGCAAATGTAAAAATCTATTAGTCTGTTCCAATTTTGGTGTGTAGTTCAGTTTTTTTAAAAGAGGATAGTATGGTGTTCTCCAGTGATGATTATGTCACACTCGAACAAGGGGCCCTTTACCTGGTATTGACTTTGGAACTAGTAGTTCCGTCGATTATCAGAAGAATGGTTGTCGTCTATCCACCCGTCCTCAAACTATTGTGCGATTTGAACAGTCGTGGCAGTTGACTCTCCTTTCTCACTTAGATACCAGGCAGAGCCAGTTATCAGTAGCTGACGCCCGAGTTTTGCATTTGAAAATTACTGCACTTGAAAAAGTTTTGTGCTTACATTTTTAACATTTGTATATGAATCTGTAACATTCTTTTTATGACAAGTGTGACTAGAGCCTCCTGGGACAGACTGTCTTCTATTTTGGTATTTTATTAAAAATTACATCAAATTATAATAATAATCATTGGTACATTAAAAATGAATCAAAAGATAACATTAAAAAACTAAATGACAGTTGAGTTCTTTAAAAAAAATTGAAGTGTAAAGTTGTTCGTTCAAAATTAAAGTTGTAATCATTTATTTGAATTTAACACTGGAATTTTATGGAGAGTCAAAAACAATATGGTGGCAGATATAGCAACTTTTAAGGATCCTTGTATGCCTAATTAAACAATGCATAATTACCAACATGGCTTTGTTACGAACCACCAGTGCAAATATAAATATACTGGAAAGAAATATGTTAAATTTGAAATACATAGTACCTTTTAAAAAATAATGAAGATTTGCAACTATTATTTTCATATTTTATCTAAATATTTTAAAAACAATAATTTTGTCTTAGCAGTTACGTTGTAAAAATGACTATTTGCAGTAAGTATGTAATAAAGTGAGATCCACTTTAATTATTACTGTAACCATGAACATAACTGGAAGTTAATAATATTTTGCAATAAGATTATAGAATAAAATTAAGTTAAAAGTTATGATTTCACCCAACTGGTTGACAGTGTTCCAGAATATAAAACGTTATTGCACCTCAGATAAAACACCAACTCAGTTTCAATAACTACACACTCCATTCAAACTGGTCGTAAGGCAAGTTCTAGTCTATTGATGTTAGCGATGGTTCCTTGTCTGGCTTTGTTAACCAAGTATTATGTTTCCTTTGTTACATTAAACGAAGGATTTAACGGTATAGCTCAGTTCCGATAAAATAACAGTTCTTTGTCACTGTTACTGGCTTAACAGCTATTTTATTGTTTAAACTAAAAACAAAATACGAAGCACTGACCTCAATATCTGATGTAGATTTTATTCGATCTTTTTTATGAAATTGTTATTGAAGTATATAAAGACTTGTTTCTAGTTAACCAAATCAACAAACAATATGTTTTTAGGTTTTATTTCATTAAAAGTATTATTTCCTTACTAACCAACTCAGATATACGATGTAATGTTAGAGGTATTTGGTTTTGTTCTTATAAAGACAGTAGTAGTGGTGAAGTGTTGTAACCCAGCTACTTGAGGACAAAGTAATGTGAAGATTGTAGGCGGTAGGTTCTATTCTTATCCTCTTAATACAGACATGCGTCCGCGCAATGGTTGCCATTGCCATGAATATTTATAGAGAAGTCTGGGGTCTCCTCATATAAAATCAACACACCACCATATTCAACCATTCTTTGACGATGTTTAAAAAATAATAAGATACTAATAAATAAATAATAAAAAAACTAGCGTTCATATTGTGCTTTTCCCACGATCATCATAAGCTACGACCAAAATAGTTATATATTTTTGGTAAGACGCCGATCGTAGAGATATGAGGAGAGAATAAGTACGGTGAGTGAAGATGAACGATGAACGGTATATGAATCGTCACTAACTAAGACTAAGAAGAGAAGAGCAATTTATTAATAGTCCAATAGCCAGGGCAACTAAGGGATATGCAGCTCTACGTGGAATCCAAACAACGCAAAATTGGTCTGATTTTCAGCCAACTGACAAGTCTGATACTCAGTTTTCTTCCCTACACAACATACGAACACTGACTACCACCCAATATGGACATCCCTGTCTTCTGTATAGTGTCCAATTCGATGGGAACCATTGAGCGGACGCCCGATCTGTATCAAATAACCGAGTATATAACCTATCGGCTATCCTCTCCGCAACACTTAACCCCCAAGTAGCTGGGTTACAAGACTGCGCCACCAGTATCGACAGTCACTATAGTGTATGAAAACCTCACTTGATGTTATCGACAATCACTAAAGTGTATAACAACCTCACTTGATATTATCGACAATCACTATAGTGTATGACAACCTCACTTGATATTATCGACGGTCACTATAGTGTATGACAACCTCACTTGATATTATCAACAATCACTATAGTGTATGACAACCTCACTTGATATTATCGACAATCACTATAGTTTATGACAACCTCACTTGGTATTATCGATAATCACTATAGTGTATGACAACCTCACTTGATATTATCAACAATCACTATAGTTTATGACAACCTCACTTGATATTATCAACAATCACTATAGTTTATGACAACCTCACTTGATATTATCGATAATCACTATAGTTTATGACAACCTCACTTGGTATTATCGATAATTACTATAGTGTATGACAACCTCACTTGATATTATCAACAATCACTATAGTGTATGACAACCTCACTTGATATTATCGACAATCACTATAGTTTATGACAACCTCACTTGATATTATCGACAATCACTATAGTGTATGACAACCTCACTTGATATTATCGACAATCACTATAGTTTATGACAACCTCACTTGATATTATCGACAATCACTATAGTGTATGACAACCTCACTTGATATTATCAACAATCACTATAGTGTATGACAACCTCACTTGATATTATCGATAATCACTATAGTTTATGACAACCTCACTTGATATTATCGATAATCACTACAGTTTATGACAACCTCACTTGATTTTATCGATAATAGGTGTTGACAACTTTGCCTGGGATTGTTAGTGATATGTATACCATATCAAAAACACTTATTAACATCGCACCGTTGATCCTATGTAAAACCTTCCCTAACGAAGGTAAACAGTAGTGCGTTGTTTGTGTGCCGTTATAAGTTCAGTAATGAGAGTGCAGCAACAATGCACAATGTGCAGTGATGCCGTGAGAGGGAGTCGACGCATCTTATCGAAGGCCTCTGGGGAAATTCGTTTTATGGAACAAACAAATTTTTCAATACTCTGAGAAAACCATTTACAATATAGGGGGGCTTTTTTTTTAAAGCTTACTTTCATTTGGAGATATTCATATTACAATCTTATTACTAACATTTACAATTTTTCCAAATAATATATGTGTTTGTCAGCAGAAATCGTAAAATTGGAGTTTAGTATGTTGTATTAATTTTGTACTAACTTTTAATCTATTTGCAAGAAAATTTAATTTGACTTAGACGTAATCAAAAACATAATATATACCCATAATTTTTAACTACTTAGAAGGTAAAATATCAGCTTATAAAAATATTTTATGACAGTAAACAATTTAATTAGTCTGTCATAATTAATTGAGTTTTACTTTGTGTTGTTAAACCAATGTAATCTTAATTATGAAAAAAAAAAAAAAAAAAAAAAAAAAAAAAACACTTTTTACGAAAGTTAAAATGAATACTTATATTGTTTATATTTAGTGCAATAGTAAGAATATGGATATATACGTATAACTATAATGTATACATGATACAGAGTGAAGTAAATTTTTCATATGATCACGTTTCATATCCAGAAAATTCCTAAACGAAACTCATCTTAATATATGTTGGCCTGTCTGTCATTACAGTCTTCAGGCGTGTTTATTTGCTTTCACTAGAACATAAGAGTATATTTTTTGACAGAACTATTTTTATCAGCTTTTTGAGTGAGAAGTATGCAGTTTTTCTTGTTCTTCATAGACAATTTCATTACTGCAAACTCAGGATACTCACATCTACGATATACATCATTTTCGTAGATAACAGCTTAATCATTTTTTATCTGGCATTATTTTTATTTCGTTTTTTAAATTTGTCGTGGTAATTTGACTTAACAGTTACGCTGAAAATATATGATAATTTAAATGTTGGTACATTACATAATTATAGATAAATACAGAACAATCCAAGCATTACCAATTTTATATGTTGGACGTAATTTAATCCACGGGTAAATATTTAGTCAAAGGATTTAGTCATAAATTGTGATTAAGAATAAATTTGACTACGATATGAATTAGCATTATTTCTGGACATATAATATTCATGCATAAGTACCGGATAATTATTTAAAGTGTCTCTATCTCCAGACTAAAACGCCAAGTAAACTACTGTATGATTAATGCTGTTACATATATAAACAAATACAACGGCGTTAGACGCAATCTAGGTACAAGGCTGTATTGCGGAAATTGCCTATGTTGAATGCTTGCAGGCACTCTTTGTAAAACCGTTTTAATAGTGTGGCGACCCTCGATCTCACAATATAATCAGTGTTACGCTCAAATATGGAGTCCGCGTGGGTGATTAGTACCACTCGGGAATTAGTCTGAAGAAATTCCCATTTATGATATTGGCAACCACTTGAGGGCTTTGTATATCATATTATAGTAATGTATCGACATTTCGAAGGTAGTGCCTATACTGACGAGAGGGGTTGGGGAGAGGGGGGACGAGAAAATTGTACTGTTCCTTTCCGAGTTCAAAATCATTATTTCTATTTTCAGCAAGAAAGTTAAATTGTAATTTTAATAGCTGTAATAATCGTATTGATAATATTATTGCAGTTCACAAGCTGTTTTTTATATCAGATTGATAGTCTAAAAAATAAATTTACAATGTTTTCATTGTTTAGTGATTGTTTTACAAAAGGCTTTCTGCCAATTGATTTCTGAGACCGACAAAATCTACACACAAGTTTAAGCAGAATACTTCTCCAGTTTTTGATACAGATATTCTTTGACTGAAAAGCTCGATACTATTCTAATACAGGCCTTTTATCAAATTTAAAATGTAAAATTACATGGATAGTATGCGTAAATATTTGCAATAGAACTCCGATAAGATTGAAAGATTCCAAAAAAATAATAAATTTTAAATTTATCGAAAACTTACAAGATCGTATTTAAAACGGCGAAAAATCGGATATTCACGGATAATATGCACTCGGACTGGAACCTGTAGAGAGGAATCTGTTGTAATCTCGCAGCGGTAAAATAACTGTAACTCTTCCGATGTGTAGGAATAACATAATACACTTTTTGAATTGATTTAGATGATGACAATTACGTGATTTACTCTACTGAAGTCAAACTCTATTTTTATAACGAAAAGTAACCTCTCAATCAAATTAATTTTACCACACTAACTTTTCTTACCAACATATATGATTTCTTAGATACATTTTTTACTCTAGTATATGATAGTTTTTAAGTAGTTTATTGAAATTTTGTTTTGTATTAATTTAATAAATATTGTATACAATTAATTGATCAACGTGATATATTAAACTATATTTTAATTTAATTATTTATTAACTATGATTTAATTATATGCTTTCTAAAGGTACATAACTAAATACATAATATTTTGCTATGCTGCAATTGTGTGAAAAAATTGTTCTTTGTGACTTATCTAGAAAAATTAAATTAATTTTCAACAGTCACTAATTGCAGAATTTATTAGTAACTTATCGTATGTATAGTTATGTGTATAACAGTACTTTTATATTCTTAAGAAAGGTTTCTAATAATTGATAAACATTTTATTTGTATGATCAACCTTAATTTAGCATATAAAAGCAATATCATGTTATGCTGCAAAACTACTTATTTGTAGCACAATACGAACGTTTAATTACTCATCCAATTTGAAAATACCTTAAGTATTCATGCCACTCTAAAGCTTAAGGTGGTAGAGGTGGAGATGAGGTTAAGTGGTTGAAAGGGCTTTGCAGCCTTAACTTCACTCCTTGGGGAAATAAAAATGATTTTCAAATTGTATCTTCAATACAGAGTCAATTGTCACTGCAACAATCATTATTTAAATTTAAAATTGGTATTCTGGAGATAACAAATCCAGTATCGTGGCAGGGGTACCAGACCCTTAATTACTACACTAAACTTATTATTTGGCCTTGACATAGTTCGTCAGAATGGAGAGAATAATTTCTACATGATTCATTATAGTTTATTTACATATTAAAAGCCATTACTTATGTTTGAATATACTTTAAAGAATACAGTTTATTTTTATATAATCCTTCACCCGGCAAATGAACGAACGGTTAAGGGGAATTAAACAGACAATGATATAGTATTATTTCAACCACAATTCCCTTATTGATTGTCAAAAAAGGACTAATGTATTTAGAATACTTGAACTTGGCCTTATATGCATACATCATTACTGAACTGTGTCCTATAAATGTTTTCAACGATCATTTATTAATTATACATGTGTATAAAAACTATTATTACATTAATAAATTAAGATGACTTATACTTTTCCACAAATAGAAAATAACTGGCCACAACAGATTTTTTGGCAGCTCGTTAAAATCAGTTTGTTCCGGTCCGCAGTTTATCTCGATTCCTTCACGGTTGTTCTGTTATAAATGTAATATCATGTTTCTAAATTATTTCCAGAACTACTGCCAGCTTAAATTTACTATACAGGCAACCATTATGCATTATATGCGTGATTAATTTTTAAATCTGACAAATTGAATAAATATCTATTTTGACACGATTAGCATTTAACGAATGTTCATAAAATTATTCGTTAGATAACCTTAGATCTTAAAACAGTACACGTTATATTGTATATTGAAGATGGAATTTCTTACAAAGTAGTACATTTTAATACCGTGTTCTTTAGTAAAGTTGTTTAGAATTTGGGTGAAAATGCAAGAAACTAACATTTTGATATACTAGATAACTACGGAGTGAATATTCGCTTACTTACTCTTCACCCCGTGGGTTTCTCAAAACCATTAATTACATCAATACAACATATCAGAGTAAGTAGAAACTAACTAAAACATTTCACAATTAAAAACAAATTAACCAGCCTTTTTTGTCATATGTATGTTTTTTTTATTATTAGTTTGAAGCTATATGATATAAAGTAATAAAATAAATTAATAGAAATCTTACCCTCGTGGAAAAAAGGAAAGGTTAAAGGGCAGTTTGTACCATTTAGGAATGGAAATTTGAGAAATCCTTTATAATTCGATCTCTATGATAAAATATTAAACTCCACTCCAAATGTTATCAAAATCAATTCATCACATTACAGCATGGCCAAAACTTCTGATTATCTAGGAAACAATATAGATTCTAGTTAAAAAATGTTCCGGGATTCTCCAGTGGTTCCGGAAATTTCGTGATAAGTTAGTGCATAGTTTTTTTTATATATAATTGCATATATATAAAAATATAAAGTTTGATTTATTATCTGTGAAACAAATATTTAAAAAAAAAATATCAATGATATCACTGAGGATTGTGGGCGAAGCCGTTTACACCAATTTAAATATTACAATTACCACTGTACATGCAAGGGTGGGTGAGTGGTTCGATACCACTGCATGTGTATGGGTGGGTTCCCTTGAAATTCATTGGTCCCGTGACTAATTTGTGAATCTAACACGTCATAGTGAATATTGTAATAGATATACGTTATAAAGTAATTCTAACAGGTTTGTTAGTATTTATGTAGAATAGGAATAGTTTTGAAAAAAAAAAAAAAAAACATTTATTGTAAATTCATATTGCATTACAATTCTGACAAAAGAAAATATTTGAGGTGAAAATAGCATTTGATATTGGAAGGAAGTACATGCAAAGCCTCTTACAAAGGATTGACATTGTATTTCCCTGGGGTTTGGGCAATTCTTCCAGCTTGACTTGGACAAGTGTTTAGGGGGTGTTGAAGGTCGATTATACTGGCATATGTTATTTACTATACAATGCTTATCTTAGAGCGGATACATTTGTATTTTAATATATATATTGAGTACACGTAGGTAAAGATCATATTACACGAATACTTCAATTTTAGGGACATATGTGTGCTTATTCTTTTTTTGATAAATAATATTTAATTTTCAACACAAACTAATACAATTTCTTTAAACAAACAAGAACGAGTTAACTAAATATTCAACCACTTCATTCCTCTAAAATAGAACAATATTCTAAATTCAGAAATTTTATAGCTTGTAATATCGTGTAAAACAGTTAACGTATTCCACTTGCTAACTGTAGTCTTTGACATAAACACACGTAAACGTTTCTATAAGATATTAACTAATTTATATTTATCATCAATTTATTGTTACAAATCTGCTACACCTGCCACCATATTGGATTTGATTCTCAATAAGTCTAATGTAAAATTTAAATAAAGATTACAGATTTATTTATCAACTTACAATAATTTTAAACTTGATCTTTTTTTGAAAGGAACACAGTTGTCTAGAGACTTATGAGATCAGATTAAAATGTTATCCTATGATTTATATACCATATACTGTACATATAAATATTGTTCTAATATAATTTTTTAATCAACCAAAGCAGTTTAAAAACATATGAGTCCGGGAAAACAAATGTCTACCCCAAAAAGCATGTTTATTTGAAGTATTCGAACCCCTAAAATTGAAGTATTCGTATAATATGATCTTTACCTACGTGTACTCAATATATACATTAAAATACAAATATATCCGCTCTAAGATAAGCATTGTATAGTAAATAACATATGCCAGTATAATCGACCTTCAACACCCCTTAAACACTTGTCCAAGTCAAGCTGGAAGAATTGCCCAAACCCCAGGGAAATGCAATGTCAATCCTTTGTAAGAGGCTTTGCATGTACTTCCTTCCAATATCAAATGCTATTTTCACCTCAAATATTTTCTTTTGTCAGAATTGTAATGCAATATGAATTTACAATAAAACTTTTTTTATTTTATTATGCCGATGTTAAATCTATCGGCATGAAACGTTTTTAAGTGAAGTAGCCTAATGTTCAAGTGCAAAATGTGGGCATCAGCTACTGATAACTTGCGCTGCCTGGTAGCCAAGTGGGGAAGGAGAGTTAACTGCCACGACTGTTCAAATAATACATGGGTTTGGGGACGATCGGACAGGTGACAACCTGTCTTCTGGTACTACAACTAATACAACAAAATTTAAAATTTCTAAACTAAAAACATAATAGGAAATACTAAATCAAGAATTTTAAAAGAAGAAAAAATAGGAACTATTGACAAAATACTGCCTTCGCTGTAAACATGTACACTTAGATGAAACAAGAATACAAATCAAAACTTGATATAAAGAGTATAAAATATTTATTTTTAATACGAACAGATTTAAAAATCAGTAGTGGCTAAACAAGCAGACCATAGGCTGTCATCCTTTTAATTACTAAAAGAAGTTCAAAATTATCAGTAATTGCACGATATGAAAGAAAATATATGAATATAGACTTTGAAAACTTAGTTATGAACCAATACTGTTAAAAAAATCTACTTTTCCTTAATGGAGATTTTTTGAATTTGAACATAATTTACCCATATTGGTTTTTTTTTATAACAAACTATGATTTATTTTTACACTTAATTCAACATATTATAACTTTAAATTGTGTTTGTTAAAGGCTTACGGTTAAACTTATATTTTTTGGATTATTTGATTATGTCAGTTTTTTAATTACCTAATATTTATTTGATTACTTTAAATATGTACAAATAGGTCTTATCAATCACTATAGATTAATTATGTTAATATATTTTATAAATTTCACACTTATTTTATAAACTCATATTATTGACGTTATTGATTTAAAAATAATTCAGGTGAAAAAACGTAACATTTAAAAACATGTTTATAAGAAAATACATATATTTAAACTTTTTCGATGAAAAAATACTTGCAAAAAACTTTTCATTCTTAATGTATTTTCTACATCATGTCTTAGAAAAAAACCACCTGAAAGCCTTGACAACGGCATGATGAACTGCCAGGGATAAAAGGGGAATATAAAACGTACTTTTCTGAAGAGGAAAGAATTCTGTAAAGGAACCGACTTTGATATTCACTAAAATGAAAGGGGTGGGGAGACACTGTGATCTTGTCGTCAATATGGCCAAGCTTTATACTTGCAGTTTCTCAGTGTTAAACAAAATATGAGGAAACTAAAATATGAGTTTTTAAACAAAACTCTTCCTGGCTGTAAAGGTTGTTATTTAGTTGCTCGTTATGTTAAAGACCCATTTTTTAAAGAAGTTATTTTTTAGTTATATTTGTGTAGAAAACTTGGAATAATATTTTCCTAAAATTAAAAATTGCTAAAAAATAGAAATTATGTAGTAGAATGTTTGATTTGTATTGTTTTTAAAATTATTTTTTGTTTATTTTAATTATCTAGGGCTTCAACTCACGCCTACACCTCACCAATAGGACACCAGTTGAACTCGAAAATACCAAAAGGTGGTTCAACTGGCTGAGTTTGTGTCTTGTTGAGAATTACGTGCAACTTTCAGCATCCTTAGAAACTTGCCCAAAATGCTATAAAAAAAATTAAGTTTGTGGAATCTCTTTGCAAAATAGCACACTTTATCACTGACTAACACACTCCAAAGTATGGACAAAAATCGAAATCTAAAGTGAGAAATGTATCTTAAAACCTTACGTCAATTGTCTTCCGCAGACCAGTTTGATTATGAAGTGCTCTGTAAAAACATCAAAAAGGAGTTGTAATGTGATGAACTATGAAAATGCGTAAATTTGGGTCTATTTAATGTCAAAAAAAGATCAAAGGTGATCTTAAGGTTAAAAGATCAAAATTTAAATGCATTGATGTACTTGGATAGGGACGACATGTTTACCATTATAGTGCAGCCATTAGAAATGAAATTCTGAGCAATACATAACCAATATGTACATAATCCAAATACTACCTGACGATACACTTGATTTGCCAACTAAAAGCTTATATTCAAATCTTGGGGACAGTGTCATTGAGGGTAGTGCTATTTGGTGGGACGTGAGTTACACAGACGTGGGATAAAGCTTGGAGACGGTGTCTTTGAGAATAGTGCTCTTTGGTGGGTTACACAGACGTGGGATAAAGCGAAGTTAACGTCCCGTCTTCAAGTACTGCGTATACTAAGGTGAACTTGTTTCGCATTTCGGTGAAATTCTTGCATTAACCGGGTAGCTAGTGGTGAGTTAAAAGGTCCAATTTATCGCATTTTGACATTAGGCTTGAGACTATGGAAGTATCAAAAGAAGATGGAGAATCATAGATACTTAACGAACCAAGAAAGAAAGGCATTTAACATTCATTTTTGGCTGAGGTTGTTATGACCCCGGATTATTTCATAGTCGGTGTCCTAAAGTCGTGGATCCTCCGAGGTGAAGCTGTCCTCCTAAGACAACAGTACATAAGGCGTCTGTTCTAAGACACCATCATGTGGTCCAGGATATTTGTTTCAGTCATTTAGTGGCCTTAAATAGTGGGAGTACTTGCCTTCTACTAGTAGTTTCTACAGGGAGCTCTCTGAACCTGAACGTCCTGGGAGGGCCAGTAGACGAGTGTTATCGGTCAGGACTTTAAGCCTACGTCAGAGAGCGCAATTTAGAATCCTGGCTTAGACAGAATGTGTCTAACGGCATTGTTCACCTTGTCTTATACAGGTCCACTTACTTTGTCTCTCCACCTGAATACGTTCTCCACACACATCAACAGTTTATGTGGAAAAGGCCTTAGTACGTCAAAAATAAAATTGGCCTCTAAAATAAATAAATAAATAATAACATATTGTATGCAGACTGTGCGAGTATTTTTGTAGTAAATAAGTTTTGTAGGTTCTGTGAATCATTATCTTTTAATACAGTACGTTTAATGATTGATGTTTCATATTGTGGTTATGTACTATATTTTCAAAGTGTGGGTTGGTTATTACGGTTTTTATTATTATTGATTGTATATTCGTTTGTTTTGTTATATTTTCATATGTATTAGAACATTGTATTACTTCAATGGTATGATGTTTTAACTTAATGAAGTTCATACTGAACATTTTAGATTTAGCCAAACAATTTTCGAAAAGCAGTTATTTTAGTGCTGAGCTTAGTTCAATTTAAAAGTGAATATTACTACTTACTATTGCTATTTGATATACATTACAAAAAAATAAAAAGACAGTTTACGGAAAGGACGATTTTTGTCATAAATAATTCATATTAACATATGGAAAATATATACATTATTTTATAGTTAATGTGTTTTTAGAAATGTTGAAAATGTGTTTTTATGAAAACTTACGGAAACTATTGACAGAATAACGACTTTCAGTATTCTAATTCTAAAACGACTTCTGATTCTAAATTAAATCAGAAATTAGGCCATACTTTTGAAACCAAACTAAATTAGAAAAACTTAATTTTTCATAACTTTTGCCAAAAGAGAACATCACCAATCACAGAAGACAATCTGTCAGTTGGATTAAATCAGTTTGTTCCAGAACGCAGTTTGTTTTCAATTTCACTCTGTCAGTTCATTAATAGCATGCCGCTAATTTTGTACAGTTCTGTTCTATTCACGTCCAAATATAAAAAAAGAAACTGTACTGAAATGTTATAAGGAAAAATTAGTATACATAACACACGCACATGATTATGAAACTATTAATGAAGACGTAACTTGCAATGGTCAAGTTTCTTATAAAGATACAATTTAGGCACACTAAAAAAATCCCCTAGAAGATGACACAGAAAAGTGTAAATATGTTTTTTATGCCTTAATAAATTAATATTAACAAACAGTTATTCCATTTGAAATTTGTGTTGCCAAATTCAGTTCGTATTTTTAGTAATATACAAATAAAATAGTAACAATAATAGTAAAACAATACTAGTTAAAAAGATAATAATGAAGTAACAGATTTATAACAATCTTTTATGCTTATTTTTCGTGTTAAAATATTTTTCATCAAATAAATTTCACAATATTATTATATTTTAAAAACGTTGTAAATTATTACAAAATATAAATACGATTAATAATATGGATAATGAAGGATTTATATGACAATAAAATCAGCAGTACAAGTAAACGTCACACAACACAAATTTATTACAATATAAGCACAAAATGCACAAATATACTACAATACAAGCACAAAATGCACAAATATTATGGTGATCGATTTCGGTGAACCACGCTCACCTTCCTCAGACCAGAGGGATTCACAAAAGAATGGAAAACGGTGTTCAACAACTCAATTTATAGGCCTATGATCACGTGACCCCATTGGCTGGAATCGTCCAGATGGCGGCTGCTGTGATATTATTGGTTAATTCCTATTATCTGTTACTTCTCTTCTTTTATTCGCTGAAAATACATTATTAAAAACTATTTCGGAATCAAAATTAACCTGTTCATTCATTAATTTATCACGATCCTTACATTTTTCTTTAAAAATAAATAACTCTTCCCAAGCATTCATGTTACGACCCTTCTTACAAAATTTTAGAATATCTACATTTTCATCTATTTTATTCAAACTGTGGGTACAATTCAGAAGGTGTTTAGCTACATTAGATCTTTCAGGTTTATTATTTTTAAAAGCAGAGACATGGTTTTTATATCTTTTGCTAAAATTTACAGTCTGACCTATGTAACACATATTACAATCATTACAGTTAATCCTATATATTCCTGAATTATTAAATTTATCTTCACTTTCAATATTCGGGTGTAAAATGTTGGACATAGTATTACAAGTCTTAAAAGCTACTGATAAATTGAATTTCTTAAATCTATTACCAACTCTTTGTGTAAACGGCCCATTGTAATGGATGGATACATACTTCTTTTGTTCTTTATCGGATTTTTCTTTTTTAAGTGTTGTTCGTCTATCGTCTCGAATTTTGTTTTCTATTTTCTTTTTTATTCTACTTCCAATTTCATCAATCATTGATGCTTTGTATCCATTTGCAATAGCTATTGATTTTATTAAATTTATTTCCTGTTTTCTATCTGCAACACTTAATGGTATTGAATACGCCCTATATATCATACTTCTGAAGCTAGCTGTTTTGTGAGACGGGGGATGGACAGAACTGTTATTTATGGTACAATTGGTTTGAGTAGGTTTCCTGAAAATTCTATATGAAAGTTTGTTATGATCACGAATTATTTTTAGATCCAAAAAGTTAATTTCATTCATATATTCAAATTCACTGGTAAAACTAAGCTTCTGGTGGTGACAATTAAGTATATTTAACATATTATCTAAGTCATTACATGATTTCTCGTTAAACAAAACCAGAATATCATCGACATAACGGGTGTAAAATATGATATCATGTTCCTTTTTAATTTATCTAAAATGGAGTCTTCATGATACTGTAAATAAACTTCTGATAAAATGGCTGACAGTGGACTACCCATAGCTAAACAATCGTTTTGTAAGTAAAATTTGTTATTGAAACGGAAGTAATTTTGTTTCAAGATAGTTTTGAGCAACTTTACAATTTGATTTACATACATTTTTTCATATTTTTGTTCTACAAGTTTTTCCTTAACTAAGTTAATCACTTCATCAACTGGAATATTAGTATATAGATTACATATGTCAAATGAGGCTAACCTAGTCTTATTACACAATTTTGCATGACTGACCTTATCAACAAAATCAATACTGTTCTTAACGGTATATTTATTTTCAAGGTTCAAAGCAGAAGTCAAAATATTGGACAATATCTTTGATACGTTGTAAGTAGGCGCAGATTTGAAATTTACCAGGGGCCTAATAGGTACATTAGGTTTGTGAATTTTCGGAATACCATTCATTGTGGGTGCCTTAGGATTATTCATAAAAGCTCTAAAACGAACATTATCAGTAATAACTTTTGTACAAGATTTTACAACTTTATTAATTTCATCCTGATATTTATTTGTAGGATCACCTTTTAGTTCTTGAAATTTATTTTCCTTGATAAAATCTTCAGTTTTAGTAATATAATCTTCTTTTTTCAGAATTACAATTGCGTTGCTCTTATCCACTTTAACTGCGACTAGATCTTCATTCTGTAATTTCTGTTTTACATCTAAACAAACTTTATAATCTAAAACCTGTTTCAAATTATTAGTTTGGACCTGCATTGTTTTACATATTTTACTTACATCATATATAATTTCGTTTCTGTTACAATCTTTCAACTGAGATACATTACATTCAATGTCTGTGGCTAAAATATCGGCTTGTTTGTTTTGATTTTTTATGAAATTATGTTTGGGTCCATAACACAATACATCATTTTCAGATTTGCTAAATTCAACATTACTCATATTAATTACCCTTTTATGAAAAACGTGACTTTCATCACTAACTAAATGGCTAGTTAGATTGTCATTAGTACTTACATTCCTTAATCTTTGCAATTTCTTATTAAGTTTATTATATTTCGATTCCATTATACGTGAAATTTCCTCATCAAGACTATCGTTCAGCAAATACCAAGCCCTACTACCATATTCTTTAACAAATTGCATATGAATGTCGTAACTCTTAAATGTCAGTTCGTCTTTTTTGCGATATAAATCTTTAATTGAGTTATTTACAAACAGTTTTTCAGCTTGTTGTTTTGTTTTCCTACTAACCACAGTATTACATTTAATTTTCACATTAACTTATTTAGGTATTAAACCATGCTGCAAGCATTGCTTATTAAAATAAATATCGGCAAGAGTAGTGTGAACTTTGATTCTAACATTCCTGTAAATCATTGCTAAATTTGCCTGACTGGCATTTACAAATAGTTTTTTAATTAGCATAATACGTGTTGGTACATATACAGTACAAGTAAACGTCACACAACACAAATTTATTACAATATAAGCACAAAATGCACAAATATTATGGTGATCGATTTCGGTGAACCACGCTCACCTTACTCAGACCAGAGGGATTCACAAAAGAATGGAAAACGGTGTTCAACAACTCAATTTATAGGCCTATGATCACGTGACCCCATTGGCTGGAATCGTCAAGATGGCGGCTGCTGTGATATTATTGGTTAATTCCTATTATCTGTTACTTCTCTTCTTTTATTCGCTGAAAATACATTATTAAAAACTATTTCGGAATCAAAATTAACCTGTTCATTCATTAATTTATCACGATCCTTACATTTTTCTTTAAAAATAAATAACTCTTCCCAAGCATTCATGTTACGACCCTTCTTACAAAATTTTAGAATATCTACATTTTCATCTATTTTATTCAAACTGTGGGTACAATTCAGAAGGTGTTTAGCTACATTAGATCTTTCAGGTTTATTATTTTTAAAAGCAGAGACATGGTTTTTATATCTTTTGCTAAAATTTACAGTCTGACCTATGTAACACATATTACAATCATTACAGTTAATCCTATATATTCCTGAATTATTAAATTTATCTTCACTTTCAATATTCGGGTGTAAAATGTTGGACATAGTATTACAAGTCTTAAAAGCTACTGATAAATTGAATTTCTTAAATCTATTACCAACTCTTTGTGTAAACGGCCCATTGTAATGGATGGATACATACTTCTTTTGTTCTTTATCGGATTTTTCTTTTTTAAGTGTTGTTCGTCTATCGTCTCGAATTTTGTTTTCTATTTTCTTTTTTATTCTACTTCCAATTTCATCAATCATTGATGCTTTGTATCCATTTGCAATAGCTATTGATTTTATTAAATTTATTTCCTGTTTTCTATCTGCAACACTTTAATGGTATTGAATACGCCCTATATATCATACTTCTGAAGCTAGCTGTTTTGTGAGACGGGGGATGGACAGAACTGTTATTTATGGTACAATTGGTTTGAGTAGGTTTCCTGAAAATTCTATATGAAAGTTTGTTATGATCACGAATTATTTTTAGATTCAAAAAGTTAATTTCATTCATATATTCAAATTCACTGGTAAAACTAAGCTTCTGGTGGTGACAATTAAGTATATTTAACATATTATCTAAGTCATTACATGATTTCTCGTTAAACAAAACCAGAATATCATCGACATAACGGGTGTAAAATATGATATCATGTTCCTTTTTTAATTTATCTAAAATGGAGTCTTCATGATACTGTAAATAAACTTCTGATAAAATGGCTGACAGTGGACTACCCATAGCTAAACAATCGTTTTGTAAGTAAAATTTGTTATTGAAACGGAAGTAATTTTGTTTCAAGATAGTTTTGAGCAACTTTACAATTTGATTTACATACATTTTTTCATATTTTTGTTCTACAAGTTTTTCCTTAACTAAGTTAATCACTTCATCAACTGGAATATTAGTATATAGATTACATATGTCAAATGAGGCTAACCTAGTCTTATTACACAATTTTACATGACTGACCTTATCAACAAAATCAATACTGTTCTTAACGGTATATTTATTTTCAAGGTTCAAAGCAGAAGTCAAAATATTGGACAATATCTTTGATACGTTGTAAGTAGGCGCAGATTTGAAATTTACCTTCTGAATTGTACCCACAGTTTGAATAAAATAGATGAAAATGTAGATATTCTAAAATTTTGTAAGAAGGGTCGTAACATGAATGCTTGGGAAGAGTTATTTATTTTTAAAGAAAAATGTAAGGATCGTGATAAATTAATGAATGAACAGGTTAATTTTGATTCCGAAATAGTTTTTAATAATGTATTTTCAGCGAATAAAAGAAGAGAAGTAACAGATAATAGGAATTAACCAATAATATCACAGCAGCCGCCATCTTGACGATTCCAGCCAATGGGGTCACGTGATCATAGGCCTATAAATTGAGTTGTTGAACACCGTTTTCCATTCTTTTGTGAATCCCTCTGGTCTGAGTAAGGTGAGCGTGGTTCACCGAAATCGATCACCATAATATTTGTGCATTTTGTGCTTATATTGTAATAAATTTGTGTTGTGTGACGTTTATTTGTACTGTATATGTACCAACACGTATTATGCTAATTAAAAAACTATTTGTAAATGCCAGTCAGGCAAATTTAGCAATGATTTACAGGAATGTTAGAATCAAAGTTCACACTACTCTTGCCGATATTTATTTTAATAAGCAATGCTTGCAGCATGGTTTAATACCTAAATAAGTTAATGTGAAAATTAAATGTAATACTGTGGTTAGTAGGAAAACAAAACAACAAGCTGAAAAACTGTTTGTAAATAACTCAATTAAAGATTTATATCGCAAAAAAGACGAACTGACATTTAAGAGTTACGACATTCATATGCAATTTGTTAAAGAATATGGTAGTAGGGCTTGGTATTTGCTGAACGATAGTCTTGATGAGGAAATTTCACGTATAATGGAATCGAAATATAATAAACTTAATAAGAAATTGCAAAGATTAAGGAATGTAAGTACTAATGACAATCTAACTAGCCATTTAGTTAGTGATGAAAGTCACGTTTTTCATAAAAGGGTAATTAATATGAGTAATGTTGAATTTAGCAAATCTGAAAATGATGTATTGTGTTATGGACCCAAACATAATTTCATAAAAAATCAAAACAAACAAGCCGATATTTTAGCCACAGACATTGAATGTAATGTATCTCAGTTGAAAGATTGTAACAGAAACGAAATTATATATGATGTAAGTAAAATATGTAAAACAATGCAGGTCCAAACTAATAATTTGAAACAGGTTTTAGATTATAAAGTTTGTTTAGATGTAAAACAGAAATTACAGAATGAAGATCTAGTCACAGTTAAAGTGGATAAGAGCAACGCAATTGTAATTCTGAAAAAAGAAGATTATATTACTAAAACTGAAGATTTTATCAAGGAAAATAAATTTCAAGAACTAAAAGGTGATCCTACAAATAAATATCAGGATGAAATTAATAAAGTTGTAAAATCTTGTACAAAAGTTATTACTGATAATGTTCGTTTTAGAGCTTTTATGAATAATCCTAAGGCACCCACAATGAATGGTATTCCGAAAATTCACAAACCTAATGTACCTATTAGGCCCCTGGTAAATTTCAAATCTGCGCCTACTTACAACGTATCAAAGATATTGTCCAATATTTTGACTTCTGCTTTGAACCTTGAAAATAAATATACCGTTAAGAACAGTATTGATTTTGTTGATAAGGTCAGTCATGTAAAATTGTGTAATAAGACTAGGTTAGCCTCATTTGACATATGTAATCTATATACTAATATTCCAGTTGATGAAGTGATTAACTTAGTTAAGGAAAAACTTGTAGAACAAAAATATGAAAAAATGTATGTAAATCAAATTGTAAAGTTGCTCAAAACTATCTTGAAACAAAATTACTTCCGTTTCAATAACAAATTTTACTTACAAAACGATGGTTTAGCTATGGGTAGTCCACTGTCAGCCATTTTATCAGAAGTTTATTTACAGTATCATGAAGACTCCATTTTAGATAAATTAAAAAAGGAACATGATATCATATTTTACACCCGTTATGTCGATGATATTCTGGTTTTGTTTAACGAGAAATCATGTAATGACTTAGATAATATGTTAAATATACTTAATTGTCACCACCAGAAGCTTAGTTTTACCAGTGAATTTGAATATATGAATGAAATTAACTTTTTGGATCTAAAAATAATTCGTGATCATAACAAACTTTCATATAGAATTTTCAGGAAACCTACTCAAACCAATTGTACCATAAATAACAGTTCTGTCCATCCCCCGTCTCACAAAACAGCTAGCTTCAGAAGTATGATATATAGGGCGTATTCAATACCATTAAGTGTTGCAGATAGAAAACAGGAAATAAATTTAATAAAATCAATAGCTATTGCAAATGGATACAAAGCATCAATGATTGATGAAATTGGAAGTAGAATAAAAAAGAAAATAGAAAACAAAATTCGAGACGATAGACGAACAACACTTAAAAAAGAAAAATCCGATAAAGAACAAAAGAAGTATGTATCCATCCATTACAATGGGCCGTTTACACAAAGAGTTGGTAATAGATTAAAGAAATTCAATTTATCAGTAGCTTTTAAGACTTGTAATACTATGTCCAACATTTTACACCCGAATATTGAAAGTGAAGATAAATTTAATAATTCAGGAATATATAGGATTAACTGTAATGATTGTAATATGTGTTACATAGGTCAGACTGTAAATTTTAGCAAAAGATATAAAAACTATGTCTCTGCTTTTAAAAATAATAAACCTGAAAGATCTAATGTAGCTAAACACCTTCTGAATTGTACCCACAGTTTGAATAAAATAGATGAAAATGTAGATATTCTAAAATTTTGTAAGAAGGGTCGTAACATGAATGCTTGGGAAGAGTTATTTATTTTTAAAGAAAAATGTAAGGATCGTGATAAATTAATGAATGAACAGGTTAATTTTGATTCCGAAATAGTTTTTAATAATGTATTTTCAGCGAATAAAAGAAGAGAAGTAACAGATAATAGGAATTAACCAATAATATCACAGCAGCCGCCATCTTGACGATTCCAGCCAATGGGGTCACGTGATCATAGGCCTATAAATTGAGTTGTTGAACACCGTTTTCCATTCTTTTGTGAATCCCTCTGGTCTGAGGAAGGTGAGCGTGGTTCACCGAAATCGATCACCATAATATTTGTGCATTTTGTGCTTGTATTGTAGTATATTTGTGCATTTTGTGCTTATATTGTAATAAATTTGTGTTGTGTGACGTTTACTTGTACTGTATATGTACCAACACGTATTATGCTAATTAAAAAACTATTAATAAAATCAGCACAAGTGGATATAAAATTGTAATTTGAGCAGAAAAGAACATTAATTCTTTTTTAATTTTTTAAATTGATTTTACATTGATAATTTAAACGTCGATTCATAATGAGTTTGTTTCTCATCAAGGCTAATGTTAAGTTCGAAAAAATATTGCCGCTTTATTTATGGATGTAATATTTATTCTTTACCTTTTTTTGAAAGAGAACGCAATATACCAGCCCCCCTGGGACCATATTTCAATGTTATTCACTGATTTATTTTTTAAATACATATAATTAATGTTTTAATTCAACATTGTAACAATAATAATTGGTATTGTCTTAATTTCCTTCATTGAAAATAGCCTAAGCAATTAGGAAAAATCTACCTTAGGGGGCACGAGTCACACTTGTCTAAAAGAAAATTAAAATTTCAAAAACACATGTTAAAATATGTAAGCGTGAAACTTTTTCAAGTAAACTAATGTTATCTTCAACTGAAAAACGCGATCACCTATTGATAACTGGTGCTGCTTGATAACCAAACGGTGAAGGAGAGTCAATTGTCACGACTGTTCAAATCACACAACGGTTTGAGGACGGAGGGACAGACGACAACCGGTCTTCCGATAGTCGACGTAGTTGCATGTACGTAGTTCCAAAGTCATCACCAGGTAAAAGGTCGAAGTCTTGAGAGCAAACACACCGAACCATTCAATAAGATAACAACCAATCTGTTGTTAATTGAACAGTTACGATAACTATAGTTATAACTGTAGTCACCTAAACTAGATTGTTGGTTTAGTCATCTGGAACCTATTATTTTCTACACAGTCACACTGAACTATCAATGAAGAAATAACCAATAAATTACTAATAAAACATTAGTATATACTGTAGTTATAATTCTATATTATAAACTATATTGTTGGAAATAATTATGTGGGACCTATTATTATCTACACACTCCCACTTCACCGTGCAATGAGATAATAACCAATCAATCAGTAATAGAACACCAATATCCACTCTAGTTATAATCCTGTATCATAAACTAGTTTTTTTTGTTATACTTATCTGGATCCTATTAATATCTACATTGGAATCAAATAACAACTAAACTGATTTATCAAAGAGCTACTGAAATTCACTCTATCAACGTCATCTGAACTCGATATAAAATAAACCCGTAATCCCAAAGAAGTTTTTTTTTATCAAAATAACCTTCTTTTCTAACCTTCTCAAGTAGGGAATAAGAAGGCAAGCTTGTTATGGAAGCATCATAATGCACCTATTGCACTCAAGTGACCGTGCGCCAGGAGAACAATTGCATCTCATCGAAGGCCTCAGGGGAAATACGTCGTGCGGAGCTGATAAAATCTTGATATTACAAGGAAACCATTTCACTATATGAGGCAGCGTTCCTTTGTACGTAGCGCTCTTGGATTTTCAACGACGAAACGAATGAAAGTTAGATAAAGAATAACGGAATAAAATAAATTTTGTAAGAATATGGTAAATATATAACTAATTCATTGTATTCATTTAACCTATTTATTGGAGATATTTTATCTGAAATAGATTTAAAATTCTCTACATTTTCGATAGAATATTTCATTTGCATTTGACCTTGAAGGTAGGCATTATTAGACATTAACAAAAGTTAAACTGAAAACATTTGTTTGAAAAAAATTTAATAATCAAACCTTTGTAACAACTAATTGCTAATTGAAAATATTATATTTGTGTCTATAAACACACATTTTAACATAATTTTTTAGTTTTTGTTAATGTATTTATTGCCTACCGTGTAGGTGAAAAGACTTATGAAAATATAATATTTTATTGGAGATTTAGAGAATTGTTTAATTATTTCCATTTATAATTCTTGATTATGGATTAAATTACCATAGTTAATAACATTTTACAAAAAATAATAATGAGAATTGTTAAATTATTTCAAAAACATCCATGGTAGTATTTATTTATGACCTCTTACGTTTTTTTAAAATAATTGATGACGTTTTCGTAAATGTCAATGAAATAAGTAATTAATTTGTTGTTTGGATATATATCTAATGTAAAAAAACCGCATTCTATTATACTACAGTAATGATATAAACAGGATTGAAAAATTAAATATAAAATATGTAATTTATTCTAAATTACTAGCGAACACTTTTATAGCGCTTTATAGAATTTGTTAATTGTATTTTGTTTATTTAAAAGTAATATATTTAAAAGATAAATAGCTGTATGATACTCTTAAAACAAGGACAATCTTAAAGTTATTAGAATATTACACAACTAAAAACTATAACAATATCTATACAAAACGTACAAATATTATGGCGATCCTAGCCAAAGTGTTCCACAAATGAATACAGTTTTGTATTGTGGGGCCTTCTTTTGTATTGCATTTCTGACAACATGTAAAATGGAGTCTAATAAGTTATTTGCTACGAAAATTTAACTTAGAGCGTATTCAATTCCATTTCGATTCAATACACCAACACCAATAACCAAATACGTACGTTAACTGATAAATAAATATATGTTAATGTAACGAACGAACTCTATTGATGATCAATGGCTAATGTTTACAATATTAGAGCTTTAAAGAGGAAATGTTACGCATAAAAAGGTGAATCATAAGGATGTTAATTGTTATCGGGAGTGAAAGGTATTAATTGTTTGTTACAAGAGCAGTGCAAGTAAATATACAACGGCGCGTGAAGCAATCCGGGTACAGGAGAGTACTGCAACAATTGCCTACATCACGTGGAACGGCGCTACACATTTACATACACTGTAATTTTATTGAACTAAATTAACATCTTATTATTTTCTAATCCTTTTTTATAACAAGATGAATTTCATTTATTACAATCTGAAAATAAATACAACATTTGCAGATGAGAATTGTTTTAATATGATATTGCACCAATTAGATTTATTATGATAAACAGCAATACACTCCCACAAACCACTCACATAAACACGTTTTCAATTGCACGAGTTATATTAGAGCAATTTCCGCAACTTAACTTATCCATTGATAATTCATGAACTTATAACCGAATAAAAAGCCTAGGTCATAATTTTCATCGAGACTTGAATTTTGTTTATTTTGTTCTTTTTTAAGTTTTTTGTGTACTTGATATTCTGTCAAAGTATTTAATCGACCAACTGAGATGGTTCGGTGTTGAACGATGCCTAAAGTGACCCACACACGTGTTTTATATCTATAAATTTCCTCACCCTATGTCAGTTTTATATTTATTTTTGTTAGCTTTATCTAGTGAACATAAGTTACCAAGTAGTGTTAGCAACTTGAATCGGCAACTTTTGTTGTCTATTACAAATAGATAGTAGTAGGAAACCTATCTTTATGTACATAACGACATCAAAAACGGGTATTTGATCAACATAAACTTTGGATTATACAAATTTAAAAAAAACCTTGACCAATAGGGACATGATTTTTATCATAAAAATCTACGTTTTAAGGACTTAAAACAAACATACTTATGGTTTTCTATATACAAACTACTGAACGTAAACATATAGCGTACACTTTTCAGATCCTTAAACCGTCCAGTTGCTATGAATTCTATCTCACTTTCTACAACTTTATTACGTATATGTAATCAATTTGATGGATGAAAGAAGCACTTTACTTTTGAATTGATAAAAATGGCTAGAAGTTAGAGTTTTAAATAATTTAAATCCTATAATTTGTATTGAAAACTAAAGATAAATCGTAAATAACAATATAAAATGGATCAAATGGGGTAATTTATATGTACCTAATTGTTCTTTATTTTAAAAATATTAACGTGTAATTACTAATCAATTAGGGAATAAAAATCAAGAAAAAGGTACAAAGAGTTCCTCGCCGACTTATTCAGCACATGACTTGATTTTGTTACACTGCCACAAGCCACATTTAATGTCTCCTCCACATTGTTCACAGTTAACGGTTCAATGTCTCTCTATCACGAGTTGAATGAGCCAAACTATCTCTGGGTTGTATACAGACAAAACAACAGCAGTATCTGATGTGTTAGGAAATGTTTGTGGTAAACTTTCTTTGTATATAAAATTATCAATAAGTGATGGAATTTGTGTAAACATTAATCTGATGTAACACAAACATGAATGAGCTTAACTCGTGTCGGTATGTTTTATTAATTAACGTACGTTTATTATTATTATTTATACATTCTCATAAAATTTAACCTTTCAAAGTGACAGATAAAATAATTATACTCTCCTTATGATTAAAACTGAGTGTATATTGATTTCACTGTAAGGTGGGTGAGAAGCCACAAGCCACTGAACCTCAGAAATTAGAACTAGTTTATTTCGCTCACACCTACAACTAATCCATCAATCTTACACTGACGCAACAGTATCTATAGAATCAAACTTGCTCTCATCAACTCCAGTTTGATCATTTCTGAACAAGTAAACTATGTTGTACACAAAGCTAGGGGTCCTCATCTTCTCCAGTGAATAATTTTGTCACAATGGAACCTCCAACCCTCTACCTAATGTTGACTTTGGAACTACTTGCAACTCCGTCAGCTTTCAGGAGACCAGTTGTCATCCGTCCGTTCGTCCCAAACCATATGATTTGAACAGTCGTGGCAGTTTACTATACTTCCCCGCTTGGCCACCAGGCAGCACCAGTTATCAGTAGCTGACGCCCACGTGTTGCAGTTAAACATTTCTGCACTTTAAAACATTTCATGCTAAAATTTGTTTTAAAATGAAAAACAAATTTTTACACTATAATTAGGAAAAATGGCTAGTACCCCCTAAGAAAGATTTTTATAACGGTTTTAGTAAATTTTTTATTGGCACATAAGAAATATATCAAGACGCAATAATTAAATTTGATCTCTGGGGGCTCTGTAACAATTGTGTCCTATTCCAAAAAAAAGGTTCAAAATATTACGTTCGTTAATAAAGCCGTAATCGTTATATAAATTTAACTTCAGCCTTTTGGAGGGTAAAATTCAATTTGGCAGGTGTTGCTGACTCTTAATTAGTTGTTCTTCAAATTTAAATATTTCTTTTGCTTTAAACACCATTCAAGATTATACTTAACTCTTAAATGTATATCATTTAATTAGGCATTAGTTAACAAAAATGTAAGAATAACCATCTAAGGATTACGGTATGTATTATAATTTATTTTAAAACCTTTTTTAATTATCCAAATGTTGCCTTTCGTTGTCATTTGTAACAGGAAAACATATAAATTAAGATTCAAACATTTTCCCACCAACTCTTGTCCAATCAGGTCGAGATGTATTATTTTGAACACTTTTCTATTTTAAAAGGTCTAATATTACAAACTACCCTTAATTCTTGAAGCTTGCTGTTGTATTTCCTGTAGAGGTATGGTGTTTGATAACAATACTATCTAGGTTACGGAAAGCCCTTCCATTAGCACTGATTAGATGGTGATTGATTGTATCAGCTGATTGATTCCAGATTGGTATTAATTGAAAATGGTACATATGTGCTTACAGTCTCTGTCCATTTAATTGCTGAATATAGGCCAATACTACAATTTAGATTTAATGCAATGTATTTGACCCTTTACAATAATTGATTAAAATTAGAAAACTATACGAAAATTATGTATTTGTTTCTTCTCCTCTTGTTTTAGCCGGACTTTTAAGGAATTTAGAATGAGCTGTAACGTACCTAGCATGGGACCATTTTTAGGTTTTTTTTGCACATTATAGTGGCTAAATAACACCGAAATGGCCAAATAGTGTATTAATATAATAGTCAGCATACAAAACTACTTTGGTTTTCTTTATACTACACATAATTATTAAAGAAGAGTTTTTATAATAATATGGAAGAAAAACTTCTGGAAAGATCAATCAAACACTATTACCGAATTTATTATTATGTAAAAATAAACGTTGAAACAGCCAAATAGTGGTAAAACTTTCATAATAAATAATGGTATAACTCTCAAGAACGATATCCTAAATTTCTCTCTCAGCAATACCACAGAGGATAACATCTCAGCTTGAGTGAAATGACTGGTGAGAATGTAAATAGAGTAACTGTTTACCCTTGACTGTTAACAAACAATCTAGATTATAATTGTATTCAAATATCAAAAATTATTACAGACCACTATGACTGTGTGACAGATTCTAAACCGATGACTTACTAGCTATAAGAAAACACATATTAAGTTCTTTAAAATCCAGTAAGTATGTTATGTACCATTTAACCAAAAAGCAAGAGGTTTATTGCCATTAGTATACCATCAAGACAAAGACGTAGTCAATGTTCCAACACAATACAAGTTTTAAAATATACATAATAATAGTTTACAAATATTAGACAGTCAAACTAAATATACTAAATTAGTTATACGTAAATAATATAGGTTTAATTTAACATTATCATTTTTTTCAAATATTTAAAATTAATTTTAACATCTAAAAAATGTCGTCTTTTGACCTTAAAGTACTATTCAACAGTATTTATCTTTAGACCTTGAACCAACGTGAAGCACTCTACCGGAAATCTCTAAGCATCACACACTTGAACGGCTAATACATGCAGGCTACACTTATTCAGGTCCTGGTCTCTCAATCCTTCAATCAGCCATAGCACCTGGTTGGCGGACCGCAGAACATATACTTCTCTTGAGTACTAAAATACTTTTTTTATCTCAACAGGCCATAATTTCTTCATTAATTATCAACTGTTGATAATCGTTAGTTCGATGGACTGTGGTTCTAAATATATTGTTATCGAAAGAGCAGTCCCACAGTCGTAGTAGTAAAATAATCCCATGGAAACGCCACAATAAGAAACAAAATTTAAATCGCAATAAAGAAAATAAATGGCTCCAAAGAATTGGCATACAATTTTCCCCATATTAAACACTAAAAAAATTTAAATTTTGAAAATTACCAGTTTGATTCCCAAATATATTTGTTTGCCATAACTAAATAAACTAGTAAAGTTAGAGAGATGCGACTTTTAGTAAAATATTTTAAATTTTAATTCACATCTTTCCAGCCAAAATCGTCTGGAGTTATTGGCTAAATATACCTACTTACAAAATTTCATAAAAATCGATCTATCTGTTTGGTCTCCAGCAATACTGTTTATTTTATTTGTAAATAAAAAAATAGGTAGTTAATTGTAACACATTACACAAATATTTATCGACCTTCATTAGTTATAAAATACATTTGCGGAGCATCTTAAGATAGTAATGAAAGTAATAATTAAATATAGAATGAAATCAGCTTATATTTTTAAGTATTGTTATACTTCTAAATCTACGTAAACAATGTTTCTCAAAGAAACAATAATTCTACTAAGAACTAAGAATAGTGAGTACTAAGAATAATTTAACTAAATGTAGCTACAAGTATCGTACCATGAGGAGGATAAAATTTAACTAGATCCAAGCGAATACAAGAATGCACTCGTTATCCCTGGTAAACCAATAAAAATGAATGAGACCTTAGCAGTTGTCGGATCGGTAGATTTTGAAACGAATTTGTATATTCTGCTGAAGTTTTAAAGCTCATGTTACTTGAAGCCTGAGTGTTGTAGATAACGTTTCATTTTACATTTTGTAAAAGGTTTGTATGTCCAATAACACTCAGGTTATTGTGTAGATTAAACAAAATACAACTTAATTTATATGCCAATAAATATAAATTTATCTATGTAAACAGTACATAATTAGTTTTGTTCGATTTATTTATTATTATTCATTTCTATGACGTTGATCGTAGAGATATGGGTGGATAAGAAGGGTAAACAACAGCGATGAATGTAAATGAACGAGTGTAGTCATTGTTAGTAATATTCACTATTCCTTAGAAAGAGCCATTTATTAATATACCAATAACAAATGGAACTAAAGCGCCTAGAATTGGAATCCGAACCATCCGAAGTATTCGTATAATTGTCAGCTAATTGACAAACCTGACACTCAGTTATCTCCCCTACACAACACCCGGACTCTGACTACCACCCAACACAGACATCCCAGACTTCTCTAGTGAATTGAATGCCATTGGTAATATACAAATTCTGTGTGTACACCTAAGCCTGCGTTGGTGGTTAATTGCAGCCCATTGACTACATTTCTCCATAAGAACGAATTGAAAAGATACAATTTGGTTGATATCATTGTAAGAGTCTTTCATGAGGACCTTCTTGAATATAATACAATGAGACGTATTACTAAAAACCGTGCTTATAATTTAGTGTAGTAAAATAGTTAGCATTAATATTTAACTTTTTAAATAAACAGACATATTTAAGGTCCCTTTTCATCATGGTTACCTGAAGAGTCATATAATTCTAAAAGCAATTCTTGAGCATTGTCAAAAAAGTTCTTTTTTTATTTTTTTTTTTTTATTTTACATTTCAACGGACATCTCCATTTTTACACTTTTGTACAATAATGAGTGAACTCAAAACACTGACGTACATGCGTAATTGTATAAACCAAAATACAATATGCGAGAGGTATAGAATGCGGGGTCCCCTTCTATCCTTTTCTTTAGCTTTTTTAAATTATTTTTATTTTATTTTTTTATTTTTTTAGCAATATTTATTAAAGGGCAGATAAGGGGATTACATTGGTCCCTAATGGGTTACATACAGAATGACGTTGACACAGAAATACATTAACAAATGTTGTATGATAATATTAAACAATTGTAACAACTTGACAATAACAATGATAAGTAGAGTATACGATTAATAACTTAGTGACGAAACGGATAAACTATGAATGACAATAACGTAATAAATTAATAAGTGCAACATGATTTGAACTATGAGTAACAACAATAACAACAATAAATTAGTACGAAACAATAGAATAATAAACATGAATTAACAAGATACAATGTATAAATAATGAGAAATACAGAACGAATTGTCTTCCCTCCGCTGTAGCAACTCCTAGACAGATAACTCACCCAGACTGGCGATCCTCCTCTTGAGCGCTGGTATACTCACCACAAAAAAGTCGACGACGTCGGCGACGCTATTACCAGATCTCTGAAGTCGGTACATCGTGTCGTTTGCAGCGTAGTTGGTGCGATGTTGCTGCCTAGCGAACAGGTCTTTGGAGCGAGTGGCTGAAGGGGTCCTGAACAGGATCTGGCTCAGCATATTGGGACAGTCGATCTTGCCGTTAAGGATCTTTGACAGCAGTACAACGTCAGCGGAGAATCTGCGATCTTTGTAAAAAGGAATCTTTTTCCTCCTATAAATACTCGAAATAAACCCATCGACATGTATACCGTTTCATCTACATAATTCCACTGGGCTGTCGACACCAATCCTCTTGAGAAATTTTACCAACATTGACTGTATATTTTCTGTTGCCTATCTATACTCTCCCTTTCACTTAGTATGCTAAAATTTATATGCAGTTGATAATTTACTACAAAAATAAACAAGTGCTGTGTTTGATCATTTATTCCTGGAGATAATGCAGATATGGCATGGACAAAATTAAAATAAATATATATTTTAAAAACATAACTAAAATTACAACCTACAAATCCAAATTAAAACATAAACACAGTACAAAAAAAGTGGTAACACACTAGATTGTGTTTTAACAGCTGACAAGGTGGGGGAAAAGTGTGGCCAACCTTTTCAAAAACCAACAACTCCTGACACCTATCCGCAGAACAGGCAACACAGCAGTATAGGGTTATTTGCTTCAAGCGTGCAGCATATACGATTAATGGAGCCTTATATGAATCCTTTACTTGTGATCAAGTCTGATACACGCGGTCTGTGAAGGAGAAATGGTGTGCAGAGAATATGATGCATGTGGGCTGTAGCATGGTCGTCAAAAAATCAGGCTGGAACTCATCCTGTTAAACGTTTTAGATTGTCCAAATTTGACTTTTGTAACTTAAAATAAAAGTCTCATCAAATCAAGAAGTAAATTTTAAAAACACTTTTAAATTATAATAGGTTTAATATTACAAACTAGCCTTATTTCTTCAAGCCTATTGTTGTATTTCCTGTAGCTTCCTGGTGTTTGTTTTGTAACAATACTAGTTAGCTTCCATTAGCACTGATTAGATTACGACTGATTGAATCAGCTGATTGATTCCAGATTGGTATTAAGTGAAAACGGTACATCAATATAATGCTTACAGTCTAAGTCCGTTTAATTATTGAATATAGGCCAATACAGTATAACCTCGCTTAACCGACGTATACGGACCGTGATGAGGTCAGATAAGTTAAAATATCGGATAGTAGGGAATTGCTATAAAAAATCAACATTTTTTATAAATAAGTACTTTAATGCATTTTACTAAGAATAAACACTTTAGTACTGTTTAAACAATCATTACTTCGGGTTATAGAATACAAAATAAAACTGATAACAATAAGAAATACAACGTAATAAAAGTTCAGTACAGTAAAATATATAAGTTGCAAAATGCATTTATTTAACAATATCTAAAATGAAAGGTAAATGAACAAAATGTACTAAATATGAAATTAAACAATTGTAAATGAACTTTATACAGTTAAAAAATTACTGTATTATTTATTTAGTTTAACAAGAGTTTAAATGAATTAGTTAAATTAATGACACACGAGTTCAAAAATACTCTTCTTAGAAGTAGTGTATGCTCCGCTCACAGGGGCTAAAACTGAACGTAAGGTCGGACAGTAAGCAAAAAAAATGTGCTCATTCAAAAATACAGAAGCTGACCAGTTGCTTATTCCTGTATTACACTGTTACGTAATTCACATAATACAGTACATGTACTACAGTACACAATCAAATTCTGTAACAAAATAACCGATTTTCGTTGTATATAAGTCAGTTCCGGTCTCAACTATCTCGGAAAATCAGACGTTTTTTTACGGTGGCGATTTCGGGACGAGTATGTCGGTTGAAACGGAACGTCGAATAACAGCATGTCGTATAACGAGGCTCTACTGTACTAACATTTACATTTAATGGATTCCTATTTGACCCTTAAAAATAATTTATTAAAATTAGAAAATACTTTATTTCTTTCTTCTCTTTCTGTTTTAGCTGGACTTGCAAGGAATTTAGAACTTGATGTGACCCTCTTTAGTCTATCCATAGAAAGATAAATGGTAGAGAGGATTGTCTACAAGTTCTTGCTGATAGTAGATGAACTCTTGCTAACACTGACTGCAGATATAAGACGGGGGACTATGTGTGTTGAATCTGAGGGAATAGTTCCCATTCAAAAATTTTTTTAAATAGACTTTTTAAATAATATAATTTTTTCACAATTAAGAACCTCTTCAACTTAGTAGTAAGCATTAACTCTCAAAAGCCTCTAGACCTTCCTTAAAAATATTGTTTAAAACGTCTGGTTATTATTATTACTGCATAAGTTATTAATTACATACAACCATTCTAATAAAGTGATCGTTTCAATTCAGTAGTATTGTGTATTAGAAGCAATATTAAATTCAGTCTTGTCTTATGATTTATATTGTTAGTATTTTAAAATTTATTTATCTTTTTAAAAATATATTTACGATTTTCAAGAATATAAGTTAATTGCTAAGAACTGCTGAGCGTATACTAGAATTGTTAGTGGTGGAATAAAATGCATCGTGAATAAAATTTTCTTCTAGCTTTTGATACAGCTTCAAAAAGGATCAACTTAGAGTCGATGGGAATACCAAGAGGTAAGAAAATTATTTGATTCTATAGCCACTGGCATCAGTGCAAGATTGACGAATCGGTTGAACGCGTGAGAGAAATAACTACCACCGATTTTTGAGGTTCAGTGGCTTGGTGTTGCTATTTGCTCACCTTACAGTGAAATCAATAGACGCTTCAAGAATAGTTTATTTCTATTTTTAATCTTAAAAAGAGTATTTTTAACCACCAGTCAGTTCCAAAAGGTAAATACTTAAGTATATATAACAGTAAAAACTGTAAATTAGTGCGTTATTCTTACTGACACTATGGATTCCTAATGCATGAGTTGGAACTCATAAACACTACTCAAATATCGAATTCATAATTACATAAATTCCATCACAACTATTTCCTGAAGACATCAGATAGTGTTGTTGTGTTTGGAGACAACCCAGAGATAGTTTGGCTCACCCCACTCGTGTTAGAGAGGAGACATTGAACCGTTAACTGTGAACAATGTGGAGGGGACATTGAATTTGGATTGCGGCAGTGTAACAAATCAAGTCATTTACTGTCTGTGTAAGTCTGCTAGGAACATTTTACACTTCTTACTCCATTGTAAGCCCCTATTCGATTAGTAATTACCCGTTAATAATTTTAAATAATTCAATGACATACTAAATTATTTTAACAAAATAAATGCATTTTTGTTGAAAGAACAAATATAGTACTGTACATAATCTGATTTATTAACGATAATAATTTTTGTGTGCAAAATTATACAGGATTTAACTTTTTTAAAGCTCTAACTTGTAGCCATTTATGTGAATTCATAAGTAAAGTGTACTAAAATCCTGAACTTAATTAAATATATTAATGAAGGTGTACCAAAGTGGGGTATAATTCATAAGAGCTTGATGATTTAAGGGTTTGAAATGGTTACGATACATATTTACCAACAATAGTTTCTCCATAAATAGCCAGAATTATGTTTTTTAAGTATGAGAACATACTTGGAACAATTAAAAAAAAATATATATATTTTGACATCCTCTCAAAACAGACATTTTCCAATGTCCTAGTTAAACTTAAGCAAGGTGTCTTTTGAATACTAAACAAAAAAGAAAGTTTATGTTAATCAAATAAATGTTTAAATTTCGTCGTATATTAATCTACATTTGGGTTTCTTATTGATATTTTTTGAAGTAACATCTCAATGTTAAGACATACAACATGCAACATGTGTTGTCAACTTATGCAAATCGACAACACCGTTTGGTAATGCATGTTCAGATACTATCACGGAGCTTGGATATTACCGAAACCACCATGTGGGTAACTGTATTTCTCTAGGCCAATACAGAAACTCTTAGATGGTGACTAAAATAGCAGTTTGTTAGTCTATAAGTGGAGCTAGGTGCTTCCTGAATTGTATATACAATGATTTAGACTACTCTTCCAGAACCAACTTGACCTCATGTCCGGAACCTTCTAGACTTGTGGCGGCACCTCTCATAAAGGCTCCTCAGCCCCGACGAGTCAATCAGATTCAGTGGCAGTGGGAATATTTGGTCCTCGGCCTGGAGTATACAGTACGTATCGGTGTTTAATAATAACAATTCACGAACAGTGACATAACATATTGCACGAATTCCAGTTTTTTAAGTGATATTATTTACAGTGACATTATAGTGGTTTAGTTTAAAGTGTTGAAATAGTGCCTGTCCAGTAATTTTAGTCTGTAAATATCCCATGTTGATGTAATTTAGTTAATTAGTAAACAAAAGTAACAATTAGTAACCACGTAGTAGGCTCCTCTCGTTATTTTGGACCCTGTGGACTGTAACCGTTCATATTATTCAACAAATATTTAAAGCATGGCGTGTGATTATTAACTGTTCTAGATAAGGATCACCTGATGTAAATACTCGTATATTGAAATATTGTATGTTTTAACAATTCATTTCAACGATAAAAAATACTATAATCATTTTAAATAAAATATGTTTGTTGAATTATTTTTGATGACATTAAAGAATGGTTGGTTAAGGAGGGGGTGAGCTTATACCCCAGTCACTGGGCCTAAACTTGTACAGGCTTACATTAGATAAAATGTATCAGGCTTTTTTATAGAAAATATTTAAAATTTACATTTTCTTCTTGTAAAGTAGCTTTACCTGGGTAGTTTTATTACGTATTTCTTCTTTACTAAAATATTCACGAATGAAAAAAAAAACGTAACGTCAATACGAATCACAAGCAGTAAACTGTAATGATTTATGTTAATTTTCCAAATTATAGCCCCAGAAGTAAAATACTCATTTGTACCTAGCAAAAACAGCAAAAACATCTTAAATTTCAACTTTTAACAAAAATCTTAACGTAAATAATTTAGAAAGTGTTGTATTGTACTTTCTAAATTAAACTGAAAATTTAAATTAAAAAGACAATTTAAACTGTATCTACATTTAAGTACTTAAGATTTGTCAATTGTGATTTTCAAACTTTGCATTCATCAAATATCGTTGTTTTCATAATCATCACATAATTAGCATACTTCCATGCATTAACAATACTAAGTTTACTAATGTAGCTTAATCCAATCAAAGGTAATTATGAATGTAACCGAAAACGGATATATATTTAAACGAAAGTACGTTTACTATCAAATAGTTAAACCGTGAGATAACATTAAGCCACAAATCCCTAACGGATTTCCACCAATTGAACCCCTCAGCCACATTACAATTCCTCAATTAAGTTGGCAGTCTATATAATAAAAAAGATTGAAAATAAAAGCTGTTGGTAATTAAAAATACTTAAATATCTGCAGACCCTGAGCTATACTGACTTTAGTGTAAAAAGAACAATCCTTATTTCATAATGTCACCAAGCCTTAAACTTTTTGTTTTTAATTTATGGTTTTATCTCGTTAAAAAAAAACATTGGCACATTTTTATCTAAAAAATGTACAACACAGTTTATTAGATAATGTTAGGTTAGGTTAGGTTTGGTTAGGTTAGGTTAGGTTAGGTTAGGTTACCTTCGTTTACCTGAGTTGCGTTCCTCAACCCTTGTCAAACTTTCGTCGGGACGAGATGTTACTTTATTAGTTGGCTTGATAATTTGTAAAACTGAGCGGGACGAAATGTTCATTTTTTCTAGGAAATTGGCAGTGGGACGAAATGTTACCGGGACGAAATGTTACTGAACCTTAATAATACCTGCTGTAATAAGAGATTTAAAATTATCATAACTTTTAAGCTGTGAAAAATATTTAATTCATATTTTCATATTCTGTAGAGTCGTTCATGGTAAATAATTGTATGTCAATACATGATAATTTAATTAATTGGGGAAAAATTATAATAAAACCACTGTTAAGTGTATGTAAACAAAGTTGGTTCATTAATATTACATCCCTTGAGATTAGTCTAAATATACCAAGAAAAATAAGTTTATTGACTGATATATATATGGCCGTTACGTTAGTCTTACGTTACAGAATCCTCAAAAGTATGCGTATGCAGTGCGTGTTTTTTCTACACTGTTTTATGTGCGTAGCCACGTTTGGGGATGGTCTCTAGGGGCATTAATCATCTATCCCTGTAGCGCTGTACCACATTCTTCCATACAAATTTGCTTCTTGGGACACTGACAGTACTTACCACCATAATAGTGCTTTTCCACTTACCTTACATCTGCAATATACAAGATTTTTGACGAAATTCCATTTGAAAATCATGAGTTTTGAACAGTTTCTGCCCCAGGTTTAAATGTATGGAAACAATACGGATGTCCAGTTGTTGTAGTGATGTGCATTTTATAATTGTGTAAAGCTATAATCCATTAACAAGATTAGAAGACTCTAATCTTATTTAATCATAAACTAAAGTATACAATCCTTTGAGAGTTGTATAATTAAATATACTTCGCATTTTATTAATCAGTTACGGTTTCCACAAATGTGCTTGCACACGAAAATCATGTATACTAACCATGTACTTATACCGTGTCTGAACCACTGAACATTTTGTTGAAATTATGCAGTAATCTGCTCATATAAATACAAAATGTTGTTACATACAACTCTTACAACTTTGGAAAGCTCAATAGTGATAGAACATTAAACCTACAGAACGCCTCTTGTTATTGCTTGTGGTTAGACGATTGTACTACTGTAGTTAATTTGTTACTAAGAGTCTGCTTTATTTGTTATCATATTACATTTATTATGTTCCATAAGGGAAATTTTAAATCATAATAAATATTAAATTGATTAATTAAAACGAAAGAAATCAATAACAGCTTTGTTTTTAACGTAATTGAAAAAATAGCCATTTTTAAAAAGAGAAAACATTGTTTAGAGCCCCCTGTGATTAGATTTAAATTATTTCCGCTATACCTACTTGTGGTTTTATTTTTAATATCAACAAATATTGTTCTTATGATTTTTTTAAATAAACCAAAACTATTAGAAAAATCTGTCTAAGGGGGCACTTTACCTAAAAATCCTGTTACAATCCTTACAAACACATAATATGTTAAAGAATGTAAGTGTGACACGTTTTCAATTGAAGTAGTATTGAACTGCTACAGATAACTGGCGCTGCCTTGTGGCCAAGCGGGGAAGGAGAGTAAACTGTCACGACTGTTCAAATCACACAGTGGTGTGGGGATGGACGGACTGACGGCAAGCGGTCTTCTGATATTCGATGGAGTTAAAAGTCAACACCAGCGACAAAAGTATTAAAGAAGACTATTAGATAAAATAAAAATATGAAATTTACTCCAAAACGTAACGGTATTATTAACCGGGGAATACTCGTGCCGTTAGGGCGCTCCTAACTTTTCACATTCGAAGTATATGTTGTATATACGTACAGGAAAGGAAATAAATAAATCGTTAACACATTTTAAATCACACAACACCATGTTTTATTGTAGTTTTTAACTTATCAATTTACAAACACAACTTAAAAACACCGAAATGACAGTTCCGCGATCACTCGCGTCGTTAGAACGTTTTAACACTGGCAGTAACGTGAACGCTCGCGCAACTGCTAGGGGGGTAGTAGTGGAGGGTAAGTGGCACGACTCCGCTTTGTTAGAGTCCTCCTAACTAAGCAGGTGGTTAGTATACTAAACCTGAGGCCTGAGCGTTTAAGAATGCTTAATAATCATAATTAAAACAAATTTTCTTCAGATGAACTAAAAATGTTAGATTCAATATAACAGCGCGAGCGATAGAGGGTTAAATTATAGCAGCTACAAGATTTTTGTATGAAAAATTATATATTTTTTTTTGATATGATTCTTTTGTGAATCCCTCTGGTCTGAGGAAGGTGACCCGTGGTTCACCGAAATCGATCACCATAATATTCGTGCATTTTGTACTTGTATTGTAATATATTTGTGCATTTTGTGCTTATATTGTAACAAATTTGTGTTGTGTGACGTTTACTTGTACTGTATTTTATTTTTATAGTAAGCTTAGGTGAATATATATACTAGTAGATATTTAAAACTATATATAGTACACTTGATTTGGATAAGGTTTTAGAAGTACAATATTTTGCTTCCACGAATGAAATCTTCAGTGGAGAATACAGTCATTTGGATTCATATTACTCCGCAATTCTCAGTTATGGAAAGGCCCATTTATGAAACAGTAGCAATAAGTATCCGGTTAAATATTCAGTAAATCGTTCTACGTCGATGAATGTAAGCAAGTATCGGATGTTATTGGCTTTTAACTGAAACTAGATACATTATAAGCCAATATTATTTTTATTTTCCTCCGAAAGTGTCTGTTTAAAATTGTAACTTTCATAAGTCTTAAAGAAAGAAATTGAGCAAACGTATTGAACGTTATCTTAAATCCTATTTTTAACGGAAATTTATTGACAATTAAGGGGACGGGGTAGTGAGTGAGCTTTTCATATAAACAATAGATATGGTTGAAAACGAGTTTTAGAAACTTAACAGCCCTTACTGTAAAGGCAAAAGAATCATAAAATGTAAACTTACAGAGAAAAAAAAACATTTTATGGCCAATGGCAGTTATGTATATAGATCATAATCAATGTACATTATTGTACTGTACATATGTGGTAATCGTTACTACATTTATCCTTGAGGGTTTGGGGGGGGGAGGGAGAGGCTGACATGGTATTAGCCCTGCTATCGTATAAAAAATTGGGAAAATAGCTACTAGACGAACTAACTCGACACACATTAATATCTAATTCTTTCTTCTTTGTGACCAACCAGTCTGACATAAACAAAATGAGAGCTTAATAATCTGATTTTGAGTTATAGCAAGTAACCATATGTGTTATAACACAGAGAAGAAGGAAAAAGAGGTCGCATGCAAAATATTGAAAGAGTGTCGAGTTTTAAAAACTTGCAGTGTCGATTAGTTAGTTCTCCAGTTCAGTGTATGGATAGCAGAACGACCACCGTCACTTTAGTCTCTTCCCAATCCTCAAGAGTAAAGTAGTAAATATTACTACAAATTTATAACGTTGTACATTAATAATTTGATTATATTCCTAACTGCCACTGATGTGTTCACTGTGGCCACAAGAAAGCTATTTCTTTTTCTTGTTTCTCTGTGTTTATTATAGTAATTATATTTCAACGCACGTCGCTAACGTATACTCTAATTTGCTTATTTGAACACTAATACACAAGTGTACTTTGCACTGTAGATTTTATTTCATTTGGATATTCTTTATTCGTCTAAACTTTTAATCTTTTCTTAGTTAGTTAGGTGGCCTATGAAATCCATACGATTCACTCGAATATATTTGAACTAAAAAGTATTATTGTTGAAAACAACAATAATAAACTTTGTTTTATTATTCCTGGATATTTCCTTAGTAATGGAGATTAATTTCACTGATTTATGATGTTTATTTATTTACTTTCAGCATTGTTTGATTTTCATAGTCAAAACACGTCGAGTAAGGTGGAAAGGTCCACGATGTTAAAAGTTATTGAATAGCATTTAAAAAATGACACTCTTAAAAATAAAATTATTCTAAACTAACTTCTATTCTTTCATATACATATTTGATAGTTTATTTAAACATAAAATGTTATTGCACCTCAGATAAAACGCCATCTCAGTTTCCATAACTACACACTCCATTCAAACTAGTCGTAAGGCAAGTTCTAGTCTGTTGATGTTAGCGATGGTTCATTTTCTGGCTTTGTTAACCAGATATTATATTTCATTAGTTATCAAGACAGCCACCCTACAATTCATTAGTCCTAATATATTGAACTTAGTTTTGTACTTTATACTCAAAAACATTTTATAGACATGAATGTATATTTACAAATGTGACAATATTTATCATTTTATATCGTCTTATCTTATTATTATCTTATTTTCACAGCGATACGATAGTTATCCATACGATACGATAGTTATCCACAGCCTATATTGTTTATCACATAACTATATAAATCAAGTTAAATTATGTGTATACAGACGATGCATGCTGTAGTATGAAGATATATAAGTAATTTCACTAGTAGTTATATATGTGCTGTTTTCCTTCTGATTAATTTGCTTTATAAAATAAGTAAATAGTGCACAATTAATAACTTGGAAATCATATCTTGTCGACCATTAGCTATGTTTCAATAGTAAATTTTACAACTATAAATTTACCACTCATTAACTTCACTTGGATAGGTTTCTGTAACCGTAAACTTCAGTATTTACAGTTATGTTTATAACGTCAATGTAGGTTATATACAAGACTCAGGTTATATACAAGACTCAGGTTGTATACAAGACTCAGGTTGTACACAAGACTCAGGTTGTACACAAGACTCAGGTTGTACACAAGACTCAGGTTGTATACAAGACTCAGTTTATATACAAGACTCAGGTTGTATACAAGACTCAGGTTGTATACAAGACTCAGGTTGTATACAGGACTCGTGTTGTATACAAGACTCAGTTTATATACAAGACTCAGGTTGTACACAAGACTCAGGTTGTATACAAGACTCAGGTTGTATACAGGACTCAGGTTGTATACAGGACTCAGGTTGTATACAAGACTCAGGTTGTATACAAGACTCAGGTTGTATACAGGACTCAGGTTGTATACTGGACTCAGGTTGTATACAGGACTCAGGTTGTATACAAGACTCAGGTTGTACACAAGACTCAGGTTGTACACAAGACTCAGGTTGTATACAAGACTCAGTTTATATACAAGACTCAGGTTGTACACAAAACTCAGGTTGTACACAAGACTCAGGTTGTAGACTCAGGTTGTACACAAGACTCAGGTTAAATACAAGACTCAGGTTGTACACAAGACTCAGGTTGTATACAAGACTCAGGTTGTATACAGGACTCAGTTTGTATACAAGACTCAGGTTGTATACAAGACTCAGGTTATATACAAGACTCAGGTTGTATACAAGACTCAGGTTGTATACAAGACTCAGGTTGTATACAGGACTCAGGTTGTATACAGGACTCAGGTTGTATACAAGACTCAGGTTGTATACAAGACTCAGGTTGTATACAGGACTCAGTTTGTATACAGGACTCAGGTTGTATACAGGACTCAGGTTGTATACAAGACTCAGGTTGTACACAAGACTCAGGTTGTATACAAGACTCAGGTTGTATACAGGACTCAGGTTGTATACAGGACTCAGGTTGTACACAAGACTCAGGTTGTACACAAGACTCAGGTTGTATACAGGACTCAGGTTGTATACAGGACTCAGGTTGTATACAAGACTCAGGTTGTATACTAGACTCAGGTTGTATACAAGACTCAGGTTGTATACAGGACTCAGGTTGTATACAAGACTCAGGTTGTATACAAGACTCAGGTTATATACAAGACTCAGGTTGTATACAAGACTCAGGTTGTATACAAGACTCAGGTTGTATACAGGACTCAGGTTGTATACAGGACTCAGGTTGTATACAAGACTCAGGTTGTATACAGGACTCAGGTTGTATACAAGACTCAGGTTGTATACAAGACACAGGTTGTATACAAGACTCAGGTTGTATACAAGACTCAGGTTGTATACAAGACTCAGGTTGTACACAAGACTCAGGTTGTACACAAGACTCAGGTTGTATACAAGACTCAGGTTATATACAAGACTCAGGTTGTATACAAGACTCAGGTTGTATACAAGACTCTGGTTGTATACAAGACTCAGCTTGCATACAGGACTCAGGTTGTATACAAGACTCAGGTTGTATACAAGACTCAGATTATATACAAGACTCAGGTTGTATACAAGACTCAGGTTGTATACAAGACTCAGGTTGTATACAGGACTCGTGTTGTATACAGGACTCAGGTTGTATACAAGACTCAGGTTGTATACAGGACTCAGGTTGTATACAAGACTCAGGTTGTATACAAGACTCAGGTTGTATACAAGACTCAGGTTGTATACAAGACTCAGGTTGTATACAAGACTCAGGTTGTATACAAGACTCAGGTTGTATACAAGACTCAGGTTGTATACAAGACTCTGGTTGTATACAAGACTCAGGTTGTATACAAGACTCAGGTTGTATACAAGACTCAGGTTGTATACAAGACTCAGGTTGTATACAAGACTCAGGTTATATACAAGACTCAGGTTGTATACAAGACTCAGGTTGTATACAGGACTCAGGTTGTATACAAAACTCAGGTTGTATACAAGACTCAGGTTGTATACAAGACTCTGGTTGTATACAAGACTCAGGTTGTATACAAGACTCAGGTTGTATACAAGACTCAGGTTGTATACAGGACTCAGGTTGTATACAAGACTCAGGTTGTATACAAGACTCAGGTTGTATACAAGACTCAGGTTGTATACAAGACTCAGGTTGTATACAAGGCTAAGGTTGTATACAAGACTCAGGTTGTATACAAGACTCAGGTTATATACAAGACTCAGGTTGTATACAAGACTCAGGTTGTATACAAGACTCAGGTTGTATACAAGACTCAGGTTATATACAAGACTCAGGTTGTATACAAGACTCAGGTTGTATACAAGACTCAGGTTGTATACAAGACTCAGGTTATATACAAGACTCAGGTTGTATACAAGACTCTGGTTGTATACAAGACTCAGGTTGTATACAAGACTCAGGTTATATACAAGACTCAGGTTGTATACAAGTTGTTGTACTCTGCTTAGCTGAAGACAACCACGATTAAAATAAATTAAAATAAGAAAAAACTTGGATAGAAAACAAAAAATTGGATTTCTTGGTCATTTAAAAAAATAACTATGAATAATTTTATGAAGTAACCTTTATTAATATATTGTTCAAATACTGTCGAATTAGTAGCCATTCACTTTGCATGTGAGTTAAGGTTAATTCATGAAAGAGAGTTTTAAAAGTTCGGTATAATTGGAAAGGGAATGTAGTTTTAAAACGTTTTTGTCTTTTTTTTAACTTGTACTTCTTAGATATTTGTAAAAATAAAATGGCCACCATTATGAAAATAATAAAGATAATTTTAAAATATTTGTTTTTAAATACTCTCGTTTAACGTGAACCCATTTACTGAGTTTTGTAACAATCGTCAAGATAACATCAAAACATTTGTATGAAAAAACCAAGTGGGGCTTAACTGCTGAACAAAGGGGTAGTTTAAAAAAATATTACTCTTCATCTTTATCTTACAATGACACATAAAATATGAAAACGCATATCCAGGACATCTTTTTGTGACACCCTGTTTGTGGAGGAAGTTAATAGCTAGTTTATATTACGTTTGGTTTATTTAATCCGATTTTCTCCAGCAAATAGTTCCATGCTTACGCACCATACAAATATGGTTGTAGTTATTAACTTTTGTTTTCTTTTAATATTCTCCTAAATATACAAAGAAAACTAGTTAAATCATTAGTTTTATATAATATTATGAACTAAAATGTGTAAATAAATTAACTACATGATATTTGGCATTATTAAAAAAAATTAGTCCAATTCATGTCCAAATGACATTTTATTTAATCAAGGGAAATGTATTAAATCATGAACTTAACACAACAATATTTTAAACGTTTGTTAGTTCTAACAATTAATTCAACAGATTTAATTCAGCAGATTTGTTGCAGACTCGATAAAACTTTCCAGCATAAGGCTTAAAATTTTTTAGATTTTACAACCAATTTAGAATTTTTTCGTTTCTACAGATAGCATTTTTTATTTGAGATTTGTTAAACTGATCAGTGTATAGCATTTTAATATTCTACACAGATTAATATGATGTAAATTAAACTCCCCCACGTAAAAGGCTTATCAAGCTTACATGTATCAGGTGGTATTTGGTTGCCTTGATAAATGACAACTGATAAATAGCCTTCCTACCAAAACGTTGCAAATCCATGCAAATCTGACTAATAAAGTATTGCAGTTTCGGCTAACTTTGTAATTAAACCAGGCCACATAATCCTTGATTCACACACATCAAGATTATCGGTGATTATTTATGTGCGTTTACAGTTTGAATAAAAACAGTGGCTGATAAGGGCGGATGTTCAATGAAAGTGCGTTTGTGACCAGCCATCAACAAGAGAGATAACATTAAGCTGCCAGTCACTGTTGAATGGAACCAATTTAAGCCCTTCAACAACAGACTGATAGGCCCTACATACATACTCTATTGCAGCTTACTGCATCAAGTTACAGGCATGAAATATTTACGCCAAACATACGCTAAAAATACGCCAATATGTCAATTGGACGATACGCACGCCTTAGTAGTTCATGTGAATATATTTAAACTTGACTACTATAAAGTGAGCCACGAAAAGAAATATGTTGAAAACAAACTTTTAATTAAAATATTGCTACTGAAATATAAATAAATAAATATATATATGTATATACTCGTATTTGACACTCTACATATATATATATATATATATATATATATATATATATATATATATATATATATATATATATATGCTTGTGTGAACTATGGAACATTAACCTTACGCTATGTTGGAGTGATCATAAAATGGAATTGGACCCCAAGCTGGGTAAAAATAATTGTTTACAAAATCTCATTCATACGCAGCATTTTTCTATATGTCACTCTTGTAAAAAGAAAGGTAATGAAACACATTCTTGTTAGACTATCAAATATTGTTTGATAATATAGGTACGAACGCCGTTGGTCATATAAAATTGGATATGGCAATAATTTTTCGACTAATCGTAAGATCTATTGAATATAAATAGATAGTTGAAAGGATGGTGCCGTTTCTGAAACGAAGTTTCTAACGGTGAAATGAAAGTATTGAAAATGGATAACATTTTGTTCTTCAGACGGTGTGTTACAAACAATAGCTGTTCAGGACTAACGGAAATAAAGAATAAAATGTTATACTGTATATAAGAAACTGTAAACACATGCTCGTAGAGAGTTGTACAAAGACACCTAGACCAAATGATTCATAAGTTTATAATTAATTGGTTATAAAATATTTACTTTCAAGTGAATATAAAAGATGATACATTTTTATTATCTGTATAAATGTTAAAACCCAATATAATTTTAATGCTTAATTTATAAAAAAATGTAATATAACAAATTGAGGGTATTTTTTTTTTTTAGTTTGTCCAATAAAATAAAATAAATGGAAGTAAGACTGGATACAATGTAAACACACTTGGTAGTTCTAATAGACTGTTAAAAAGCAATATAACACTAGATAGTATATTGTAACGACCAGTAACATTCAGGTTGTTCCTTCTCAGACAAAGTAATGTCTGATATGGTTAGTTGGAATAGCAAGATTCTACAATCAAACCGTCAAATGTCTCCCCGATAAAGTTAATTGTCTCCGTATTACGACTGGTTTGTGCCAACCACCCCACGATTGCTCACTAAATAGAACAGGAACAATAGGGTTGATATGTTTGGGAATGACTAACATTGTGGTTAGTTTTTTCCAAAATATTTTATAGTTGAATCGATATCAAAACAGTTTAGATCATTATGAATACGAATTACGAGTGCATTTAATTATTTTAATTCAAAATCTACCATTAATTCTTATCTTTTTGGTTTTTAAGCTCTAAAACTGTTAAGATAAAAATAATGCGCATCTCCTTTGTCACAGTCTGTACTCCTGAGAAACACAAGGTTCCATGATAGGGTTTGTTTAGCAAGTGGGAGATCGTAATACCCGTAGACCTGTCATAATGTATACATCAACATGCATCTAGCTTCACTTACATAATGGTTAACCTCCGTTCTCCTGAGAAACACAGGCTCCATGATAGGGTTTATTTAGCAAGTGGGAGATCGCAATACCCGTAGTCATAATGTATACATCAACATGCATCTAATATCATTTACATTATGGTTAACCTCCGTTCTCCTGAGAAACACAGGCTCCATGATAGGGTTTGTTTAGCAAATGGGAAATGTAATACCCGTAGGCCTGTCATAATGTACACATCAACATGCATCTAGCTTCATTTACATAATGGTCATCTTCCTTGTCACCATCCGTACTCCTGAGAAATAATAATAATAATAATAATAATAATTTATTTATTTCCTCTTTGTAATACAAGTAAGTAAAATACATAACTTGCTTGGAATTAATAACCACCAAATCAAGTATACGGTGGTTATGAAAAAAAAAAAAAAACAAAAAACAAATGTTACAAATTAATTATAAGTCCACGTAGTCTTCCTTTGCAAATTGCACTTGTCTTCAGCGGCATATGCAGCGCATGCTTATAAATAATATTGCAATAATAACAATATAACAATACAACAATATAACAATATAACAACATAACAATATAATAATATAACAATATAACAATAAAACAATAAATATTACAATCGAACAACAGCTTTCACTTGTAATTGGACTACTAGTATTTAGTGACCATCCAAAAAGTTTTGATAGATCGATTATTGACTATGATATGTACAACTAACAGTTAAAATTATCTTACAATAGTAAAGAAAAGATTAATGTCACATGTATCGTTGAGCCAATTTTTAAGTTTCTTACAAAATATTGATAAATTAAAACTGTTTTTTATTTCAATAGGCAACAGGTTGAAACATTTTGGACCCAAGTAAACAAAAGTTTTAGAGAAGAATGACTTATTAATTCTAGGTCTTACAAAATTCAGTTGGCTGGTACTTCTGGTTGTGTAATGTAGGTTCTCTGTTCCCCTGTTGCCACTTTTTTTATAAAACATTCTTAAAACTTTGAAAATGAATAGGTTTTTTATTGGTAGTAGTCTTAAATTTTTAAAATGCAAAGCGGTATTTTCCCTATGACATTTAAACAGTAATATTCGAACAAAATATTTCTGAGTTACAAAGATTTTATTGATTAAGTTTTCGTGAGTCCCTCCCCAGAATTCAATCCCATACTGAAGACGTGATTGAATTAATGAAAAGTACAGGTTTTTCAATAAATTTTGGCTGCAAAAGTTTCTTAAAAAATAAAAAGCGCGAATTGATTTTCTGATTTCATCGTGTAAATTGTTGATGTGGCTTTTAAAAGTGATTTTGTCGTCCAAATGAATATCCAAATATTTGACTTCTTTCACTTGTTCAACCGATTCACAACTACAGTTGTTGATATTACAGCAAGTATGGTATTTAAAGCTATGATTAAAATTAAAACCGGTTAAATCAAAGTTAACTATTTTGGTTTTCGAGACATTAATTACCATACAGTTTTTCTCACACCATTTCCTCAATAGTGCCAAGTCATGGGTTATGAAATTGGAAATTTCTAGCCAGTCAGTACTTGAATACGTGAAAGATATGTCGTCAGCGAAGGCTATAATTTTACCGCAAAATGGTTCTAACAACAAATCATTTATAAATAAAGAAAATAAATCAGCAGAAATTACAGATCCCTGAGGGACACCAATTTTAACTTCTTTTTCACCGCTTAAATTGTTTTTCACACGGACTTGTTGTATTCGATTTTCTAAAAATGTTCGGAACCAATTAAGAGCTGGACCTCTAACTCCCGCAGCCTCTAACTTTACGAGCAGTAGATCATGATTAACTAGATCGAAGGCTTTTTTAAAATCAACAAAAAGAGCAGAAACTTTATTACTACTGTTTAGATTTTCAATAACATTACGTAAAAGAACTTCAATTGCATCTTCAGTGCTCTTGCCTTTTTTGAAACCAAATTAACTTAGAGAAAAAAATTTAGTAGTTTCCAAAAAATTTAATAATCTTGATCTCATTAATTTCTCAAATAATTTAGAAAATATTGAAAGTAAAGCCACTGGTCGATATTGTTCGATAGAATCAGAGTTCCCTTTTTTAAAAATTGGCACAATTACAGCTTTCTTTAACAATTCGGGAAATTTCCCATTTACAAAACTACTATTAATTATTCGAGATAATGGTTCAGAGATTGTATGAATAATACGTTTTATAAAGTAAACATTAAATTGATCAAAACCAGAAGACTTCTTGTTCTGCATATTTAAAATAACTTTTTCAACTTCATATTTGCTGACATAACTGAGAAATAAAGACTTAGGCTGTACTCTTAAATTAAGATTATCTTGTACATGAAAATTAGATGAATGGTCATTAACAACATTTAAGAAGTAGTCGTTAAAAGTGTTTGCAATCTCCTTATCATCAGTTATTTCTTTACCATCTACTACTAACTTATCAACTACTTTACATTTACCTCCTAGCAATGAATTTATTAATCGCCAGTTATCAGCTGGTCTGTTACCACATTCTTGAAATTTATTTGTATAGTACTGTTGCTTTTTTAAATCTATATCTGAAGCCAGTTTGTGTTTAAAGTTATTATAGTAGTTTTTAAAAGCATGATCATAAGGTCTACGTTTACACTGGTTGTACAATTTATTTCTCAATTTGATTCGTTTTAGCAAATAACTATCTATCCAGGGACTAATTTGTTTGGCTCTGGTTAATTCGTTGCTGATTTTAATTTCAGTAGTATTTTTCACCAAACAGTTGGCAAGGAGTGAGTGAAACTGATAAAAACTATTGTCTACATCGCTATCATTACACACTGTATTCCAGTTTATTTGTTGTAAATGTGATATTATACTATTAAAGTCAATGTATTGTTTTGTAGAAGAGGTTTTTTTGGAGAGAAATGGTTTGTTTTTAAAAACAGGAAATACTAATCTGGTTGCACAGTGATCAGAAATATCTATATCAAAAACTCCGGCCCTTAAGGCACTTACGTTACTATATCTGACAAAAATGTGGTCAATGCATGATTTTGAATACTGAGTTATGCGAGTGGGAATGTTCACAAGAGAAATTAGCCCGTTATTATTCATCAATGATAGGTATTTTTCCTTTTCCGGTTCATTGGATTCAAAAGAAATGTCAATATTTATGTCACCGATAAAAAATGCATTGGTTCTTAATTTAGAATTCAATAGCGGAAATTCATCGAGAAAGGTATTTACAGAAACTCCATTTAGTCTGTACACGCCAGCAATCGAAAAGAGTAATTTGTTGATTGCAAAGTTTAAAAGTGTGCAGTCAGCTGAGGTGAGGTGGCACGTGACCTGCGTGGCCGGAATATCCTTATCTACATAGATAAGAGAGCCACCGGCCCTGTACGTCTCGTTACAATTTGCGTAACATGAGTATCCAGGAATGTCATACAACCTTAATTCAGAACTAGTTATCCATATTTCACTCATTATTATGAACTGTACTGATTTTGTATCAAGTAAATTCTTAAACATAGCTAAAAACAAATTAAAATTTTTTCTTAGGCTTCGTATGTTGACATGGATAATGTTTACTGCACTGACTTTAGTTGTGAAAAAATTATTGTTTATACTGGTAAAACGTAAGCAATCTGTATCCATTATAAAACAGAAACAACTATGACATGCAACTATAAATGCAGACTCCATGATAGGTATTTATTTAGAAAGGGTGGTCACTCTGTCCAGAGGGCTGTCCATATTGTATACATCAACATGCATCTAGCTTAATTTCCATTTCACTATACTTACTCCTGACAAATACTGGTCCTGTGCAGGAAAGAGGTAATATTCGTGCCCGTAATGTGTACTTCACATGTAGTAGAGCCAACTCCCTTTTCACCACACTACAATGTATATAAACCACCTAAAGGCGTTATGGTTTTCACAACATAAAATATATTCGAATATTTTCAGTGATGTACGTTGTTGTACAATAAAAAAAAAATTGTCTATTGTTTATTTTAACATTCTAACTTAAGAATATAGTACCTTAATATATTATTGCAGATAGACACATCATTAAACAGGACGTTATATTGCTAACCAATTATCTTCCATCCAATCTATTCCATTTGTTATGTATTCTTTCTGAGTATAAATGCAATTATTTATTCATTGTTTGACTTCTTCAATGGATATTTGGGAAAACGTTTTTGAATAAATAAGAATTGAATGTATAGTCAAATATATTTACTGACTGGTAAACCAATAACTTTTATGTCATTTATGATCGATAAAAAAGATTTAAAAAAACTATGTTTTCTTGTTTCGAAGTTGTACGTAACAATAATTGTTTCGTTTAATAAATGGTATTTAGGAGAAAGAAAAACTCAATGCAAAGGGTACATATGTCTGGAGGGTACAGATATTCCTTTTTGAGGTGGATCTCAGAGGCATCTAAACAAATTGTCAGTGCCTGTCAACATTCCAAATTGAGTGGGGTTGTTTTCTCTGATTCACCACACTCAACTACTTGACAGGAAACAAGATTCTCTCTTTCTCTTAAAATACAATTATTTTAGTGTGCATACTTAACAAGCAAAAACTAATTCGTCAAGAATTTATTCATTCTAGGATAAACCAATGTGTAAACCTAATTGTAATTGATATCTGAAAACCCAATTGTAATTATAACATACAAATCAACTTAAACTTAACAAAAACTACCAAAAAATTTTACCTAAATCCTGAAAACTATCCCAAACATTAATGGACTCATATTTATACAGATTGTTAAAAACTAATTCAACAATCGTTGGTAGGTGCTGGAGTTTTTCTGAACCATTGAAATTATCAAACAATAGATTCATCTAAAACTGCCTTTTATGGTAAACTAGCTGCAATAAAATTAGTTCTGAATAAATTAGAACATGAATAAATGCAATCTAAAACAATGTCCTATTTTGTGACTATAAATCAGCAATCAAAGTGATTTGTAATGATACAAAAATATAATCAAAACAACGAAATGGAATGTAGAAAATGTAATAAATATTAAAATGATCAAAATATAAATTTTATATTCCAATAAATTCCTTTACACTGTAATATCAAAGGAAATGAGTTAGCTGACAAACTAGCTAAACAAGTAACAACAGAAAATCCACCCCATCAAAACAATACAACTTCTTTCTATCAAGCAAAAAACAAAATTAAATATTCTATAAAAATTAATTTTCATATTACTTTAAAAAATAAATAAAAAACAAATCTTGGGAGGATTTAAATGATATTCCGGTTTCCCAAGAAAATAACTTTTGCATATCTTCGTCCAAAAACAAGACATGACTGCCTTGGAAATTATCTTCATCACTTCCAAATGTATTTTATGTAATTCATCTGATCTTGTGGACAAAGATAATATTATGAACTGTTCTAAAGTAAAAAAAAATATATATAGTTTATATAAAGATATTGGGAAGCCAGATCACTAATGAGTTATTGACGTTTTGTCAAATACTTTGCCGTTTATTAAATAAATAAACCGTGCGATGATATCAATAGAATAACGTAATAAAACTACATTAACCCTTTTAGGTATCATTAACGCATTAGTTTGTAGCAACCTATTTTTACTAACACTTTACAGTACCGACTTCACCCCTTTAGTAAAGGCATTGTTCATTTGATCTCCCTCCTTTTTAACTATCCATATTAACTCTAGTGGAGGAACAATTCATCCCTCTATTTGTTTTCCCTCAATAAGTTGACGATTTTATTAATATATAATCTTTACCTGAGTGGGGTGCAGTATTGCCACTCCCCTTCCACTAACTACCACTGTAACTCTAGAGGAAAATATCCCACATGACTTGGGATGCTGACAGCAGCTGATGATTTGTATGGGTTTCACACCAATATCTGGTCTGCACCAGAGTGAAAAGTAATACACTGGCCCCCTCCCCGCACAATGTGTACTACCTTAGCTCAGTATGCTCAAGGTTGAATTAATTATGGCTACTTATTTTATTAATTCTTTTATATTACGATTTTTAGCATATTTCACATTTTTAATATTTAAAAATAAATACATGGTTCGGATTACACGTAAATCTGTAGTTTCCATAGTTGCCCTGGATATTAGGCTATTAATAAATAGTCCTTTCTGAGCTGTCAAACTCAGATAGTAACAATGACTACACTCGTTCATCTTCACTTATCAAACTCATTCCATTCCCATATTCGCCCATATCTCTTAGAAATGAATAACAATGAATAAAATATAGGAAATGTGGAATCATATAAAAACTGCAGGCCAACTTGGTTGGTATAACTGAAAACAACAAACATAATTTGAATGGAATTTATTTTGCTTGAATCTCAGTTTGTATTTTTGGTACATTATAGGTATCTCATAATATGTTTCTTTTTAATGGCAAATCTTTTGAGGAGATTCATAATAAATTTTAACCCTCCAACTGATGATATGGTTTTGTGCGATATATTCACGCTACTTTACAGTGATGCTATCGTATTGTGCGATAGATTCACGCTACTTCACAGTGATGCTATCACGTTGTGCGATACATTCACGCTATTTTACAGTGATGCTATGGCTTTGTACGATACATTCACGCTACTTTACAGTGATGCTATGGCGTTTTGCGATACATTCACGCTACTTTACAGTGATGCTATGGCTTTGTACGATACATTCACGCTACTTTACAGTGATGCTATGGCGTTGTGCGATACATTCACGCTACTTTACAGTGATGCTATGGCGTTGTGCGATACATTCACACTACTTTACAGTGATGCTATGGCTTTGTACGATACATTCACGCTACTTTACAGTGATGCTATGGCTTTGTACGATACATTCACGCTACTTTACAGTGATGCTATGGCGTTGTGCGATACATTCACGCTACTTTACAGTGATGCTATGGCTTTGTACGATACATTCACGCTACTTTACAATGATGCTATGGCGTTGTGCGATACATTCACGCTACTTTACGGTGCTGCTATCACACTGTGCGATAAATTCGATTTTCCGTAATTATGGCGAAAATTTAGGGTGAAAAAAATCGCGTACTTTAAACAGTAAGGGAGACGATAGATTTCTTTTTCCACTAGTTTAATTTGAAGTACTATTCATAGGCTGTGGACCGGTGTGAGAGAAATATAATCAGCTGTTTGTATTCGATGATCGGAAGCGCCAGTGAACTGACGCGACTACACATCCCAAAGCAGTATTGTTTTGATGTTTATTTTCATTGTAAATACCTATTATATGTTATGGTAGTTATAGTATTTTTTTCTTTATTTGAGCTTTTATCATGAGTGAACTTAGTAGGTTTAGTATTATTAGACGATGTTTAGATGATAGTTAGTGACATTAGTAAAAGGTGAGATCCCTAGCGACATTGAAGATTTGTTGTCTTTAGCAAATATGTAAATATATCTTTTTTTTTACTTTGCAGTTTTGTATTTATATATATTTAGTATTTGTTTGTTTTATTACTTGTGCCAGAGATAGTATTTATGGCCATGTTTTCCTCAATCAATGTGTAAATACATTTTTTACATAATTGGAACATTTTTTACTTATCCACTTATGTTTGGTTTTTCAACTTTTTTATTTTTTATTTTTCTAAAAATGCAAGTGTTTGATTTGGTTTTATTCACAGTAAAATTCGGAACATTTTTTATATCTTGGATTTTTAATTTACCTGTATTGTAAGACTATTCATAATGCTCAAATGTAAAAAACAAAAACAAAAAAGTATTTCAGACTTTTATGAATCTTACATTTTTTGTTATTGGAATCTTTCTACATTTTCTATTAACTTATAGATCATACTTTTCTGAACAGTTTGATATATGATATATGGTATTTGAACAGTTCTTTGTATATGTTTGAAAATTATTATCTAACTGTGCAAAACGCCTATAATCACTTTATCTTTGAAAAGTGATTTAATCGTCAGTTGTAGGGTTAATTACAGTATCTTAAATAATTTTACATTAATACTATTACACCAAAAACACGACTTACGTTTTTGTGTACTCATAAATAAATATATATTTTGTCTAACTTTAAATATAAGTCTATATGTTTTAACTGCGGCGATCCCCTGGAATTGGATATACATGGTTTTCATCTTACCGAAACCAGCTGATTTGCTTTTTACAGTATAATTAGTTTTCTTTGACATTTGAGCAAGAACACTTTATTCTACTTCATAACAATAATTTGGTCACTGACGTGATTTTAATGATAAATATTGTCATTTGAAGTAATTTCAAACCAACCGAGAATGCCATAAAGTTATTTTAGAACACTGTTGAAATGGAAGAAGGTCTTTCTCGAGATGTACAATGGGGTCAATAACATCTAATGGAGAGTTTTCCAATGCTGAGTTTAACAATACCAGAGAACCTGTCATAGCTTATAAAAGTTTGGAGTCGTTATCCGTGTATTTATAAATAAAAGGAGTGGCCGATCTCAATTTTATTCCTCCAAAGGTTTGTACAACAATCACACAAAACTTTACAGGAATCACTGACCATCATTAATCCAGCACAGTTTGACAATACAAGTAACATTGTCTTATCAGTTCTTATCAGTTGTCACTACAGAGTGTGTTATTAAATACTTAGACTAATTTATACGGATAAATACTTTAATAATTCGTGATAATAGTGAAATAAGAATGTTGCTATAAATACAGCTCTTTTGATTCATGGTAAACAAAATCATATGTGCCTTTACTATTAAATAAAAAAAAAAACGTACTTAAGGTACTTATGATGCAGAGTAAATAATTAATATCACATTTTGACAGAAGCCATTTTTTAATTTGTTATAAAAATATATTTAATTTGTCACTCGTTAGTATTCCTAGAGGAAGTTGACTATACACGGTTGGGCAACAGTCTGGAGGTAGTTTAATAGTGCTATTATTAATTGGACTAGCGGTCTAAAATTTAGCTAATTAAATTTTAAACTAAAATAAATGTTTGAACGTACTTACTGACTCTCTACCTCCAATCGGGGGTGGGGGGAGTCAGTAGATAATTTTAAATGTAAGCATAGGTCAATGTGCTTACCATTTTAAAGGTCTTTATTAGTACAACATCATTCCGCAAATTAGACCTCAATTGGTTAATCCTAAACATGGCGGCACTCGAATGTTTCAATATGTGCAAGTTCAAGAATGGATTAATTTTATTGTAACCATATCATACGTACACTCTGAAGATGGCCTAAGAGCCGAGACTAGTAAGTATTTTAAAATAAAAATGAATAAATGGGGCTTAGTTAAATTTATTACTCAAATAAAAAAAACGTATAAATAACAGGTTTTACGTTTTTTTAATATTTTTTCTATTACTCATATCGTATTACAAATTAAAATGCCATATTCAGTTGAACAAAGCCAAACAATGAACAGTCGCTTCCATCAACGGACTGCAACTATTACGACCGGTTTGAATGGAAGACGTAGTTATAAAGACGGCGCTTTATCTGGGATACAATAATGATTTATATCTAGTACACTGTCTACTATGTAGATTAAGCATAAAGGTTAGTTTAGTGTCGCTTTTAGTGTTAGAATTTATTTTATTACTCTTTGTCATTGAATATTTTATGTAAGGAAACATAAGATTAAACTTACATTTGGCAAAACTAACTTAACGTTGCTATTATGATATCATAGAAAATAACTAAACAAGGGTTCTTGCTAAGATTAAAGTTAAATATTTATGATGTAAATGTAATAATTTTTTACCATTCAACTTCCTCATAATATTTATTAATAACAAAAATAAATTCTGCTATCTTTAAATCCATGATTATAATTATATTACATTTAATTTATAGTTTAATCATATGAAATATAATTAATTAATCTTGATGTATAATGATAAAAAATTATGTGGCTCATCACGAAATTTCCGGAACCACTGAACGGATTTTTATGAAATTTGGACGTAAGTTAGAACTTATTTCATAGAGACCCACTAAGTAAAGATTTCTTTAAATTCCATCCTTAAGTGTTAGAAACAACTCCTTAAATTCTCTTTTTTAAGTACGATTATTGGGTTGGAGGCTTTGCAATCCAAACCACGTTGTTTTTTTTTTCTGATTTTCAGCTAATGACAGTCCTTACTCTGAGTTCTTTTCGCTAAACAGCATCTAGACCCTGACTACCACCCAACACGGACATCCAAACATCCAGACGACCAGTCCGTCGATGACAACCATTGAGCAGTGTCGTATCGGTATTAAGAGGACCGAGCATATAAACCATCGCCTACAATCTCTACAACACATTGTCCCCAAGTAGCTGGATTACAGCAGTGTGCCACTAGTGCTGACAACAGTGTAGATTAGTTGATGTGAATATACAATTTCTACGTGGTATAAACAGTATGCCAAAAGAAGCAACAAAAAATACACGAACTTGATACCCTATTAATGACATCTTCATCGTAAGAAACATGTAATAACAGAGTTGTAACAAATAAAATTATACAGTTGTAAATTTATCTTAACAATTATTTTATACTTTCTAGTTACGATTCAGTATGTACATTTTGCATGTAATTAGAAATATATTTACAAATAGCTTGCAGAGGGAAAATTTGTATCCATGCAAATATTTCCAAGGAAAGAACCTCGATTTTACAGGTGAAATGTTTTTAGTATTAATATAGTAAATAAATACTATCTTACAAAATATTTAAACTTACATAACTAGTTTTATGACGAAAAATCGATTTTACTGCAAAAAGAATGTAATGTATACAGTGACTACCCCACTTCAATATGCTTGACATATGCTACCCTAATAAAACTGGTAGTAAAAATGGTGTATGATAAATGTAATATAGTTAAGTGGTATGTTTTAGCTATTGCAAGTAAAATTTATTATTTTATTACAGTAACTTGGGTATGCAGATTTTACAGACACTGAATAATTTTATCGTCCAACTCAACAGGTAGAGAGAGAGAGCAATTAATTTTAGAGGTTCACTTTCACAGTGTATAAATCTGCAACGTGTCTTGTAGTTTTCTAGACTAGTTTTAATTTAAATGCTGCCTATTATAATTTATATTATCCAATTACTAAGGCGGAAACACTTTCTATTCCAGCACGTTTTTCTAATTTAAAACTTCAAAACATATGAGTTTCATTCATTATTCCAATTTCCTTTAATCCATCCTATTTATTTAATATTCATAATTCAGACGTTTGATTAATAGCTGATCGTACTGACATGGGCGAATATGAAGAGCTAATGAGCGTAATGAGTGTAGATGCATGAGTCTTGTCATGGTTTTTAATCTAAGGTCGACTATGCCTTAAAAGACCTATTTATTAATAGCCCAATATCCAAGGCCTCTAAGTAAGACTTTCAGTTTTACGTGGAATCCAAACCCTGTAGTGTTGTTATGATTTTCCGATAACTGCCAAGCCTGATACCCAGTTATCTTTCCTACACCATCGGATACTGACTACCACCCAACCTGGACACCCCAGAATTCTTCAGTAGTGTCCATGTCGATGGCAAACATTGAGAGGGTGCTATGCCCTTATTAAGAGGACTTAGTATGGAAACTATCACCTTCAATCTCAAGAACACTTTGTCCCCCAAGTATCTGGATTACAACACTGCGCCAAGAGAGCTGACCTAGAAAATGTACGAATTGAGCACACATTATTTCTAAAATGGATTAAATGAAATATAGTTTTTTCTCTATCTATCAATATTACAACTGGAGCGGCCGTAGCTAAAAGGCTAAGGCGGTCGTTTTCCACGCAGAGTGTCCGGGTTCGATTCCGGTGTGATCATAACAGAATTTACCTCTTCGCTACTCCCATGGTTCTGAAGTCACGGTCGGTGGTTCAACAAGCCTACAAAACAAAAAATGGGCTTGTCTCAGCAGGCGAATGGAACTGCGTCTTAATTGGGCATCTCTCACCTCTAAAAGCCATACGAAATATCAACATGATTTAATGTCGAAACTGACTGAATTCACCACATTTATCTTAAAATGTGCAGCTTTAATAGGCTAATCATCCGACGTTAATAAGTTATTTTGATCAATTTAACATCATATAATGTGTAAACAGTTTACAGGACTCACATTTCCGCTTGTACTCCCACCACTTACTTGCTAATTAAATTAATCAAAGTCCTGCATATAGTGGGTTGAAACTGTCATTCTCAAAGTTATCATTAGCTTAATTACCTGGCATATAAGAAACTGATTTATATCCATTAGGGTGGAAGTTGGTGGCGTATATATCTGTTAATTTGTCCGGCAACTGAAATCACTTTCCCCTAATAAATTAACCGAACTTCACTGTGCATATAATTAGGTGCATCTTCACTTACACCGAAATTTGATATATTTCAAAATTTGTCAAAGTCAATATGCAGTTCTAAAAAATGTCAATAACATTATTAACTGGTTCAAATTACCACCCTGATTCAAACTTTACCAAGTGGCCAAATGTTTTGGTAAATGTATTTTAAAGAATGAAAGTGTCATTGACCAGCCACGAAATCAGTGCTTACTAGCCCAGAATCCGAATACTATTACAGGATACGTGTCCCCCACTGGACTAAAATCCAGTGTAATATCTTTTCTCTTTTATTCTAAAAACCAAAGTGTTGCTAAAATATATAATTTTTTGATACATGATTGAGTAAGGTATTCAATTAAATTAATCTTCACCTTAACCTGGATTTAAGAAGAAAAAGATAAACGCCACGTGACAATAATGTAGGGAGACAAGCGAACAATTTTAGGGCCGATAATGTGAAAGTTTCTATTAATTAAAAATATTACCGACAAGATAGATACTTTTATGAACTTGCAATTATTCTTTTACCTAGTCATATTAACAACATATATTTTCTTCAATTAAATTTTATTACAAATTATATGTTTCAAATCATTCAAAGAAATTCCCAATAAATATAAACTGTAATCGTTACGTTTTTAATCAGAGATTATTCCAGTTTATAATAACTTACGTCTGTAATCGTTAATTAAGTTGGTCAATATTATGTATATATTTACATTAGACGTACCACCTTTTTTACCCATCAATGTGGGTGAGAGGGTGGATGGGAGGGGGTCAATACTTCTTTACGTGTCATTTTCAATACAACTGTACGTGCACGGGAGGATTGATACTACTGTACGTGTATGTGTGGGTGGGTCAATACCACTGTACGTGTATGGGATAATCGATACTACTGTACTTTTATGGGTGAGTGGGTGGGTCAATACCATTGTACGTGCACGGGAGGATCGATACTACTGTACGTGTATGTGTGGGTGGGTCAATACCACTGTACGTGTATGGGAGAATCGATACTACTGTACTTGTATGGGTGAGTGGGTGGGTCAATACCATTGTACGTGCACGGGAGGATTGATACTACTGTACGTGTATGTGTGGGTGGGTCAATACCACTGTACGTGTATGGGATAATCGATACTACTGTACTTTTATGGGTGAGTGGGTGGGTCAATACCATTGTACGTGCACGGGAGGATCGATACTACTGTACGTGTATGTGTGGGTGGGTCAATACCACTGTACGTGTATGGGAGAATCGATACTACTGTACTTGTATGGGTGAGTGGGTGGGTCAATACCATTGTACGTGCACGGGAGGATCGATACTACTGTACGTGTATGTGTGGGTGGGTCAATACCACTGTACGTGTATGGGAGAATCGATACTACTGTACTTGTATGGGTGAGTGGGTGGGTCAATACCATTGTACGTGCACGGGAGGATCGATACTACTGTACTTGTATGTGTGGGTGGGTCAATACCACTGTACGTGTATGGGAGAATCGATACTACTGTACTTGTATGGGTGAGTGGGTGGGTCAATACCATTGTACGTGCACGGGAGGATCGATACTACTGTACGTGTATGTGTGGGTGGGTCAATACCACTGTACGTGTATGGGAGAATCGATACTACTGTACTTGTATGGGTGAGTGGGTGGGTCAATACCATTGTACGTGCACGGGAGGATCGATACTACTGTACGTGTATGTGTGGGTGGGTCAATACCACTGTACGTGTATGGGATAATCGATACTACTGTACTTTTATGGGTGAGTGGGTGGGTCAATACCACTGTACGTGTATGGGAGGATCGATACTACTGTACGTGTATATGTGGGTGTGTCAATACCACTGTACGTGTATGGGAGAATCGATACTACTGTACTTGTATGGGTGAGTAGGTGGGTCAATAGATCTGTACGTGTAAGAGAGTATCGATACCACTGTACGTGTACAGGTGAGTGGGTGGGTCAATGCCACTGTACGTGTATGGGAGAATCGATACTACTGTACGTGTATAGGTGGGTGGGTGGGTCACGGTGAGTAAATAATTATGATTCCTCGCTCCCTCAAAGGATACTAATTTTTCTTACAATATTTTCATGTAAATAATTACATTTAACTGCCTTTAAAAGGGGTTTCTAAGTATTTATAATGAAAAAGACTATCAAACGTAGAAAACAACAAAATAACCAGAAGAGAGAGTGTTTTGTATCGTAACACAAATATAAACTATCGTAGAACTATTCACTTTCATTCCATAAAAAATGTTTGTTTATAGAAACGTTTACTCGGATGTATACGACTCCAGCGATCCACTTGTCCTCCAGTAGTAAGTATCTCCAGTCCAATATTCAGAGAATTTTTCTGCCATGTCGGCAAATATTGGACATCGTTATTGGCTCTTAACTGGATGGACCTAAATCACTGGAAATGTTATTGGCCACATCATGTTGTATTTTATCGGATACTTTATCAACTTTTCTGTCCAGAAAATAAATAATACCAATGTTTTACAAATGTGTTAATTAAATAAGATAACAATGCGTATTTTTCTATGATTATTACGGTAATATGATACATATACATATATAAAATCTAAACTTATGAAACTTACATTAGATAGAAATTTGTAGGTAGTATAATATATATTGGTAAACATATTTCCGATGCTCGTTGTCTGTCAGATCTCTGACTTCTTATGACATTTATAACTGCTTCTCACTACACAAAAGAATATTGCTATACAAAATATTTTCGTAAAAAAATATAGACCTGAAATTGCTATGCATATTTTTTATGCTTAGTAACTAGCATACTATACGTTATTATACATTGTAGTTTAGCGAATTATTACACAATACAAGAGTACAAAAATATATGTACAAATTATTACGAATATTCATGTGCTTAATATCGGTAACAATATTTCATTCCTCAGACGAGGACCACAGTAATACCTGAGTATAGTAAAGCCACAGTATTATATAAACACACAGTGGCCATGACCAGACGGTTCCGACGTTATCACAAGATAACGGAGTCAAGCAACATCGAGCGAGGCTGTCCTTTGGATGGGTGACCATCTGAGCGATCCCGTTCTTACACGCAGCCTGCCTGCCCGGTCACTAGTAGTGGAAGTCACCCTTAAGCCGTTGATTCCCAGATTAACTGTTAGAGATTGCTTCTTAGCCCTAACTTCGCCTGATAAAATAAGACATCAATCAACTTAAACTTTTAGCGATGCTCAGTTGGTTTACTTGCAACCAAGCGATGCTAGCGATCCTAGCGGTGGTGTACTAAATAATCGATTTTATTTGAATAATTACACTCAATTAATTGTATTTAAACTGACATTCTATCTAGCGGAGAGATACCGGAGAGACGACCACTAGCATTGCTAGCGTGGAGCAGTTGGAATTTCTTCAATGTGTTTGTATTATACGGTAGATAAAGAAGCGGTTAAGTGCAGTAGGCATAGGAATAAGTTGTTATCTTGGGTTATGTTTAGTTATCTTGGGAAGGCTAGTTACTCCCTCGCACCCTCGTTAGTGGGTGATGGCCCTCCCACCCATCCACCAATGTGCCTCGGATTACTATTTTAGAATAATTGAATTTTTTTAAGAAAGTGGATTTTATTTATTATTGATATGAGAGTTGAATTTTCATTTTTTAAGGAACATTCAATTTTATTTTGTTGCATAGTAAGAAAGAAATATTTTTTTAGGAAGGAACATTTAGAATTATACTTTTACTACTGTTTTTAATGTAGGTTATGTTAAATTCAATATAGAAAAATATGAAAAAACAAATCTTGATTGTTCAGAAATAAACTCCTCACGATATCCTACATTAAAATTATTCTTAAGAAAAAAGAGAACAATAAATTAAAATTTACTATTTCTAAGTGTTACTTAGAGAAAAGTAGTATAATAAAATATGATATTTAAAAGTCATACTAAACTTACATTCATGTTTTTACATAGATAGTTGACAATGTACCAGAATATAAAACGTTATTGCACCTCAGATAAAACGCGAGCTCAGTTTCCATAACTACATACTCCATTCAAACTGATCATAAGGTAAGTTCTAGTCTGTTGATGTTAGCGATGGTTCTTGTCTGGCTTTGTTAAACCGAGTATAACATTCCTTTGTTATCTGAATAGAAGAGTATTTCAACAATTTGAAACGAATATACAACGGAAAAATTGTTAGTTTTGTATTGTATGTCTTTATTGTGATACTTTCGAAACAGTGTTTTTACATTTGTAGAGTTATGTACAGTTTCAAATATTATAGTTAAATTTGAAATTTTAATAATCTAAGTAAAACAATTTCTAATTTAATTTTATAAATTTCTTTGTGAAGCCCTCTGGTCTGAGAAAAGTAAAAGTTGTTTACTTTTTTTTAGTAACCGATCACCATGATATTTCTTCACTTTTTAAATATTGTAATACATTTGTGTTGCGTAACATCATATTGTATTTCCACCAACACATAATATGCTGATTAATACAGTTATTTAATGAAAATTAAGTTGTATTTTAAAATGTCATAAGAATAAAATTTCGTTCCATTGTAAGAATGAGTAGTTTTCAACTTGTTTCCTAACTAGCATATTAAATATAATTAGAAATTACAAAGAAACAAAACGACAAATAATACAAATATAATACAATACAATACAAATCTTGTTATCAAGTATGGTAAACAACAGTTACCATTCTCAAACCAATGGGACTAACAATGGAAATATATAATATTTTGTATCTCTTGCACTTATAGTGTATCAAACTTCTGTTGTGTAACATTTCACTTTCTTGACACCTTCATGGGATTAAGTAGGACTTTGTTCCTAGTAAAGACAGTTATGTCAAATCAACTGTTGGATAATTTATTATATTGAATACCTCCATAGCTTAACAGTATGGATAAAAATAAAAGTGGGTTGTATTAAATATTATAATTAATTGCCGACAACCCTTGATTTACTACGGAGTGGTTCTCTACGCTTGCTTAACCTCACCTCCGTGGTCCCCTTTAAACCATCATATCAATATAAAAGTCAGCCTGCTGTCGTTCTCCTAGTTTTCTAGCCCTTGAAACCTACTTTAGGGGGAATCCTAGAAGTACATTCATATCAAAGTTATCAAAAATTACCTTGAACATTTCACAATTAAAACCAAATTATCTAACTTTTTTGTCGTATTTATCTTTTTTTATCAGCTGTTTTAAATAAGTTCTTGATATCAATTAATGCCAATGTTTCCCTTATGAAAAGAATAAAATTACGAGGGGATGAAATGGAATTTCTAAATTCTAAGTTCTTTCTTCTTGGGTCTATACTATAAAACACTAACTTCCCTCCAAATTTCATCAAAATAAAGGGACGTTGCATTCCAGTCAAGTACAGAACGGATATCGTTGGAGCCCATAGAAACTGTCGGCTTCTATCAATTTACGTGGGAATGTCGCCCTCCAGAGTTACAATTGTATTGTGATGGTTGGGGGGGGGGGCGATTTGAAATCCACTCAGGTACAGACTAGATATCTGTGGGGACCATTGAAATTGTCGGCTTCTATCAATTTACGTGGGGCTCTACAGTTCTCGTACAGTGGTAGTGTGGTGGAGGGCGGGGTTTGAGCGAATTGAATTCCACTCAGGTACAGACCAAAAGTGGTGCCCATAGAAATTGTCAGCTTCTGTCAATTTACATGGCAATGTCTCCATTTAGAGTTACAGTGGTAGTGTGGTGGATGGGGGCAAGATAATTGAATTCCACTCAGGTATAGACCAGATATCGATGGTGCCCGTAGAAATGGTTAGCTTCTGTCAGATCCAAATCACGTGGGACTGTCTCCCTCTATAGCGGAGGAATATATGCATGAAAAAATCAAACAAACCTTTCCGATTTTCCGCAGGTAACTCTCAACCTTAATTTGAGGCTTTGTTAAGAGGCAGTCATAATAATTACAATATTATTCTTTAATCTATGTAAATATTTCTTAATTTAATCAGTTTTGACTTTAAGGTAGCTTTTTAGCTGATTTAATTTTAAAAACAAAATTGTTTGTGTATATTCAAATAAAAATTCTTAAGTTTCATTACTTTAAAATAAAACATCTTAGCTAAACATCTTAGCTAAACATCTTAGCTAAAAATCTTAGCTAAACATCTTAGCTAAACATCTTAGCTAAGGTACATAGTATGAGATTGTTTGAAAAGGGTAAAAACGATCTATGGTCATATACGAACAAGCCCATACATATGTATATCAACAATATCTAGCCACATGGTACTAATTAATCAGCCCAGCCCGTACATTAGTACAGTACGTGCCTGTGTACAAGCACAATCGATATTCAGTGTGATTTTTTTTAAGTGTGCCCACCATTGGGATCTTTTAAACCTACAGAGATATGAAACACTTTACATTTAAATTATTAAATGTACATATAAATTAGGGGCTTTACCTAATTTTTTTATGCTCATTACAATTACGTAGGTAAAATTTTAAATATTTTGTTTTTTCCAATATGGCAGCCAATTTTGAATTTACATATGTTAACCCCTATTTTTTATGATGGATTTAGGTTTTACTAGTGATTCTAAGAGGTTTTTATTCTAGTTATTTTTTTTATATACTTAACCGTTTCGCCGCTAGGAGTGATGTTAAACTAAGAATTTCAGCGCTCTTAGCGGAAAAACGGTTAAGTATATTAACATTATAAGATTTAAAAAGTCTTAGAATCACTAGTCAAACCTAAATACACCATAAAAAAAGGGGTTACGATAAGTAATTTCAAAGTTGCCTGCCAATTGGAAAATGGCGACTGAATTTTAAAATTTGAACTACGTGATTGCAATGTTTTTATATAAAATATTTATTGAAGAGCTTTTTAAAATTCAATTGAATAAAAATATTGCATTATAAGTTAAGGTTTATTTTTGTAAATTGCAGAACATACATCTTAATAAGTTGTTCAAATGAGGATTTCTGAAACTTTCAGCGCTCATAGCGGCGAAACGGTTAAGTATATAAAAAAAGTATTAAGAATAAAACATTCTTAGAATCACTAATAAAATCTAAAACCATAATAAAAAATAGGAGTTGCAATAAGAAATTTCAAAGTTGGCCACCATATTGGAAAATGGTGACTGAATTTTAAAATTTGACCTACGTAATTGTATTGAGCATAAAAAATGAGGTAAATTCTCCCATTTAAAGTTTGTTGTATCTCTGCAGGTTCAAAATATCCCAATGGTGGCACCCTAAAAAAATCACCCTGTATACTACAATTACACTTTAATCTACATTTTGAAATTGGACTTCATAATATGATGACTGTTACACAAATATAGGCAAACAAATCTTGATATTTTATAAAATAAAAAAAACTATGTACTCAGATATCACGATATATCCGGAACCTCAGAAAAGACTTTGATAAAATTTGCAGAGATGTTAGCTGGCGTATTATGACCCATGAATTATGATTTCTTGAAATTCCAAACCTATTTTTACTACTTAAAATATTCAATATAGTTGTAAAACTAGCAAAATACTGACTCTAACAAATTATTTAAAACTACTACTAATAACACCTAAGTTTTTTGATTATATTATTCAATTTGCAACAAAATTTGCCTATTTCTATGCAATCATTTTTTCGTTTTAGCATATAATTAGAATAACTAAATATGATACGCTTAAAAAATTTTATTTAAATAAACTTGATTGTTGCTAGGTTCCAGAGAATGGTTGTAGAAAAAAAGAATGTAATTTATTTTAATCAAATGGAGAGGCCAATCTCTATGTACATGTGCGAGGAACTTATCATACAAAATAAGGGGAGATAACACGTACAGTACAAGGTGAATGTTACCAGTAAAAACAAACAGTGTAGACCATAATTCAAACCTGCGCTCCCAAGTTTAAAGTCCTGACGACTTCAATGGCTCGGTCACTGGCTCCCACAAATAAATCTTTGTTAAGGTTAACAGTTTTTTCTTTTGAATCAGCTCGTAGAAATACTGGTAGGGATACGTTTTACATATTTATTACGATGTGGCAAAATTATTTTATAAACCCTTGACTAATTGTAACAAAATATTATCTTTTATGTTTGCAGGATTTTAACGTTGGTAATAATATTGACAAAAACTAATTATAATTTTATTGAGAGTAAACTTATCAATAAATTTAATGTCTAGCTAACTGCAATTGGTAGCATATATTACCAACGGCCTGCGGCCATTTAATCCCCACCCCCTCCCCCTCCCACAGACGTACATTATGTCTGAGATTGTGGTGTTAATTGGCTCATATCCTTGCTCAATATAATTCCATCTCAGATTGTTATATTAATAACATTTCGGTTATTTATTTGCTAATTACAGATAATAACATTGAAATTAACAATAATTTAAGTTAGTGTGTTATTTTTATGGATTCACTTATAGTCGCATTTTTTAATACAGAAGAACGTAGACGCAAAATAACCAAGTGTTTGTTTCAGTACAATAAAGAAATACATATAAAGTATTATATTAAAATAAAAAGAAAAACAATATGAACTTTCAGTATTATCAGAACACTAGGGGACAACCCTGCACGCTACACGTGCCATCCCAGTCACTCGCTGCGCTCGTTACACCTCGGCCTTCGGCCTCGCCCGGTGACTTTTGACTACAAATAATAGTAGGTTAACTGTATAACGTACAATCACAATATTATATTAATTTACTCTCTTACAGCATCTCACTTACATTACTTGCGTTGTTACCTATTTATTATCATAAACATCCAATGATATTACTTAGCCTACTCAAAAGGTCTTTAATTCATTTGTTTTTGTATCACCAGCAAAGCTAGATACATAAAATAACTGCATTAAATTACCATTTAAACCATGCCTACAACCTTTCCAGGATTAACATTATGAACTATCTAATCTCATCAATATTGCAAAAACCATTGTTTTCGTTTCAAAAGGTGTTAAGCCTTTTTGTAAATCAATATTTACATTTGAACAGCTGTTACTTTTCGATTCATATGAATATCTCTCCATGTTAATCTTATGGTCGAAAAACGAACTTTTAGGGCTTCCTGTGCCCTCCGTGGTGAAAAATTCTAAGAAGTAAGACCTTATTGCACAACTACGAACAGAAGCAAATTTGTGACACCTGAACCGTTTAAATTAGTTAAGAAATAAAGGAGGAGTTGCGTTGACAAAAAATGACTTCACGTAGGCTATTATTATAAGGATAAACTATCAAAACAGCTGGAAAACGTCTGGTCTTAGGTTCTTTTAATTTATATTTGTCCAATCAAAATAAAATACAACATATTTTATAATATGTTCTTGTTGTTTAATTCCCCTAACATCTTCTTTAATGTAAATACTATAAACCCAGCCACGCTTTGTTGTGGCTTAGTATGTACATACTAGCTAAACCCAGCCACGCTTTGTTGTGGCTTAGTATGTACATGCTAGCTAAACCCAGCCACACTTTGTTGTGGCTTAGTATGTACATGCTATCTAAACCCAGCCGCGCTTTGTTGTGGCTTAGTATGTACGTACTAGCTAAACCCAGCCACGCTTTGTTGTGGCTTAGCACGTACATGCTAGCTAAACCCAGCCACGCTTTGTTGTGGCTTAGTATGTACATGCTAGCTAAACCCAGCCACGCTTTGTTGTGGCTTAGTATGTAGATACTAGCTAAACCTAGCCATGATTTGTTGTGGCTTAGTATGTACATACTAGCTAAACCCAGCCACGCTTTGTTGTGGCTTAGTATGTGGATACTAGCTAAACCCAGCAACGCTTTTTTGTGGCTTAGTATGTAGATACTAGCTAAACCCAGCCACGCTTTGTTGTGGCTTAGTATTTACATACTAGCTAAACCCAGCCACGCTTTGTTGTGGCTTAGTATGTACAAACTAGCTAAACCAAGCCACGCTTTGTTGTGGCTTAGTATGTATATACTAGTTAAACCCAGCCACGCTTTGTTGTGGCTTAGTATGTACATACTAGCTAAACCCAGCCACGCTTTGTTGTGGCTTAGTATGTAGATACTAGCTAAACCCAGCAACGCTTTTTTGTGGCTTAGTATGTAGATACTAGCTAAACCCAGCCACGCTTTGTTGTGGCTTAGTATTTACATACTAGCTAAACCGAGCCACGTTTTGTTGTGGCTTAGTATGTACAAACTAGCTAAACCAAGCCACGCTTTGTTGTGGCTTAGTATTTACATACTAGCTAAACCCAGCCACGCTTTGTTGTGGCTTAGTATTTACATACTAGCTAAACCCAGCCACGCTTTGTTGTGGCTTAGTATGTACAAACTAGCTAAACCCAGCAACGCTTTGTTGTGGCTTAGTATGTATATACTAGCTAAACCCAGCCACGCTTTGTTGTGGCTTAGTATTTACATACTAGCTAAACCCAGCCACGCTTTGTTGTGGCTTAGTATTTACATACTAGCTAAACCCAGCCGCGCTTTGTTGTGGCTTAGTATTTACATACTAGCTAAACCCAGCCACGCTTTGTTGTGGCTTAGTATGTACAAACTAGCTAAACCAAGCCACGCTTTGTTGTGGCTTAGTATGTATATACTAGTTAAACCCAGCCACGCTTTGTTGTGGCTTAGTATGTACATACTAGCTAAATCTAGCCACGCTTTGTTGTGGCTTAGTATGTACAAACTAGCTAAACCAAGCCGCGCTTTGTTGTGGCTTAGTATGTATATACTAGCTAAACCCAGCCACACTTTGTTGTGGCTTAGTATGTAGATACTAGCTAAACCTACCCACTCTTTGTTGTGGCTTAGTATGTACAAACTAGCTAAACCCAGCCAAGCTTTGTTGTGGCTTAATATGTATATACTAGCTAAACCCAGCCACGCTTTGTTGTGGCTTAGTATGTACATACTAGCTCAACCTATCCACTCTTTGTTGTGGCTTAGTATGTACATACTAGCTAAACCCATCTACGCTAAGTTTTGGCTTAGTATGTATATACTAGCCAAACCCAGCCACGTTTTTTTGTGGCTTAGTATGTACATGCTAGCTAAATCCAGTCACACTATGTTGTGGCTTAGTATGTACATACTAGCTAAACCCAGCCACGCTTTGTTGTGGCTTAGTATGTACATACTAGCTAAACCTAGCCACGCTTTGTTGTGGCTTAGTATGAGTTAACTACCTTTTACTGACTGAACAATTATTTAATGAGTACTTGATTTTATATGATAAAAAGTAACGTCCAGTTGTTTTCTTAAACAATCATCTGGTCACAGTATTAAATATGATTCGGTTATTATATACACATAAATCATGTGAAAAAGGTTAGTAAAAGTTCTTTCCTATACAGGGTGTTACTGAAATACTTGGACAAACTTCAGGAGGTTTTTGTCCACTTAATAGGGTGGAGAACAGACACTTAAATCCACTATGCACACTTCACAACATCAGTGCCTGTACGGGGGGGGGGGTGAAGGGGCTATTATCACTTTACATATATGTGGGTGGGAATAAATAACTTCAAACTACAAGTTTAATTGATTGTAGATGATGGCTTCATTCCATAAGTATTTATATTCAGACAAATAAACTATGATCTATTCAAAAGCGATAATATCGTAAAAACAAAGTGGCATTTACAAAAATGGTAGCTGTTAAAATAATAGCGAGGAAGATAACTGTGTAAACGAAAATGTATATTTTTACAAGATGTAAATGAATGTTGTTTAAGAGGTGATCAATACAGAAGAGGAGAATTTTCCTCAACATTTTGTCATCTAATGGACCTAATTACTATCACTCTACTTATCTCGATTGGTGAGTAGGTCGATTTGATACGGAATGAATGATACAACTGAAACTGTGCGATTGTACTAGATTCTTTACTCTAATTTGGCACAGGCATCTAGCTAATAAGAGTAAAAATTCAGAAAAAGGATTTGTATAAAAGCAAGTAAAATGTCTTGGTGCTCTGACAATAGCCACAGGGAAGAAATAAACAGAAGTAGCATCCAATATTTCACAAAATGGGTGTCGAGTTAGTGTAACGAGTAGTTGTCCATGCGATGGCAGGGCCAGACGTCTTGTCAGTCCCACCCTTATTCTTTCCAAATCCTCAAGGACAAACGTAGAAATGATTACTATATTTGTACGACTATGAAGTTGTACATTAGTTGTAATATATTTCTAACCACCAATGTTTTGTTGACTGTGGCCATGAGAAAGCGATAGCTATTTCTTTTTGTTCTCTGTATCGTAGCTTACTTTAGACGCAATACTTCAACTGTTGCTATTCTCAGAACTACCAACATAGAAAGAGTATCAATCAAAGTAAGTATTTAAAAGGCTTTTCGCAGAACGATTCTTTCTTCACCATACAATATAACCTGCACGTCACAGATTGTCATTGCCAGGACTTTCAGGAAACTCCATTCCACGGTACGTTTAATATGATAATAGTCAAAAGATCTGTATGGTAAAATTGGTTTAAGGAAACTGTTTCAAGCGACTGTCAGGTACATAAAGAGTTATTTCGAGATATTTCAATTTATACAACCAAGTTTAGCTACACCTAACTTCTTTTAGTGTGATACTGTAATAGTACTTATGATATTATTATTTTTAATTATTTTTGTAACGGTTGTGTTTTGGTCTGATGACGTTTTACTCGGTAGTAAAAGACCTAATACGATAATACATTAAATTACTCGAATTTTTAAAAACATTGATTTTAAAATTATAAATAACAAGAAATTTCAGAGTATCAACTTCCCAAGTACTGATTTTTTAACAAAGGTATTTTCATTTGAATTTATATACAAGTTATTACACTCATTCACGTAATCCTTTTGCAATTAATTCTCGATATTAGATATTTTATAAATTTCTTTTGACATTTTGTTTTAACACAATAACATTCCAACAAACTGTATTAGTTATTTCGTTAGGTTATAAAAGTAAATAGTAAGTGGTAAATTATAAAACATTGTTTTCAAATCATTAGACAATTCATATATCTGTTTTAAACAGAACGATACGTGGAAAATACTGATATTTTTACTTCCAGTAAAACACGAAGTTGGAGAACAGTCCCCTTGTTATTGAATATATCTATGCTGGGAGGGAATGTGTTGGGGGAGGGGGGTGAGAGTATTGCATTCCACTCAGGTACAGACAGGCCGGGTCCCGCAGGTGGCCATACAAATCGTCAGCCACTGTCAGCATTCCAAATTGAGTGGGATTGTTTCCCTCCTAAAACCAGATGGTGGGGAATTGTTTGCATAACAAAATAAAAACAATTTTTTTTCATTTTTATCAGATTACTCTTTGCATTAGTTTTAAATTCCGCTTTGCAAAATATCTATAAGCACAATAGCTGAGGCAACTAAGGACCTGCAACTTGACATTCAAATATATTTATTACTTGCGTAAAAGACAATTTATACATGCATTTTATGTTTACCTCTCTAGCTCAAGGCTAATTGAGAGAAAAAATATAATATAATTGATTCACAATTATACGTAAAACATATATTTATACTTATATATTACAGTATACTTTTTTTAACTTCCTTAAATCAAAAACAATGTAACAATAAATAAGATAACAACAATTATAAAAGTTTTAAATATATAACAAATTTAACAGGTGGGTTAAATATAACATTAAACTCTTATATATACAACAAAATAACTCAATAGAATATTTAGAATCAACCAAAAACGAGCAGCAAATTTTAAATCATAAAATTTACAAATGCAATTAAACTAAAAAAAAAACATACGAATATTTATCGCGCCTATTGTTCAATATTAAAAAACAACAATAACAATATGAATATGAAATATGAGCAAAAAAGTATAAATCTGATTTTGACAAAATGACAAGTCTTGATATTCAGTCCTCTCTCTTACATAACACCCAAATCCTGCACGAACACCTCTAACTGACATCATGTCCATGGGAGCCATTGAGTGGAGCCTAGACGATTTTATGTGAACTCAGAACAGAGCCTATCGTCTAAAATATCAAGGTCTAATCATCAAGCCCACGAGAAGCCGGATTACAGCACTGCAACATATAAGCCCGACGTAAGTTCTTGATTGAGTTTGGAAATTTTCATTATCATTGTAAAGTTCTTGGTTCGAAGGAAAAAAACAATGCCTCATTTAACTATCGATACTTGTGGTGCAGGGCTGTAACATTTGGGTCAAAGTGTTTGGTGATTGTAGGCAGTAGGTTCTATACTCAGTGCTCCTAATGCCAACATGGCGTCCACTGATTGCCACTGAATACTTCTATAGAAATCTGGGGTGTTTGTTTTGTGTGATAGCAGTAAGGTCCGGATGTTGTGTGGTGGAAAAGAGCAAAGTTTCTGGCTTGTCATTTAAATAAAACCAAACCAATAATAAATGGTTTGGATTCCACAAAATACTGTTGGTATGTTAGTCTGAGGAACAATCGACCTTACTGCTAACAATGACTACACTCATCACACTCATTCGTCCCTCATATTCGCCATACCTCGACAATCGGCGTCTTATTGATACGAATTGAATAAATTGGCTCAACACTTCTGACACGCTGAAAGCATTTGTTTAACTTCAGTTGAACATAAGATACTATATACTGAAAACGTAAAATAATTGTCCTAAAAAGTATAGGAAGCATAGTTTGAACGTAAGTTACAGATTAGTCCCAAAGTGGTAATGGCAAAGTGGACACATTGTTCAAATGGAATCCCAACCATCCACTTAACAACGTCACCCTAACACCCCCTGATTGATTATAACTATGCAGCCCTAACTAAATTAATATTGCACCTCAACCCCCCACAAGTTATCTCCATATATGGTGGCTTATTGAACCATGCGAATGAGCCTCAAGTATTTCTGTTTGTTTTCCCGTGAATAGAATAGGGTGTTTTGATCCTACATAAATCGTTTTCCAAAGAATAAAAAGTATGATTAAATGAATTTATTAACTGTTTCGTATAAATATACTGTAAATTTTCTAAAATAATAAATACATATTCTACTGTAACACTTGAACAGTATATTCTTAAGACCTCATAATCAGAACTATAAATGTTTACAGCTCAACTTATAAATATAAAAGCCAAATTATGACATACAATTTCTCAAGCCCGAAATACTTTGATTCAATTGCCTTTGCTTGCCAGTTTATTTGCCACTCGGCTGGGTGTTTATATCTATCAACAAAACGTAACACCGAACTTGGTTTGAAAAAAATTCAAAACAACATTTACACTCTAATGGAGTTAGTCTTTAAAATAGCTAACACATTTAGCCAATGACCTTGACCGGAGGGTTCTGACGTTATCCCAAGATAACGGAGTAAAGCAACATCGAGCGTGGCTGTCCCTTGGATGGGTGACCGTCTAAGAGATCCCGTCCTTGCACGCAGCCCACCTGCTCGGTCACTGGAGTTGGTTTTGAATAACCCGCTCGTCCCCAGGATAAGTGTTAGAGAGGGATTCTTAGCTCTAACTTCGCCTGGTAAAATAAGACGATCTTTAACTTTTTTTCAGTTTTAGTAAAACCCCGTAGCACTTACTGATATCTTCAAGCCGTGAAATCTTCAAGCAGAAAAAGATATTAACTTTTCCTTGTTTGTACATGTTCAATTGTGTCACTTTTGTAAAGAAACACCCTCAAATGTTCCACGTTGATCACAAGCAAAGTAGGTACAACCTCAGGCCAACAAATAATGTTGACATTCCTTCTCACAAAACAAGTTTCTTTGAAAGACACCTAAGATACCGAGGGGCCCAGCTCTTCAATGCACTGCCTGAGACTCTTAAAGCGGATGGCGATGTGGGAAGGTTTGAGAGGGGGGCAAGAAGCATGTTCCTTGAAAAGGCCTTCTACGGTGTCGGGGATTTTTTGTCCACCTCTCCTCCTGTAAACAGTAATTAAGAGACGGCCACCTAAATAAATTGTAATCGAGTCTTTAGTTTATTAAGGATACTGTTAATTATTTTATTGTTCTTTGTTTTTGTAAATATTATGTATATCATGTATAGCATGTATATTATGTTAATTTGACGCAATTATGCAGAGGTATTTCTGTTATCAATAAAGATATTCTGATTCTGATTCTGATTCTGATAGTAAGACGCGCCACGCTACCTATGCCAGAAGACGGTATGTATAATTATTTATTTTATGCACACATAGATTTCTCATCCAATGCTAAATTTTTATATCTAAAATAATCTGCTGTGTTTGGGTGCAGTTTTTGAGCAAAGATGTTTTTATTTATTTTGTTTAAATTATAATGTTATTAGTGTATAGTAACTTAAAATAGTACACCTTTTACAGTGATGCTTAACATAACACAAAAATAAAAAATAGAAAGAAAATATAAACTGTTGGACTAGGCTATTAATTGGTTGACACGTTAAAATCACTCCAACAGTATGTGATTATTTTAAGCATACTTTACTGTAAATTTTCTTTTAGTAATTTTAGATATTGACATAATTTACAGTGATAACTGCACATTCCAATTCATTGGTAATTGATGCTAATCTGAAATCAATTAACAGCTGACAATCAGACATACCTAAGCTCTCGGATAAGCTAATCAATGGACTATAGACGTGTACATCTGTTGTAACTGTCAACAGTAGACGTGTAATTAATTTACATTGTACGCAGATCTTGCAACATCAGGTTCCTAGCAAGTTGTGGAACAATAATAAGGATATTAAAATTTACAATTAACGTTTCAGCTGTTTAGATGAAAGTGTAATAACTTTTTTGATGTTCTGTAAATAATTTAAAAAGGACGTAATATTGTATAAGATCTTAAATCATAAATGAAATGTGAATGATTTAAAAGCCAGTAAATACAATGTGATACATTTTATCAACGCTCTAAATGACCACCGTATAATACTTCGTGCCATCCAAATAAGTAAGGTCTAAAGGTCTATCAATCAGATAGCCATGGTCTGAATGTTACTCTCTCAGATAGCCAAGGTCTCAATGTTACTCTCTCAGATAGCCAAGGTCTCAATGCTACTCTCTCATATAGCCAAGGTCTGATTGTTACTCTCTCAGATAGCCAAGGTCTCAATGTTACTCTCACAGATAGCCAAGGTCTCAATGTTACTCTCTCAGATAGCCAAGGTCTGAATGTTACTCTCTCTCTCTCTCTCTCTCTCTCTCTCTCTCTCTCTCTCTCTCTCTCTCTCTCTCTCTCTCTCTCTCTCTCTCTCTCTCTCTCTCTCTCTCTCTCTCTCTCTCTCTCTCTCTCTCTCTCTCTCTCTCTCTCTCTCTCTCTCTCTCTCTCTCTCTCTCTCTCTCTCTCTCTCTCTCTCTCTCTCTCTCTCTCTCTCTCTCTCTCTCTCTCTCTCTCTCTCTCTCTCTCTCTCTCTCTCTCTCTCTCTCTCTCTCTCTCTCTCTCTCTCTCTCTCTCTCTCTCTCTCTCTCTCTCTCTCTCTCTCTCTCTCTCTCTCTCTCTCTCTCTCTCTCTCTCTCTCTCTCTCTCTCTCTCTCTCTCTCTCTCTCTCTCTCTCTCTCTCTCTCTCTCTCTCTCTCTCTCTCTCTCTCTCTCTCTCTCTCTCTCTCTCTCTCTCTCTCTCTCTCTCTCTCTCTCTCTCTCTCTCTCTCTCTCTCTCTCTCTCTCTCTCTCTCTCTCTCTCTCTCTCTCTCTCTCTCTCTCTCTCTCTCTCTCTCTCTCTCTCTCTCTCTCTCTCTCTCTCTCTCTCTCTCTCTCTCTCTCTCTCTCTCTCTCTCTCTCTCTCTCTCTCTCTCTCTCTCTCTCTCTCTCTCTCTCTCTCTCTCTCTCTCTCTCTCTCTCTCTCTCTCTCTCTCTCTCTCTCTCTCTCTCTCTCTCTCTCTCTCTCTCTCTCTCTCTCTCTCTCTCTCTCTCTCTCTCTCTCTCTCTCTCTCTCTCTCTCTCTCTCTCTCTCTCTCTCTCTCTCTCTCTCTCTCTCTCTCTCTCTCTCTCTCTCTCTCTCTCTCTCTCTCTCTCTCTCTCTCTCTCTCTCTCTCTCTCTCTCTCTCTCTCTCTCTCTCTCTCTCTCTCTCTCTCTCTCTCTCTCTCTCTCTCTCTCTCTCTCTCTCTCTCTCTCTCTCTCTCTCTCTCTCTCTCTCTCTCTCTCTCTCTCTCTCTCTCTCTCTCTCTCTCTCTCTCTCTCTCTCTCTCTCTCTCTCTCTCTCTCTCTCTCTCTCTCTCTCTCTCTCTCTCTCTCTCTCTCTCTCTCTCTCTCTCTCTCTCTCTCTCTCTCTCTCTCTCTCTCTCTCTCTCTCTCTCTCTCTCTCTCTCTCTCTCTCTCTCTCTCTCTCTCTCTCTCTCTCTCTCTCTCTCTCTCTCTCTCTCTCTCTCTCTCTCTCTCTCTCTCTCTCTCTCTCTCTCTCTCTCTCTCTCTCTCTCTCTCTCTCTCTCTCTCTCTCTCTCTCTCTCTCTCTCTCTCTCTCTCTCTCTCTCTCTCTCTCTCTCTCTCTCTCTCTCTCTCTCTCTCTCTCTCTCTCTCTCTCTCTCTCTCTCTCTCTCTCTCTCTCTCTCTCTCTCTCTCTCTCTCTCTCTCTCTCTCTCTCTCTCTCTCTCTCTCTCTCTCTCTCTCTCTCTCTCTCTCTCTCTCTCTCTCTCTCTCTCTCTCTCTCTCTCTCTCTCACACTCACACACACTCTCTCTCTCTCTCTCTCTCTCTCTCTCTCTCTCTCTCTCTCTCTCTCTCTCTCTCTCTCTCTCTCTCTCTCTCTCTCTCTCTCTCTCTCTCTCTCTCTCTCTCTCTCTCTCTCTCTCTCTCTCTCTCAGATAGCCAAGGTCTGAATGTTACTCTCTCAGGTGGTCAAGATTTGGGTCTGATGGTAATTTACGTAGGTAGGCAATGTCTGAAGGTTTAGTCACTCAGATAGCCATGTTCTAAAGGTCACTTACCTAAGTAGTAATGGTCTGAAGATTACTTGCATAGGTACGTATGTTAGAATTGTGAATTTTAATGGGAAAATAGTACAAGTCTTAAAATGAATACTATGTAATATTTTACTTAAAAAAACATAACCTCAATATTGTAAAAGAACTAACAAATCTATATATACTCCAAGCATTATAACTTAAATCTTCTTTAAGTTAAACTTGTGAACCTAAACTTATATGTACTATCTGTTCTGTATATAACAAATGTTAGATGAAGCATATGAGTGTTGCTAAACTTAATCATGAAATTATAATACTCTTCGTATTAGTCAGGACCTAATTGAAACATAAATGATTTTTGTTTTGAATTAAATAAATACATTTGTGTATAATGTGATTTTAAATAGTATTTTATGAGATGCTTTTATATATTCATTTGTAAAAATGAATGGAAATAAAAATCATTATCATCATATCTAGTAAATCTTTCAAAGTGATTCTTGGCATTTTTCAACACAAATGCAATATTATCCGTATAAAAGGCAAATCATCACATCCCTGTCTGTCCCTTTCCCTATATCGGCAAACTGAAGAGTATCAACAATTGTTCAGTATCAAAGTCACCTCAGGGACAAAGTTATTCCCAATCAGTAAGGCCATTTTATACCTCGCGGTTCATCAGGGTTGAACTTTATCAAGACTTCACTTCATTCATGCATCGTTACAAACTAAGTCCAACTATTCGAGGAAGTGGAATATTAGTTAATATTCCAATGACAAATAAATAACCTAAGGATATCAGTAGATTCCTTTCAACAATTTTTATGACTCTGATTGGGATCGAACTGAAAACCTTTAGCTTATGAAGCCGGGCTTTAATCATTAATAGTAAAATATCCCAGATTTGCAAGATCATCAAGTAATGTACTTGATTTTAATTAGAAATGTGAGTTGGGTTTATTTTTTTGAAATATTTATGGCAATGCGTGCATACAAAGTAAACCCTTTTATAGAAATTTGCGCACGGAACAGCTGTGTGAAAATACGTTTTCCTAATATCACACGCTACAGCACTATATTATTTCCTCAGACTTATGTCTTGATATTATATAAGTTAAAACTATATAGTAATACATTACTTAGCATAATAATGAAAATACTGGATATAAGATGTTACGCGGATGAACATTCTATGAACAACCACTCTCCCCCGACAAAACATTCCTCCCCCCTCAGGGTAGTAAACTTCCTGACATGTTCGGACTAATAAATTGATGTATCTTGTAACTGTGAGATGTACATGGATTCAAATTATCAGTTAATATAAATAATATTTAGTTTTTTGACAAACATTACCGAAATAATACTTTTTCAGTTATATGACAATGACCAAAACATTTTTAAACTAATGAACGTTGCTACATATTAAACATTTAGGATACTAAAGAAACATTCCCGTTATTGTAGCCCAACCATATTTTTCTCGAAGCCATTTAAAATTACGTACGTCCATACTTCGTGACTTCGACAGTAAAGTAATAAATACAAATATTTTGCAGATAGCATATCTACCTCAGTTAAATGAACCACAATATAGGTTCCTTATATTTGCAGTAAAAACTTAAGCTTTTCAAGTAAGAAAACCTAAAAATAACTCGTGATATTTTTTAAGAATATTAATAAGTATAATATCTTTGTTGATCAGAGTTTCAAGACTTCATTAAACGTTTTAAAAATAAAAATATTGAATTTATAATAGATTAAATCTTATTTTTGTTGCTTGGCTTATGCTGCTTAACCCCCCCCCTCCCCTCCACCACCATACATACATGTCGACGTATAAATAAGGAAATTGTACACCTGTACAAAACTAGCAGATTTAATCTGAACTGTTTTCGGTATTATTGATAATTTCTGTTGTTCACTATCCTGATTGAAGTATCAGACAGTTAAAGTGAAGGCCGTTTGATTTGATGATAAAAACCTGCACTAAACATAGACATTCAGTGGGTTGGAGTTATAGAAATATTTTATTCAGTAGAGAATTGAATATTTCCATAAAATGGCTAGACGTAAAATATTTGCTAACCCAGTTTATCTGTCAACTACGTGTGACAGCAGTAAAACTTGACGTCAAATAAGTCTTCATGGTGGTAACTTTTATGTTCAGTGTAATATTGTTTTTGGCGTAAGCCTTGTCTGTTGTTTTAACTCAACAGACTGTAATATTTATTGTAGGTTGTTTTGAACTTAATCTGATCCAGTTTTTATCACTAAAAATTGTCGAAAATATATCTTCAAATGTTAAAATCCAATTATTCAATATCTAATTATGAAATGTAATAAGTACTATATAGTACTAAAATAAAATGATGTGTATTATTCAAGTTAAAGTAATAAAATAAGGAAATATAAATTTGGAGAGAAGTATTTGACAGAATTGAGAAGCTATGAGGAAAGGAAGAGCAAGAGTCTACACCCGTTTGAAACCAATGAAAGATGAAAGGTTGACAAAGAAAAGATGTATTTTTTCTTACATCAAAACAGGTTATATGGTTAAAAAAAAATTACAAACAGAGACCTGGTAAAAGATCAAATTCAACGTTTTGTATGTTTTGAAGAGAAGAGAAGATCTGGAAGAACAGTGTGAACATAAAATCGAAAGAAGCAGAACATTGATAGAATGATGATATATTGGCATAACAGGTAAGATAACGAATACAATAGTAGAAATATACATTGAATAATAGTTTTTTTAACGCAGTCATTTGACATCAAAAATAAAATAAAATATTTGAGAGATAATTTTTTATTGTAATTGGGTTTATCTGCTGTTGTGAGTTGTCTCTGTATTGCCAATCTATTCTTGAGAAAACGTAAATCTCTAAAATTAAAATAATTAGGGGATTATTGCATATATTTCAGTTACTATTAATGTTATATTGAACCGTCGTACCACTAACTTAATAACAGTTTGTGAGTGTTAAAACTGTCTAATACTTATATACATAAATACTTGCATTCTTTAAATTCATAACTAACTAGGCAAAAACTCTTTGCATTTAAAAATTGTATTGTATCACACAGTGTTTCATTGATACTATAATTCCCAGAAGTGCAAAAGAAATATTTTTAGAATTCATTATTACTATCCATTCTTAAGACGCTGACCGTAGAGAAATGTACAAGTATGAGGATCGGTTGAGTGTGCTGAATGTTGTAATGCTGAAAGAGTGTAATCATTGTTAGTAAATAAATTTGACTGTTCCTTGCAAATGGCCATTTATTAAGAGTCTAATAGTTGAGGAATCTAAAGACGTACAGATTTACGTGGAATCCAAACCCAGTACCACCTACAATCTCCAAACTATTTTGTCCCCAAGTAGCTGGATTACAGCACTATACTACTAAATTCAGTCACTGGATTACAGTAAGTTGGTGGCTGCAGCTGTCATACTGAAATTAGCTGAATTAACAACAGGGCCACCACTTTAAATTGGAGTCTGATTTACATCTGATGATCCATTTGTGTAATTGAAAGTTGGTTGGTGTTCATTTGTGTCTAGATGTAATTATAGTCTTTAATTCCTAATTCCGGTTGTAATTAAGCCACTTTCACTGTATCAAAAATTGATGACGTTTCGTGCATTTTCTATTGGTAACGTTTGCATACATTTTTTTTAAAGTCACCATAATAATATCGGTCTAGAGAGTAAGTACCGAGCGATCTAAGACGTGAGGACTTTGTATCTGAGTTAGAGATAGCGCCTTAACTCTTAGTTTTTACTTGTAATATACACTTTGTAGTACACAGGTTCCTCCCCCCTTACTCTGTCTAATTAGTTCCTCACAAAGATTAATAGTGTATAATAAATGGTCTCAGTAAGATTTAGAAGGAGACCAGCCTCTCCTTTTATTAAAAAAATCACACGTAATCATATAAGCAATCAAATAATTTGCTATTTTTAAATTCTGCTTAATGTAAAATCAGGCTTCGTATCAGTTCCAAGGAGGATATGACAAGCTCGAGACCAGAGTGACGTAAAAAATATGATGATGATGACATAAAAGTAAGTATCACACTAATTGAGTGTGAGGTAGCTAGTTATGTGCACTCATCGCAGAATTAAACACTTTTAGTCCCACAAATTTATTTAAAATACATATAAAAAATTTAGTAGGAAGTATTTCGTCAGTTTTTAACCTTATTGAGTGTTTAAAAGGGGCTTTGTTGAGGGAATATTTTCTTTTTTTTAGTAAAAGATATTCTTAAGACAAGATATAAAACAAAACTATGCTTTAACTAGATTTTAACAAACTGAAATTGGCAATTCAAAATAGTTTATTTGTGTTGACAATACAGTAATGTATAATGTATAACAAAGGTCTAATCAGTCCCTATGCTGATTAGTTAAGCTTAGAGACAAATAACCAAAATATATCGTACAGTGTGTTTAACCAAACTATACTTTTAAGATTAATTATATACGTACAAACTCATTTATTGCGTAACAAGCATTTTATTTTAGTAATTTCTTTCGTAAACTTTTAAATGTTGTCCAGGTATTTTCCTATTGTATAGGGGAAGGTGCGTAATTATATAACTTTGGACAAATGTTTAGGGGAAGCAGAGGGGTAAATTCTTATCTGTGATACAGTTAGACTCAAATCAAAATCCCAGAGCAGCAATTTCAATGCAACTAAAAAATAAATAATGAATAAACGGGAATTTCTTTACTTAGGAATGTTTATTCCAGCTAATAAGGAAAATCACTTGTACTTAAAAACTAATGTTTAGAATAATCCTAGAATAAAATGTAATCTGGAACATCATATAGTTTGTTTGCAAGTGATTTTTCAAGGGAGTTTTTGTAAAATGTCAGTAACCTACAGCGTTGGCCAATCAATCGCTGTCATGGCGGTCGTCCCTCGAAGGGCAGCACCATTTGCTTATCTTCTAGCCTCGGAGGGCTTTAAGATAATTTGCGTCTTTGACATATGTTGGTTTGGTTTGTTGTTTCAAAAACTTCCTAACTATCATTCAAATTTCTTATGCTCTGAAAAATCTACAATACTTTATACAACTTCACATGTATCATCTGCGTATTCCTGTGCATTATTTCTTTGTGGGAATGAATGAATTAATTTTCACCACAAAATGATACCGTGATAATAAAAAATATGGATACGACCACGTACCCACCAGCCAACAATTACAGTGGTATTGCGTAGTTGCCTAGCATAACAATACACATGACGAGTAGAAGTACGACGGCGTCAAACACAATCTGGCTACCGCGGTGTATTCCAGTAGTTGCCTATACCATTGTAATTCAGGCGTCGTGCCGTATGATACAATTCAATTATTGTGAAAATTAATTGGTAATCAAACATTTAAAATTATCCAAACATTTTTTATACGTTGTCTAGTAGTGTTACTAATTAAAACAAAACTATAAATATAATTAAACTTATGATAACATTCCTAAAGCTGTAGTATGACGAACGTTTAACTACTGAAAAAACAAAAACAAATGTTTATGTCAACATAGTTAATTATTTGTTCAAAACACAAATTACCTTTTAAAATTCATCAAGTGAAATTTTAACGTTAACCCAGGAGAGACAAACGGAAATATGGTGCACTCTACTCATATTTTTCGTTTCCAACTCTACCAGTTTTGAGCAAGAGGAATATTAACTTCCTAATTAGCTTAGTAGTTCTTGCCGAATCGTTTGACGGCTTGACAACAACGATTAATATTTGTTTTAGGAGTTCAGTGCACTCCAATGAGTCTCATGTTACAATTTAAGGACTAAATAGTGTATATTTCAGAATTGTAAGATTTCATATTTTATAAATTATTTAAGTAATTTTTCTCTGAAAAGGGTATACAACTTATCTATCTAACTTAGTTAAAGGATGGACCTGAAAATAAATGCAACTAACATTTGAAAAAATAACATTTGCAACTAAAAGTCCTGGGCGGTGTACAATGGTGATGACCCGCCCACCCACCCATACACGTACAGTGGTGATGACCCACCGGCCCACCCATACACGTACAGTGGTGATGACCCACCGGCCCACCCATATACGTGCAGTGGTGATGAGTTTAGTTAAGTCCATCCTTTAACTTAGTTAAATCAGGTCCATCTATCTAACTTAGCTTTGGAAACCCCAGCAAAAAGTATCAGGGTTTATCTAGCATATTATAAGGTTCTTTTAGATTTCAATTGAATGTAACTTATTTCAAAATACCATTAATATAATGAATTAATTTAAAATAATTCCTAGGTGAGACTACTTTTACGATTGTCAATGTAACATTGATAATTGGTACTAATCTGAAATCAATTAACAGCTGACAATCAGACAGACCTAAGCACTCGGATAATCTAATCAATGGACTATAGACGTGTACATATGTTGTAACTTTCAACAATGGACGTGTAATTAATTGACATTGTACGCAGATGTGTTCCTGCCAAGTTGTGGAAATACAACCATTGGTTTATAGTACTGTTAAATACCTACTTGAACACAGTATTTCACATTATCAACCATTAAAAATGTTCAAAGCCACGACAATATATTTTTTAGGATGGTTTTAAAAATAAGTGCTAATAATTTTGCAAATAATAATCACTACAGAAACGTAATCTTTTTTTGTGTTTACTTAAAAATATATTAAAACATTATTACATCATATATTGAATACTAGTACATTAATACATTTTATTTAAAGTTAACGTATATTTAAATGACTATAGCAAGATACAGTTGGGAACGTATCCTAGATAGCACAACAGCTTAGTCAACTTTTTTTGAAAAATAAAAACTGTTTAAATTGATAAATTATTCTTGATAATATTTAGATTTTCAGTGCTTTAGAACAGTACTTAATATGGTACTTAATATAATGAGTGAACATTAACTGAAAATACAGACGGAAATTATCCCATAACTTATTGACGTGGGTTACTTTGGTGGTAATGCATAGGCAAACACAAACACCCTTCCTGGCCACCCCTTGCATGGGGTAATGGTGTTTCCAGTTACTCATGTTGGAACAGCCAGGCTCCTTAATTTATTAGGCTATATGTGGTGGAAGTGTCTGCAATGATATTTCAATCCAAGAGGAACTCGTTCCAGAGCACGGCAATCTTCCGGAGACGCCATCACTTCACTTAGTATTGTTACCACAGTGGCGTTTAAAAACAACTGAGAACCGGAAGTGAATTTGCTACTATGATTGACTTTTTAATGAAAATTTTGATTCTTTTAAAATTAAAATATCACCTTTGTTTTAGTTTAACTCTAATATTTGCTAACCACTGACAACTTTTTTGTTATTCTTTCATTTTTTATTTCCCTTTTTAGGTATCTTCTTGTTATTGACTGTTGTTGTTATTTTTCTATAAAAATATTTATGATAGCTTGTTTATTCCTGGTTTGTATAATCTAGTTATAAATGTATGCTGAAATACTACTTTTTCCTCTCTCTATTTTCTTTACATATATAATTTATTAACTATGCCAATTTCTTTCATAATAACTTACTCAGTTACTTGGTATTTATTTATATTATATTCAAATATTTTTATATATTATGATGTTGCTGATTGTGTTATTTTAAAGGTGTATTAATATTACTATTGTTATAGCTACACATTGTTCCTTTCTAAATAAATAGTGTACGCCGATGGAGTAAATAAATAAATAAAAGGCTGTTAGCTGTATATAAGGGAGTTTCCAAAAGTAATTAATTATGCCTTTTAAAATCATAATTAAAAACGTGTATGAACTTTCTGTGAAACAGTGAGCACAAAAAGACATGTTGTGAAGCTGTATTGTTATAGTCTGTTAGAATTATTGTATATTTTATAATAACCACCGTACATGTATCGGTAGGTGGGTGGGCTAATATCACCGTACTAGTAAAGTTATGTAGCAGACTATATACGGTTGCTATGACCTTCCCACTCACCCATACATGTACGGTGGTAATGAGTCTCCCATTCATTCATAAACGTACAGAGGTAATGGCTATTTCGCCTACCCATACACGAACAGAGGTAAATGTATTGGACAATCCACCCACCCGTCCACGTATGTGGTAGTGACATGCCCACCTACTCCATAAACTTTCGCTGGTATTGATCAATAACCCGTACCGTATTAACAACACCGTATGCACATGAGTGCGGGGGTGTCAATACACCTGTATTTGTATGAGTGGGCGAGCGGTAAATGTAGGAAATGAATTTTGTATTAACCCTCCGAGTGATGATTAAATCGATTTCAAGCGCTGCGCAAGATTTCTTTTTAAATTCATTTAAAAATGAAAAGAATTTTAAAATGACTTTTATTACATTTATCAAATAATTCATAAAAATGTGTACTACAAATTAATAAGAACATAATTGACTTACCTATTTCCACTCAAAAAGATAGACTCTATTATCCAGCAAGATGCTTTTTTCACCTCTTTATGTTCATAGGTCCTAATTTTTATTTCAAATCATATTAATCAAGAATCCGAGATATACAAAATGTTACAAATCGTATTCCAAACTAGACAAATATAACATATAGGCACATAAACATAAAAGATAATACTGCAAAAAGAAACTGGTGTTATGACAGCTGACTGGATCAGGTGACTCATAAGTATAATAAGTATGGTATTTCTGGAGATAGCGGTTCTACTGTTCCACTTGTCTACGAATAGCACATTCATTCACGTTTGATAATATATCAAATACGTAATCATTGAATAAACGGTTTTGCCGTAATTTGACGAAAACGAACATATCTCACAGTGAGACAGTAGCAGCACCCAGAGGTCTGGTACCATAAAAGTAACGAATGATCTGTATAACGGATCGTTTGAAACCCAAGTGAGTGAAGTTAAACCATAAAAGTACGTATGGGTTATGCAACACACAATATATCAAGGTTGAAAGTGTGTTTAATACGGTCAACAGTGTTGATAACAAAAATTCTAACAGTGTTACCCTAAAAGAAACTTTCGCTTATACAGATAGAGTGAGAACATAGGGTGGGAAAATGTTCATTTGCTTTACGCGTTACATAAGCATGTATAACGTGATAAGTATATATGTTCAAGTGTTTACGCAATGGAATGTAAATATCACTCGTACAGTCTTTGTGTATCAAGGAAAGTACAGACCATAATAACAATAGAAAATATTATGAGTGTCATAAAAGCATAAGAATAACCATCCCAGGCAAAGTGTAACTAGGGAATCACTTAAAACTCTTGAATTCTTTACAACTGCAAACATAACCGAGCCAAAGTACTTAGTTGAATGTACAAGCACACACTAGACTACCCTTACCGAACAACTTCTTTGATGATTAGTTCAATACTCCCCACTTCAATTGTTCTCTTCATTCTAACAACTACTTTAGTAGGAAATAAGAAGATTAGATACAGTTAATTATCTCTTTGGTTATTGATAACGTTTCTTCTTTTTATTTTAGATACATAAGTAAAGAATACCAAAGTAAACAATTTTATATCAATTATTTCAAAGTTAAAGATAGAACAGATCTTCATAAAAAATACGTTTGGAAAAAGATTTCTTAAGATATATTGTTAAATTTATTTAAAACTTGAATTTAAATTTAAGTTTTAAAATTATTGTTAGTTCTAGTTTTTACTGTTTATAAATATTAGTTAAATAAATTTAGAAAGTGTTCAATAAATCAGCAGATATTATAAAAACTATAAGGTAACAATAATAACATACTACCTAATACAAATTTATATTTATTTAAGCGGGTCTAGAAAATTTGGAAGTGCATCACAGAAAATGGAAAAACAGATTTTATAAATATAATTTATTATAGCGATCGGCAGTGAAAAATTATGATAGGAATATTTCCAATTTATTTATTTATTCTTGCTCACCAAAACCAGTTTTTTTATTTTGGCTCCTTTGAGCAGTTACTTATTTAATTTTCATATGCCTCAACATTTTTTTAAGTTATTGGAAGCCCTACTGTTAACCAAAATAGTGGAGAACACCTGTTGTTCCAATAATCATTCCGCTATGCTAACCATAAAAAACATGAATTTCGTTATTGGCCATGAATACACATAAAAAGTGAAAATCTAACGTTCAAATGTATGAGTACTTTTTTCTAATTTTGCTATCTTTGCACCACTGACTGAAGAGAGAGATGAGAGAGAGAGAGAGTAGATTACAAATGGCTATGACAATCAGGGAGAAATAAAACAACGGACAGGGATATCGGGTTGAGAGAGTGGGCGTATTCAATACTATTAAGTGTTGCAGATATAAAATTGGAAATAAATGTAATAAAATCAGTAGCTATTGCAGATGGATACAAGGCATCAAGCATTGATTAAATTTTAAGTAGAATAAAAAAGAAAATAACATTCGAGACAGTAAACGAACAACTCTTATAAAAGAAAAATCCGATAAAGAACAAAAGAAGTACGTATTTAAACAGTCAGTGGACCGTTTACGCAAAGAGTTGCTATTAGATTTAAGAAATTCTATTTGTCAAAAGCTTTTAAGACTTGTAATAATATGTCCAACATTTTACACCGAATTATTGAAAGTGAAGATAAATTCAATAATTCAGCAATATATAGGATTAACTGTAATAAATGTAATATGTTTTACATATGTCAGACCTTAAATTATAGCAAAAGATATAAAAACCATGTCTCTGCTTTAAAATATAAGAAACCTGATAGATCTAATGTAGCTAAACACCTCCTGAATTGTACCCACAGTTTGAATAAAATAGATGAAAATGTAGATGTTCTAAACGTTTGTATGAAGGGAAGTTATGAATGCATGGGAAAAGTTGTTTATTTTTATAGAAAAATGTAAGGATCGTGATAAACTAATGAATGAACAGGTTAATTTTGGTTTCGAAATAGTTTTCAATAACGTATTTCCAGCGATTAAAAGAACATAAACAACAGCCAATAAGAATTAGCCAATAATATCACAGCAGCCGCCATTTTCACGATTACAGCCAATGGGCTCACTTGATCATAGGCCTATATATTGAGTTGTTGAACACCATTTTCCATTCTTTTGTGAATCAATCTGGTCTGAGGAAGGTGAGCGTGGTTCACCGAAATCGATCACCATAATATTTGTGCATTTTGTACTTGTATTGTAAATTCCAATATACAGGGTGTTTTGGAACTATTTAGCTTAACTTTGGTATTTATTTCTGGAAATTAAAATAAACAAAACATTTTCTGTAACAGTATGGTCTTTCTCGCTTCGTTAACCGTATGTTAGTATGTTTGTGGTTTTTGCAACAAAAATAATAACTCATAAACCATAAATGCCACAGATTCAAAAATGTTTGTACTTAGTAAGACTTACAGTACTAAACGTGAAATGATTTTCGATTTTTTTTCAACCGTTTGGAAATAGCTTACGTTTTAAAAATTGATAAAGAAAAACTATTAGCTTTCATGTCCTAAGTTATTTATAAACGGTTGAACAAAAAATTTCGAAAATAATTGTACGTTTAGGTGCTATCAGGTTTAATAAGCATGCAACATTTGAAACCTGTGGCATTAATGGTTCCTGAGTTATTATTTTTATTTAATTGTTTTAATTACAAAAACACGGACATTCTGATAGACTATATTGTTTACTGACATTTTTGTGCGCTTTCATTTCCAGAACTAAATTCCAAAGTTTGGCTGGAGAGTTCCCAAACACCCTGTATATTTGTGTTGTTTGACGTTCACTTGTACTGTATCTACCACCTCGTAATATGCTAATTAAAAAACTATAATTAGTTTTATAACTGAGTTTCATCCAGCTCACGGGTTTGTCAGTTTGCTGATGACACTTCAGTTTCTGAGACATCACTAAACAGATCTGACTTGGAGGTTAGAGTATATGAAGTTTCAAATGCACTAAGTCAGTGGTTTCGAAATAATAATTTATACCTCAATAATAACAAAACTCAGATCCTGGATTTTCATATAAGTGACAGGAAGCAATCCGAATGTCTAACCTTCTTTGTTGACTGCGAACAAGTTACGCCTAGTGTGGTAACTAAGGCTCTTGGGTGTTTACATTGATGACGGGTTGAAATTTGATCACCACATTGACTCCGTAAGTAAGCGTGTTAGTTCTGGAATTTTCCTTCTAAGAAGACTTTCAACTTTTGTTGATGATAGGATTCTTTTGCCAGCTTACTATGGACTAATATACCCCCTCTTATCATATTCTGTTGTCATATGGGGCCACGAATCTTCAAAAACTCATTTTTTATTTAAACTCAAAAAAAAAAAAAGCCATCAGAGCCGTTTTTAGAAAGCCCTACAGATATTCTTGTAAGCCAATTTTTAAAGAATACAATATTTTAACTTTTCCGTCCATTTACATTTTTCAGTGTATCATGTTTGTACGTAAGCACCCTGAACTCTTTGCATCTGTCACTTCTTCCAACCGGTATGGGCTTCGTGGTCGACTAAACATTTGTATTCCCCGACACAAGACAAGTTTTTTTGAAAATCATCTAAAATTAAATGCCACTAAACTCTATAACTCGCTTCCTGTACCTATCAAAGCAGAAAAGGACATAAACAAATTTGGCAGGGTTGTAAAGGGCATGTTGTTATCTCGTTGCTGTTACAGTGTGAGGGAGTTTTTAGATAAGTAATTAGATAGTAATTAGGATAGGAATAAAATAGTAAAAATAATAGTGCTATAATTATTGTAAAAATAATGTAGACCAATTATTGTTTTGAAGTGGCTGTAATATAATCATTGTGATTAGTATTAGAATGATATTGTATGTGTTATACATGTAATTGGTGTGATGTTTATCTAACGTAATTTATTAATACATATGGATGACGCTATTATGCAATTTTATAATTGTTAAAAATAAAGCAATTTTGATTTGATTTGATTTATAAATTACTTTAAATAGCGACTATTTAAACACAATATATAATTCCATTGTAACTGTATCGTCGTTTATCTGTACACCCGAAGACATCCGTTTCCCCTACAGAACACTTATCAGCACCAGTTCGATTTAGAACCAAACCCGATCCGGTCTGAAGACTCCCTCACTGACGATAAACTGGATGAGCGCGATGCGAGTGCATCGTTGCACCGAGTGAAGTGGTCGTGGAGCCGTGCACACAAGTGCAGCTCATCCTCGCTCCCCTGGGAAATAAGAAGAGAGGAAATATAATTCTGCATTATTACACTTACTAAAGGAGGACAACTTTCTTGTTTTTTAAAACAATATTTAACTAAAATGCACTGGTAACGATTTATTAATTTAAGGCATTTTTCAGTAAGTCATTCTAGACTTAAAACCACATACTAAACGGTTTTACGTTATTTGTTTTTATTTGTAATAGTTTTCTTTTGTTAGTTTTAATAAAAAAAATCCAAACTAATAATATTTTACTCCCTCAATATATTGTGGAAATAAATTTAAAAATTTTTGTAAATTTAACACTTTTTCATAATTAAAAATACGTAACTTACATAGTGCTATTATGTGGTTTTATTTGATGTGTTTAAAGAGCATTTTGTAAATTAGTATTTGAATTTATTTTGAGTTTGAGCAAAATACAATTTGAAATTCATCCCAATTCAGTTTTCTAGGGTTAAATTATTATTTCATTTTTAAAGGCATTACTAACATAGCCATCCTTTCTTTAAGTTAGTTTCATATTATTAACTATACACACCTTTTTATAATTTTATATATGTACCTAAATAATAGCTAAGCTAGATATATCTGTAATATTAAATATACAAACAAGAATTTAATGTAAATCTCAAAACTAATTAATCTATTGAAATTGAAATATCGTGTGATCAATAAATTCATACTATTTAGAGCTAACGATAATTTTTGTTTCGTAGGGTTTTAAGAATAACACATAGTGTAAAAAACTTACATCATCTGATTTAAAAAGTGTCTTTTATATAAATATTGTCCAAAGTATTTTGGCCTGTTAATTTCAATGGGTGCATTATTTAAAATAGGTTAATGGTGTTTCTAGTTGAGCGCTCCAAGGAATTTAGTTCTATATTTTATCGCAAATGTCACTAACATACACAACGTGTTCCCCTCCTCTCTCACTCTCTCACTTTCCCTGCCTGCCCCACCCGGCAAATTTTATACATAACACACTCATATATAGTAAACTCTAGCAGTGAATTTTTTACATATTATTAACATATGTATCCAGCCAAAACTCAAAATTTGTACTGATGCATTTACAGAACAATGATTTCTGTCATTAGTCATTAGAGTAAGTAGTTTCACCTTGAAAAACGGTTTCCTTTTTAAAGTTTAACTTCACATTTTTTTTAGCTTTTTGTCCACTATATTCTCTAAACTTAAATAAAATATGTCACGCAGTTACTTAATGAGTTATGTACCTTGAAAGGCTAAATTTCTCCATAAAGATTTTCTTTTGAATGTTTTCCCATAAAATAATTATTGCTCATAAGAAGGATAATACTTTTTATTCTTTATTTAATGAAACTAATTGCTGACCACCTTAGTTATTTACTATTATTCCATAATATTATTAATTCGAATCTACACTGTGACATAAGAGGGGTGTAAACAATCCACTTCGTGGAAGTGGTTTCATGTTTCTTCCGCATGGAGCGCCTAAGTGCTCTCATCACTCGTGAGTTACCAAATGGATCAGGAGTTCAGAGTGCAGTGGGTTGAAGCCGTCATACTCAAAGCCACCATTAGCTAAATAACCTGCCTACTGGTGACTTGAACCTGATTTACATCTGGCGATCCATTTGTGTAATTGGCAGGACTGTTGATGTACGTCTGTGTTAATGCGTTAGGTAACTGGAAACCGGACTTGCTACTCGCGAATGAGCCAAGCATGACTGCTCCCAGTGACAGAGGAACTTGTACATTAGTTACAATGTGTTAATTGGTCAATAGCACTATTTCGTTAAAACACTGCTTGATAAGCTAAAGATTCTCAGTTCGATTCCAGTTAGAGTCATAACATAATTTGAAAGAGATCAGCTGTTGAACGGACTGTTAATTTGTAACTTGATAATAATCATTTCATTATTTATTCATTATGCATTTGTAAGACGCCGATCGTCAAGTTATGGGCGAATATGAGGGGAGAACGAGCGTGATGAGTGCAGATGAACGAGTGTAGTCATTGTTACTAAGGTCGATAGTTCCTCAGAAAGAGCTATTTATTAATAGCGCAATGGCCAGGCCAACTAAGAGACCTGCAGCTTTACGTGGAATCCGAACCACGTAGTGTTGGTCTGATTTTCAGCTGACTGAGAAGCTTTATACTCATTTCTCTTCCCTACACAACGTTTGAACCTTGACTACCATCCAACATGGACACCCCAAACTTCTCTAGTAGTGTCCACGTTGATGGAAACCATTGAGCGGAAAACGTGTCAGTATTAAGAGGACCGAGCAAGGAACCTATTGCCTACAACCTCTTCAGCACTTTGTTCCCAAGTAGCTGGATTACATTAATAATGATTACATTGAATAATTATAAGTAGAATTAATGACACTTTCTAGTGAATGATCGGCCTTAGTTTTTAACAATGACTACATTCGGTCTTCTAAACTCATCACACTCATACTAAATCCATATTCTCGAACATCTAGAAGATTGGTATTTTAAGAATAAATTAATAAAATGATAATTGAAATGATCGATTATTTATCTAATTTTTTCAAATAAAACAGGCTATAACGTATCCTAGTCACTGATAAAATTCAACTACTTAATAAAAACTAACTTTTTATTGCTTATTCAATTTAGTGTTTTAATTGTCAGAAGCTTTACACATGTTTACAAACTGAAAGATACAAATCAATTGTGATTCTGTCCATTTCACAAACAAATTATTTTCAACCGTTAATAAGAAACTGTCAATACATGTTTTGCTGCTTCTGCCACCATATTGGATTTGATTCTCCATAAGGCTAATGTAAAATTTAAATAAATTTGAAGTACATATGTGTGGCACGTATTCAAGTGAAGTATTGTTCAACTGCAAATCCCTACTGATAACTGGCGCTGCCTGGTAACCAAGCTGGCCAAGTTTAAAATTGCAAGTTCATAAATAAACCTCTAAGTTTTATTAGAATTAAAACATTGGCCTGATGGAGAATCAAATCCAATATCACAGCAGGTGATCAAAACTACGTAAATGACTATAAACTGTGAATTACATTTTTATTAAAAGTAATTTACTATTTTATAATATTTATATTTCCTAAGTTATTTCTACGCTTTGAATGATAATTAGACAGTTTCATAAAAGCACATAAGGGTTTTTCTTGACATGAAATGCTTCGAGTTTGTGGAGCCGTAAAACTCGTTGTTGGAGCAATAAAGTTTACAACTACTCGATAAAGATAACACAAAATCTGTTCACCTGAATACAATATTACGTTTGTGTATCTGCTTGGTTTTATCGGATGGAGGAATATTATGATCAAAGGTTATATGTATTTAAAAATGTGTATTTTTTCACTGTTAAACCAAACTATTCAAAATGTTATAACATTTTGTGGGTAAAATATTGATTTCCTACTAGCAGTCACACCAAAAACCACGAATATAGTGAGAATCTTCAAAATAAAAAATAATATTTTGAGCTTCCCATGACAATATCTTGGACATGACTCAATAACGGTCAGTACGAATGTACATATTTTTCAAATAAAAAGTTTTATAGAGGTACAAATATGTTATTATTTATCGATTAATTGTTGTTATTTACTCACAAGTTTGTATTGTCTTCAAGCATGTAAGTGAGCTTAATTCGACGTGTCAGATGTCTGCTTCACCTACCGACATATCGGATTTGATTGAACATAAGGCCAATGTCAATTTCAAATAATGATTTCAGCTTTAATTATCATCGTACAACTTTAAACTTGACCTTTTCATTAAAAAAAAAAAAATAATAATAAAAAAATAACACGGAATTTATACATACTTTCTCAGATATTTTTAATAGAAATATTGTTCTAATTTATTATTATTAGTTTTATCAAATAAACAAAAATCATTCTAAAAAATCTAGTGTCAGGGAGTTCTAGTTACACTTATAATAAAAAGCGTATTAAAATATGAAAACAAGTTTAAGTATAAAACGTCTTTGACTGAAGTAATTTTCATCTACTAAATGCGGGCGTCAGCTACTTGACAAACGCATCGCTTGGCGGGCAAGGTAGTAGAGAGAGAGAGAGTAAACTTCCACTATTGTTCAAATCACACAGTGGTTTGGGCGAGGACGAACAGACGACAACGCGTTTTCTAACTGTCGATGGAGTTGAATTTTCCCCAAAGTCGACACTACCGCGACAATACTGATCCTACACAAAATATACCTCAACTTAAATAACTTATATAAAATATCATTCTTTCTTCGCATTTATGAAATTAGTTATGACTCGGCGTAAAATGCAGATTTAACGTGAAATGGAAATAAAACCTACTGTAATTGTAAATTAATTGATTTACTTAACCATTTTTCGTTAAATTTAACAAACTACCACAGAAATACGAGTTTTAACACATTTTTTTCAAATAAAATTACTAGTTTGTTATATGCATCCCGTCAATTACATAATAAATTTAATGTAATTAAATATATCATACACCAGATCGTGTTAGTTATTCTGAAAGGAAACCTTCTTAATACGTTTGGTTCGGAAAGGGGGAAGATCATTCTGCCCCAAAAAATTGCCGGTAATGTTACATTAACATGCCATATAGCTTCATTTACATAATACACTCTCCGTACTCCTGAGAAATGCAGGACAAGTGATGATGGGTCCTGTTTAGAAAGGGGGTGGACGTTCTGTCTAGCTGAATTACATACGTTCAAAAAGATAAGCGTGGAACGTTTTCAAGTGATGTAATATTCAACTGAAAAACGCATACGTCAGCTACCGATAATTGACGCGGGGCTTCTTCCACGTCTGCTCATATCACACAAGTGTTTGGGGACGGACTGACAGACGACAACCGGTCTTCTGATAGTCGACGGAGTAGCAAGTAGTTTCAAAGTCAACACCAGGAGAGGATCGTAGTTTCTAGTGCGACAATATTAGTCCTTGGAGAGTACTGTTACAGTTATTACTAATAGATAGTGCTTTAATAAGTCATACGGTGGTTTGTAACATCAAGTTAACGTTATCCCCACCGGAGATTATTTGTGGACTTTAGGGGACATAATGACTGAGATTGACTTGGAGATATATCCCACTAACATCATCTATTGTCACCCTTTATGAGCATAAGCCGAACTCGGTTAGTAACCAGACTACACAGGTCATCTAGACTCATCATACATTCATGTAATCATTGATATTTCCCTTAACATACGCACAAAGTTGTGTTGGAATCTCATTTCTGAGGATAATAATCTAAACCATATCATGGTGCTATACTGTGAAATTAAAAGAAAAACCAATGATTTAAACAGAAACTCGAATAAGATGTCTAACTTTACACTATTAGGATTACTTAAAAATAATAATAACTTTCATATTATTTTTAACTGTTGTCATATCGTAGGTTCTAAAAAACTGAAATGTGGTAACACAAAATATTAACAAACCAAGGGCTTGAGTTAAATCTAATTTTGTTGTGAACATATGTTTCATACAGAAAAAGAAGTAAAATGTTGTATTACTACTTGCAAGTCCGGTGGTTTACCTTCTATACTTCAATGGGGAAGGGGGAGAGACGTCACACTTTCATATCCCGGGAGGTCCAACTATATTTAGTTTAATGGGTTTGTACCGTAATCCCATAACAACGTGAAATGCGAAGTATAAAGAGCTACTATTGTATAAAAACAAACAACAGTTTCCTTCATGTTAATTGATGTACAGGAGTTGTATGCCTTAGACACTCTGTAGCATTTTAATTTATTTTTATTAGATTTTTTTGTTTTCCTTAAAGCATTGGAATCTTCAACTAGCTGACAATGATTTTGGCTACGTTATGCAGTATATCAATATTTGATATGAATTTAAGACATATTATAATATACCACAAAACAATAAACTTCAAAACAATAATCTTAGACCAACTAAGTAAGATATTTTTATCCTTAAGTAATTGATAGTCGCACTCAAAATGTACAAGTTAAATTTTATTATACTTTGTTTACTTCTTAGAGAATAAACAAATGGTAATGGTAATTAATAATGATCCATTTAAAATTCATCAATCACAATCACTTAGATTTAAGTGGAGTAATTAAAAAATGATCATAAACAAAAGTGTATGTTTTCATTTTTATGAAACACGCGTTCACGAATAATTATGATTTACTTAATTTTAAATAAGACCAATCTGATTAATAATATGTGGTTTTATTAGTGAAAAATTGACGTTTAAATGTATTTGGAAGTTTAAAAATGTTATTTTTCTACGTGTAAGTAAATCAATATTTAACTAATCGTGAATTTAAAGAAAGTAACTAACAGTCTAGAAAACGTCTAGCATATCTAATTAATTGCTGCCCTAATTAATTCACCAGAACTAGTTAATACCAATCAATCAGCTGATACAACCAACCTGCCTAATCAATGCTCATAGAACTGCTTATTCTAATCTCTCTGCTAATCTACTCCATATTATATGAGTTGGTATGACATTGAGTGGAACATATACCAGGTTTAAGGTAGCATTTGTATATCAGGTAACAAGGTAGTGATTTATATATACATACTTTTTCGCTGACCCCGGCCTTTTTTTTTAACTACTTTCATTACGCCCCCAAATTACCCTATGACTGTACTATTTTCGCAATCAAGTACAGATTTTTATAAATATCTATACATTAACTAGGGGACACCCCTGCACGCTTCGCGTGCCAACCCCGTCGTCACTCGCTACGCTCGTGAGGTTAGCTCAGCCTGCGAACTCTCAACCTTTAGACCCTTTGTGGAACTAGCCAAGTTTATAGCAAATTGATGTATATTTTTCAGTTTATAGCAAAACCGAACGTAGTTTTCAAAAAAATTTAGCATCCAAAGGAAGAATTTGACATTTTTATCGTCTGTTTCTTTGCTATGTTTAATGTCATAAAGTATCAGTTCAATTATTTTGGACAATTCATTCATGTTTATTTATAGTAGGTTTTAACACAATTACATATTACACGGAATAAGTTACTCAACACAGCATGTCCATAATAACAATAAATATAAAAGAGATATTCATGTCGAAAATATGTAGGAGGTAGTTTCCCTTAGATAAACGGCCCCTGCGGTAATGCATAGCCAAACACAAACATCCTCCCTGCCTGCCCAAACAAGGGGCGGTGACATTTCCTGATACACGTAATGGGACAATCATCTTCCCTTGGATTTGTTAAATTTGAAAACAAAATATGCCAGGACAGAATGCATGCCCATTTACAGTAAAATTACAGCTTAAATATGTATACAGGGTGAGTTTAAAGTAAAGTTACCACCTAACTTTTGTCCACAGTTTATAAAATATTATATAAACGATAGTAAAATAACAAAATAATCGCAAACTAAAGAACGATAAGTCCGCTTTAAATTCTGATTGTGCTATCGTTTTCAGCTTCAAATGGCGGTGTTAAGTGATATATTACATGACCACTTTTCTATTTAAAATGTTGAAGTTGGCTCGTAGATCTTGGACCTCAAGTGATCTCTGATAACATTAAAACACTGTTAATGTAGTATGGGTTACATTAACATATTAATTGAATGTCATATTCAAAAATCGAATATTTTATAAACTGCAAACAAGTAAGGGGGTAACTCACTTAACACTCGCCCTGTATATTACTTGCCATTTGCTAAAAAATATATAAATTTGACAATACATGATTATTAATTTAAAGACCAAATGTGGACATGAAATTTAATTAGTTAATTTAATATTTTTTAGAGTGTAGTCAAAAAAGCCCATTGAAAATTAACTTCTCAAAATTCTCTTCCAAATGATGGTCTTAAAACACCGTAGTTATAATGGGTAGTTATAATAGTCATACCACCTCGTGATATGTTTATTAGTGAAAGACAAATATCACAATACGATTATAATATTTCTAATATTTTATCACAGCATTAAAATGCACATTGTATAAACCAACACTGTTATAATAACAGTGTTTATCGTTTTGTTTATAGATGTGAAAATATTAAAATAAATTTTGTACTACGTTTAGTTTTTACAATTTGTATAAAACTTATTTATTCTGTCGTACTTGTCCAATACAATACAACGCCTGAATTACAATAGTATAGGCTATTACTGGAAGACACCGCAGTAGCCGGATTGCGTTTGACGCCGTCACACTTCTACTCGCCTGTAACAGTGCGTTGTTGTCTGCTGTGAAAACTAGCAAATACAATAGATTCGAACCCTCACATGTTCAATATTTGGGGACCATGAATAAAAAAACTACCATTTTTATAACCTTAACACTAGATTATTGAAGTGAAGCAGGTTTTAAATATCAATACATTGTGAATAAAGAAATTGAGCAATATTTTTAATAAAGTACTCTTTATTTTTTACACAAGCTATTTACCTTTTTCGGCCCTTATGCCATCTTCAGAGAATGAATCTATAACCTAATTATAATAGATGAAGAATTATAAAAATTAAACAGTTTAAAAAACGACATACAGTTAGTTCAGTAGGTAGGCGACTCAAATTTCACTGATGATTAATATATTTTTATAAATCCTCTATTTTTTTCATGAATAGGATTTTTTAAGCTGATTTTTTATGTTTAGGTTCTGTGGGTATTTTTAATTGTTTATGTACGAGTATATGAGTAAATTAAACTATTGAATTTATTTTTCTCCTTTATTTTAAATTGAACTAAACAATTCGTTGGTTGCGATTTTTTGTTATAATTATTCATCTCCTATAATGAGGTTGTATTTTAATACCCTCAAGATAAAGTAAAATACCTAAAAGCTGAAACTGTTTAGTAGTTTATGTAAAATTGAAAAAAGGTTACACCTTTTAAAATATTGCTCAGTTACAATATTAGAACCCCTAACTAGTGAACTGAAATATAACGTGTATATTTTACACAATATCAATGTTCTTGATAGTTCATACATTTTATAACGGTGTTCATTATTGATCTAAATTAATTGGCTACACATCACATAATTTTTCTTTTTTTCAACATTTAAATGGCTTTAGATTATAAGCCGAAATATATATTTAAAAAATTTTGTTAAATCGATGTGATGTGCAGCTTATTTATCATATTTGAAGAAAAGTATCACCATATTCAGATATATTCTATCAAAAATGTCAATAACAAGACTTTTTGTAAACATCCCAGAATAATATGGTACGGGGTGTGTAAAATGTTAATTGTTTAAAGAAATGAAAAAAAAGAATTAATAAATTGTATGTGTTCTGACTACGCAGAAATCTGTATAAACTTCATGTATGAAGCCATTTTGCTGAAAGTTCCAGTTCGGATCATAAAATAAATATGAGTCGCAATTGAAATATGATATGTAGTACTGTCTACAAAAGTAAATAAATCATAAAACAAAACAAAAAAGTGCAAACTCCAAGATTTATTGTAAAATGCGTGTTTTGTGGTAATAAGAAATTTGACTAATCGTTATGAAGTATTTGAGAGAGAACAAACCAAACCAACATATGTCAAAGAAGCAAATTGTCTTAAAGCCCTCTGAGACTAGAAGATAAGCAATTGGTGTTGCCCTTCGAGGGACGACCGGCATGTCAGCGATTAGATTGGCCAATGCTGTTACGTTGCTGATATTTCACAAAAAAAAACTCCTTTGTAAAATGTATTTTTTAAACATCGCTAACTAATTTCGTTCTATTTCCATTTTTATACAGAGTAAATACAGGCACAGATTTTATCTTAGTTGTGGGCTCCATTTTTATTTTTAAATACGAGTTAATATTGTTTGCTGCAATGATAGGTTCTGATAAATAAAAGTCAATCTATTCACTATTCATCAATTGCATTTAAAATTATGTTAAAAGTAAAAATACTTGATAGTTATTAGAAGTATCGTGTCCCACCTGATAAGATATAACTAAAGCATAAATGTTTCCTCTTGAAAATCATATACTAAAAAACATCAACAACAACAAAATTAGATCAACAGTTTAAGAATCTGATGATCAGGACTGCCTACTGTGTTATGGTGAATCTAAAACACAGTAATGATTCCAGTAGGCTTTATTAAATATATTTATCGCACATGACGAATCTACAACACATTCAAGTAGCTTTAAACAAGTATGTACAGTTAGAGTGCTTACGTGGCTTTGTTGCTAGTATTGACACATTCTTACTATACTTAACATAGAACTTTAGACTGCATTAATTACAAATATTTTTACATTCATTTACATTCATTATTATTCATTATTATACATTCATTTACATTCATATTATTTGATATTATAGAGGTTTAAAACCCTTACAGAACTGCACACTAATAGCATATGCGATACTAATATAAAGTGTACGATACGTCATAAACTTAATTCAAAAGTTTGCTGGTTCAAGTGAAAGTAAAAAAGTAAAAAGTGGTGTTCCAACTTATTCATTAGCAAGACGCTGATCGTCAAGATATGGGTGAATATGAGGGACGAGTGAGTGTGATGAGTGCAGATGAACGAGTGTAGTCATTGTTACTAACTAAGGTCGACTGTTTCTCAGAGAGAGCTATTTATTAATAGCCCAACATCCTGGGCCACTAAGGGACCTATAGGCTTATGTGGAATCTGAACCACGTAGTGTTGGTTTATTTTCAGCTAACTGACACTCAGTTCTCTTCCATACACAACATCACCTAACGCATGAACACACTGTACACAAAATATCTATCAATTACACAAATGGATCATCAGATGTAAGTACAGTTTCAAGTGTTGGCAATTCAGCCACCAATGTGTGTGTATGGTCGAGTGGGAAGGTCATTACCATTGCATGTTGGGTGGGTGGATGGGTGGGTAAATAAGACATCACATAAATTGTGTTATCTTAAATCTATAGGACAAACTTCACAAAAACATTTTGTACACATCTATATTTTATAGTAATTTAACTCAGTTTTAACTTAAGTATTTATTAGTTTTTTCTGGTTTTAGTATGTTTGTCTTGTTAATTTATTCATATCAGTTTGTAAGTTATAAAAAATTAACACAAAATGATGCAATATGTCCAAAAGTACAACACTTGCTTATCTCTAGCCACGTGAATTGTACATTTGGACATAGGGGTTTCAATAAGTAAATTACAGAATTTACAATGATAATTTTATCAATATTATCAGATGGTTGAATCTAATTCAAACATTTTTTAAAATGTTAGGCTTTAGGCTACTTGGATAAAAAACAAACAACAAGAAGATGTGGCCCTTACAACCTCCAACTGCAGTATGAAAGGGGAGTTTTCTTCAATGTCACCATAAGTAATTTTATATTTGAATCCACTTTCTCTCTTCAACTTATTGGTTGTTTTCACTCGTTTTAAATATTTCACCTCATATTCGGAATCAATGATATTGTTTATTTTAACAAACATGATAAAATATACTTTTCCTTCCTGCTATCATAACTAGGACAAAGTCATCACCTTATTTCACCGCACGAGAACTCAGTAGCAGCATCTCGCAGTGACGCTTTCTGCTACAGCTTTTAGTGCTTAATCCTTTAGCATCTGTTTTGCTTCTTAGCACTGAAAAAATCAACTAATTATTTTTTATATTAATTAGTACAATTTAAATAACTGTACACTTAGTTTAAGTTTTAAAAGTTGTCATTTAGGTATATGTCTATTTATTGCAAACACTATAAACAAATTTGAGAGTATATGCTACTGAAATAACGTAAAAAGTCTTAATTTGTCCTTATAAAGTTTTAGTAAGTCATATCATTTAAGTACTCAATATAATATTACATATTAATTGAAATTAAAAAAAGAGAGAGTTCAGTTTACCTCTGAACACTGTCCAAAGATACAACAAATGTACCCGTACAAGAAAAATCAGCCTAAGACATTTAAAAAAAAAAAATATATTAAGGTTAGGTTATATATCAGTGTTTCATATTGCTATGATTTAATAGCATTGTAATAGAGGACAATAGAGGACATTTCTAAGATTACAATGTTATACAGTAAATATTATATTAATTTAAAATACTAATATTACAATTAAAACGGTAAATTTAAAACATTTACTTTTTGTGATAAAAATTGTGTTCTTCTATTGTTGTCAGCCACTCCTGATTTGGAACAATTTCACTCCAAATGCATGGTTGCCAGTGCTGCCTCTACTCATTAGGGATGGGAAAACTGAAAATCCCTATTCACATTTGAAAAAAATAATATGTCCAAAGGTACAACACTCTCACCTAACCATCATTGAATGTTATTTTTTTCATTTGTTAGATTATGTTTCTTTTTTAATTAATAAAATGTAACTATAATAATAATTTATAACAACAGATAAACATTTTTGTTGATACGAACATTATGTTAACTTAGTTTTTAATTTGTTTTTCACTAGCCTACCTTATTGTTATTAATTAATATACATATAACAACTAATAATTAAACATAAATGTATTTATGAACTAGTAATGATAAAGTGTCAAAGCTTATTTTATGCAATACTTGATCAGATTATGTTCAAAACAACCCACAGTAAATAGTACAGCCTGAGTTAAAACAACAGACAAGACTTACGCAAAGAAAAATCTTACATTCAACATAAAAGTTACCACCAAAAAGACTCTTTTGATGTCAAGTTTTACTGCTGTCACACGTAGTTGACAGGTAAACTGAGTTAGTAAATATTTTACAACTACTCATTTTATGGAAATATTCACTACTCCACTGAATAAAATATTTCCAGAACGCCAACCCTTTCAGTATCTATGTTTGTTTAGTTTGGTTTTTATTCCTTTATCCAAATACACTTCGCTTTAACTCTCTAATTGTGTAATGAAGATAGTGAATAATTTAAATTATAAATATTAAAATAAATTAATAAGTTACCTATATTTAATACGAAAATTAATAACTGAATCATTTTGTTTTTGATAATGGATATTTGGAATTTTAAAAATATTTTCCAAATATCCATTAAAAATCTTTATAATTTTAAACGTAAATATGACTTTGATAGTATTTTATTTTAGAAATTGTTCATTTTATTTTCAAATAGAATGATGTATGTTATTGAAAATATGACTATCAATGAAAATGTTATAAATACTGTATTGAACATTGAGAAATTTTTTGAAATCACGACGAAATAAAGTATTTGGTTACAAAGGGAAGTGAATTGTTTCACAGAAAGTTTAACACAATTATACTATGGTGCATTTTACTAATGCAATACTTTATTGCCATACTATGATATTCTACCCATAATCACCGTATGTGCATCAATACTGTACGCGTATGGGTGGGTAGAGGGTCATCAGCACCGTACATCAATGGGTGAGTGAAGGATGATCACCACCGCACGTCAATGTGTGGGTAGAAGGGTCATTACCACCATATGTCATTGAGTGGGTGGAAGGGTCATCACCACCAAACGTCGATGGTTGGTAGGAGGGTCATCACCACCATACGTGTATGATGGATGGAAGGTCATAATCACCGTATGTCATTACATGGGTGGAAAGGTCATTACCACCGTACGCGTATAGGTGGGTGGAGGATCATCACTACCGAACATCAGTGGGTGGAGGGTCATCACTTTCGTACGTCATTGGGTGGGTGGAAGGGTCATTACCAGCAGACATGTATGGGTGTTTGGAGGGTCATCACCAACGTACGTGTATGGTGGGTGGAGAGTCATCACCACCGTACATCATGGGAATGTGGAAGGGTCATTGATATCTTACGTGTATGAGTGGGTGCAGAGTCACCAACATACGTGTATGGGTGAGTCGAGGGTTTTCAGTACTACAACATGAACTGCCATTTACAATTAAATAATCGTCTGTTCTTGTTGGATACTAAAAAGTATAGTAATAAAAATATATTGACGACCCACCTACCTATACACGTATTATGGTATTTACTCACCAAGTGGTGATGATTCACTCACTCATACACATATAGTGTTATGACATTAAAAAAACATACTTTAACGCATTGGAAAATGAGATCCCTTTATTGCTTAAAATATCCAAATAAAGCAATATATTAGTCCGAACATGTGTATCAGGAAATGTACCTTCCCAGGACTCAGTAGGTAGGAGGGATGTTTGTGTTTGGCCACCCATTAGCACAGCGATAGTGTATGTCTAAAGTACACCACCTCAAATTTTTATCGGCCCTTATTTGATTTTCAGTTCTTCTTTAAAATATGCTATGTTATTAACAAATAAATATATGTTTGTAAACATAACATATATAATTGAAATTGTAAGTTCCTAGTGTTTTTATAAAAAAAAAAATGATTTTTTATTGAAATTTATTTAAATGGACTTATCTTAAACTAATTTGAGAAATAAAATGGAACCTAGATTTACTTTTAAATCTAATGTTTTAACATAACATCATTTTGAATTAAATGGTCATTGACGAACATTGTTTTTAAAATAGTTTTGAGTAGACAGCAATTTTATTAGACTTTAAAACATATGAGTGAGGAAAATAAGCTTTAGTGTTGTAGCCGTATCTTATTTGTGTCTACAGAATTGTATCAGTAGCAAATTACGATTTACTATGAAAAGATTTACATGATTCGGACATTTGAACATACATTTACAGATGGGCCGCTTAGAAAGTGACCTACTGAAATCCCATATGAGTGAGAGATTGAATGAAGGGTTAAAATGAGAGAGAGAACTACTCTTTCCCCAATATTTCATTCCATTTAATGTTGTCATGGTAACCAGGAATACGATATGCAATGGGTTGATAGCGCAGTAACAAGCCACACCCACTACGTCATTAGCAGCAGTTACCATTGGTTGATTTGATTCAACACTAACAAATCAAGTTTAGAAATTAAATAATTATTTGGTATTCAAATAACAACTTATAATAACAAGAACACAATGAATAATAATATAAACAACAAATGTACAGTACTAGTACTAAACAAACATGTACAGTTCATTAATTTTTGTTTTTCAACTAAATGCTGTTACAGAAGTTGAACACTCGATAGCAAAAGCTAGTCACACCCATGATGGATGACAGCTGTGCGGTGGAATGATTCCCCTCTGCTGCTGAGCCCCTAAAGCCTATGTGCTGAATATAACACGCAGGTTGCTTACTATCCGGCCCAATCGGAGCAATAAATTACATTCATTTTCATCCCTAAAAACAGGAACATTCCATAATCTTGCAGATATGTAGTACTAGGTTGTTAATTAACACGTTAGTTATCGTGGCGACATGATAATAATAATAAATATTTATTATTTTAATAAATATTTTAATATTTCTATAATATTCATATATATATATATATATATAAATTATATATATTTACTACATCACACATGAATAACAAATATTTCTAAGAATGGTTTTACAATCCGTAACCTTAAAAATGTACCCAGAGCCTCCGATAAATAACAAAACCCTCTACATAGAAGGTTACATGTCTGGAAGTATGTAGTACTATTTTAAGTGGATTATTTTTTTACCTACAAAAAATATGCGTAACAACTGCGTCAGTCGACCTTGATCTTTGGCCTCAACAACTCTTACAATCGCTGCAACAAATGGATCAACGGTGGTAAAAGACTATTAAAAATAACACAGCATATATTTAGTATTATTTTTGTAGTTTTTTTAACTCTTACAGGCCCAAAATATTTTTGAATGATTTTATTTTATATGTCCTTTTTACTTTCTCCTATATGCGTTAGCATAGAGAAAGTATTGTGATTGTCCAACAAAAATATTTTTACAAGTTACATATTACTTAATAAACCATAAACTCAAGAAGCATACTTTGTCCTTTGACCAAGACCAGATTCAGCTATGGTAGGCTAAAAGGAGGGGAGTCTCTTCACAACGTCCAACCGTGATGAACTTCCGGGTATAAAAGAAGTTGTAAGAAGGCCTTACCGAAACAGATCTTTGAAATATTGTGAAAGAACTTTGATCCTGAACAGTTGTTGATACTCTTTAGTTTGCCGATGAAGGGAAAGGGACAGGCAGGGATATGATGCTTTACCTTCAATACGGTGGACTCTTTGTGTTGAAAAATACCAAGAATCACTTTCAAAGTAATCCAGCAAGCTGTTTCAGAAAGAGATTATGCAATAGAAATTGATTTTCATAAAATAACTTTCAAAAAAGCTAAACAAACTTGAAAACTCAAATAATATTTTGTTCAATATGGCCTCAACTGATACGGTAATATAATACATTAACAAGAGATTGAAGAAATTAAATTCGACCATTACATAGGATTTATGCAAAAATCTTTTTTAAATCAAAATTACGTTTTTACTCAGTTCAATAACATATCACTTATTTAAATCGGGAATAATATCACTACATATATAGAATATCAAGCTACATTATTACTCAGTTTTCAAATTAAACTAAGCCTTTTTTACTGGAAAAGTAAATATTTCCGTTTGCCATCAGCCAGAACTACATTTCGAGCAAAAACAATAACAAATAATAGTAAATGCCACAAAACCAATTGATTATTTGTTTTCAATCTATTTCCTTTTTTTTTCATTTTACTCAACAAAACAAACAAAACTATAATATTATTACATTTGTAATCATACAAGATTAATAAAATTCCCCACTAAAAAGATTAAACACACTAAAAATTACGCTACAATAAAAACTACAAGTTATTTTAGATATACAAAATATAAAAAAAAACACGAAAAAAATACAAAGTAAATTATATAACAAAATAACAATATTTGGAATAAAATAAAATTTTATTATTTTGATTTAATTTTATAAATCGTTATACAACATTTATTTACAGAAACCTTCATTGACTAATTCTTTATTTAAAACTTGTTTATTAATTTTGTTTGACGTCATCAGTGAAATTATTTTTCCCATGAAATAATTTCTGTTTATTTAATGACTACTTCTACAATGTTTAAATAATCTTTACTGCCCTTCAAATTTTAGAAAATTGAAGAATGTTATATCACTTTCAACTCAGCCACAGTAATGTTAATTGCGAATATTACTATCCCTATTAGTAATACTGTAGTGAATTATTGTTCCCCACCTGCCAGGAACAGATCTGCGTACAATGTAAATCAATTACATCTATTGTTGACAGATACAATAGATGTACACGTCTACAGCCCATTGATTAGACTATCTGGGTGCTTAGGTCTGTATCAGCTGGTAACTGATTTCAGATTATCCCCAATTACTAATAATACACCGTATCACCAATTACCAATAATACACCGTATCACCAATTACCAATAATACACCGTCAGTCAGACATATTCCAGCTACTGTATTTGAGGGATAAGTGTTGTGGATGCTGAAGGCGTTAGTTATATTCTAATTTTTCTAAATAATAAAACAACATCCACTTAATGGTTGCCATCGGAGTGGGTATTACTGAAAAAATTGCGTGTCAGTGTTGAGTAGACACTCCTCCTTGAGCTAGGATGTTTTCAAGGTGAGAGAACTGAGTATGAGACTTAGGCGTGTATTGATCACTCTTGAGGCTGATGGAAAATGAGTATTGTATTATGAGTAGAGCAATGAGTGTAGTTATTTTTACGATCTAAAGTTGACTATTTCTTATCAAGAGCCATTTATTAACAGTGGGATATCCAGGGCAACTAATAGACCTCCAATTTATAGTGGAGTTCGAACCGAAAATTGTATTAGTAGACTATAATTTTCAGCAAACTAACAATCATCCTATCCTTTGTACAACAATCGACTCCTGACAACGGCCCCCCATGAACTTCTCTAGTAGTGTTCATGTTGATGTCAACCATTGAACGGAGTCATGTCCATGTTAAGATGACTGAGAACAGAGCCTACAATGTACACAGCATTTAGCCTCTAAGTAGCTGGATCACAGCACTACGCCACAGTACCACTGCATGTGTATTGTATAGTATATGTATGGGCATGTGGGTGGGTCAATGCCATGGCACATGTATGGGGGGAGGTTATGTGGGTCAATTTAATTATCAATTTTAAGTTTAATGTTAGAAAATTCTGCACAATTTTTCCAACCATAAAGCTATATGTAGGACAAAATATTTATATGCATTTCTACTGATAAAAACATCATTTTCTTGTTTCAAAATCGATTAATTATCTACTATGAAAATAAAAATTTCAGAGTAAAAAATGACAAGGCTCCTAATCTATATAGAAACCAATAATATTATAAATTTATTTATGGACATGAATGTAATTTAGGTCTTTTTAAATTATTATAAGCATTTATTTTTATTTAAATCCAATAGTTTCTTTAAGGGTTAATATCATCACTCCCCCACAAGGCCAATGTGCATACCCATACTATCTGGACTTACGATGCTAATTGAACCTCTGCCCCCACTGCCATAATCTCCCCTCCCCACGCCCAATATCCTGGCCATTACTACAACATGTGTCTATGTAACCATGTTTAGGGTGTGGATTACTGATTTCATCTCTACATGCACCTACACCAATTACACCCACTGAATTTTGTCTTTTAATGCAAGGCTTATTATAGTGAAGCAGGGAGATGCATTTTTCACTATTCCTAGAACGTTGTATCATTTAATGATAGTAACAGGACATATTTAATACTCAGGATGGCATTGTACCAGTGCAGATATTTATAGATAAATAAGGAAGGAAATGTTACAGTGAAACATAAAAAGCAATAACATTCAATTAGCTTATACTGTGTGTTTGAGATGATGAATTAGTATCTTTTGAGGCAAGATTAGATATCTAGATCCAGTTCTTGTACACTAACTCTTAGAGAGCTATTTTTATTATTTAATTTATAGAATTTTTATATAATTTATAGGCATTTTGTTTGATTCTAACAACTAATTTTGTATAACCTTCAAAAATATGAATGACTCAAGTTGACAAACTTATAAACACATTCAAAAATAAACTTTTTCTGAGCTGCTGCAGGTTTGAGTTCCTTATAAATATCGGTTAAAAAAAAAATTACTTATTATATTTTATTTAATAACTGTAATTTCCTTATACTGAAATTTTTCTCTGTATTTTGTTTGAAATTTACGACTTACTGAACGAGAAATACAGTGGTAGTAAGATGAATGTGTTGCATTCCACTCAGGTAAAGAATGGATACCAGTGATTTCCATATAATTTGTCAATTTTTTTATATTGACCCAAATTCTGTGGAATCATTCCTTTTTAGGTGCAGAAGATAAATTAATTTTGATAAAAACATAAAGATGTGCTTTTAACTTATCATATAGCTATGTGTATTACCTTTATGTCTAACTTTGTGGTTTGTCTGAGATACTAATATAACCCAATCACCCACCCCATACAAAGTTAAAAAGACTTCCAGCTAGCCACCTCATATGACATTGACGACCCCTCCATTAACTCATTTAAGTACAATGTCCTCCCTATCATCCATACCGTACAAAGTTGAAAAGTTTTCTGGCTAGCCACCTCGTGCGACATTGACGACCCCTCCATCAACTCATTTAAATACGATATCCAATCAATCATCCATTCCGTACAAAGTTGAAAAGTCTTCCATCTAGCCACCTCGAGCGACATTAATGACCCCTCCAACCACTCCCTCAAGTACCATGTCCTCCCAATCACCCATCCCGTACAAAGTTGAAAAGTCTTCCATCTAGCCACCTCGTGCGACATTAATGACCCCTCCAACCACTCCCTCAAGTACCATATCCTCCCAATCACCCATCCCATACAAAGTTGAAAAGTCTTCCAGCTAGCCACCTCGTGTTATATTGATGTGCCCTCCAACTACTTCCTAAAGTACGATGTCCTCCCAATCACCCATCCCGTACAAAGTTGAAAAGTATCCCAGCTAGCTACCTCGTGTGACATTGATGTGCCCTCCAACCACTCCCTCAAGTACCATGTATATAACCCACCCATACACGTACAGTAGTTTTGAACCATGCCCATACACGCATAGTGGTCTTGACCCACCCACTCGCCCATACACGCGCAGTAGTCTTGAACCACCCGCCCGCTCATACACGTACAGTGGTCTTGAACCACCCACCCGCCCATACACGCGTAGTGATCTTGACCCACCCACCCGCCCATACACGTAGTGGTCTTGAACCACCCACCCGCCCATACACGTACAGTGGTCTTGGGCACTGTGTTTATTTTAATATTTTAACTAAATTTAAATAAACAATTGGATTTTATTAAAAATAAATACTCTTACACATTTAAAGATACCAAAAATGTATTCATAACTATAAATCACCCATTTCTTACAAATTTAAAGAGTCTTCCAGCTAGCCACCTTACGCGACATTGACAACCCCTCTAACCAGTCTCTCAAGTACGATGAATCTGCCTTCCCAATCACCCATCTCGTAAGATGTTAAACTCTCCCAGCTAGCCTACTCATTCTACCCACCCAAGACTAACTTATAGAGGGCCACCACAACTACTCACATCAACATCTTTGTACATTTATATTTTAGTGGGCTAATTAAATTAAATTATATTTTAACATAATAAAAATAGATTATTATTTACTTTACTTATTTTCAAGGTAAGTTTTAGTTTCAACTTTAATTTCTCTAATTATTTTAAAATAAGACTATAACTTATATCTTTTGTGAAAATCTTTTCTTTTAAAAATAAAAGTGTACATTTTGGCATAAATTATAACCCTTTGAAATATTTGCAAGGCATACTACTATAATTAGGCTTTAGTACCTTACCATGTTGCATATTTTTCCACAGACTACTACCACGTACGTGGATTGTTGTTACATATTTACATAGCCTCCAATGCAACTATTGTTGCAGATAACAAACATCTACATGTCAATAGGTTATTACTGCAGTTTAGTTTGAGTGTGTTAACCGATATAATATTGGGTTATGTTACTCTAATAATATGAGAGGCTTTACGCTGTGACAGGACAAACTATTGTGTCATAATCACATTTATTAATTAATTTTTATTTTCTTTGACGAGTAACGTGCAGTATATAATCTCTAACATTTTAAGGTTATAACATATAAATTTAAGCTGTTTAGAGTAATAAAATGACTCATTGAAATGTAGGTATTTTCCAACAATCCTAAAATACCCTATCCTGAAAAAAACTTAAATGAACGCTACATATACATGGCTTTGTTAAAAATTGTGCTTTAATGAATATGAATATTGAAGATGAAACTCTAAAATCAGACATATTGTTTAGAATTTTGTAAACTTAGGTTAACTATTTCCTTTCTTTAAAATTAAAAAAAAATCATATCGGTTAATTAATAACCATTGATCAAACAACTGGGCTACTATAAATTAAATTTGTTAGCATTACTGTATTATACAGGGTGTTCGGTAAAAGTGTTCCAATAATTTATGATGTTATTGTACACATTAAAATAAACAAAAAAGTTCCTATAAACATAGGTCCTAAAACCTATAGTTTTCCGTCTATCTGTCTGTATGTGTTTTTTACATAAAAATATATAAATTGAGAACCACTTATAGTACAGTTATGAAATTTTGTAGTTATGTTTACCTTTTGTATTTCCACTTGAAAAAAAATATGAACAAAATATCTTTACCCGTTTCAAAATGGCGGCCAATTGAAAATTTTGATGTTTAATTACGCAAAAACTACCCCCTGTATAAAAATGTTACAAGAATAATAAACATTTGGAAATGTTTTTCTAAAACTAATGGTGTTTGTTTCATTCAAATCAGATAAAAAACAACTGAGCTGTACTAAAACACATAAAACCATGTTTTACATTAGTACACAACAGGAAGTATACTTTTCTAGACTGTTGTACTCTGAACAGCTGATTTAAAGCCAATGATCTGATTATTGTGAACATAAATGTTTTACATTAGTACATACTCATTGAATATGAAGGTCAAATAAAAAAAATTAGAAAACAACTAACATTTATTAATGGTAAATTTATTACATTAAAAAATTAAAATTATTAAGCTTATAATAATTGCTCAAAGTGGCGGCCTCCGTTTAAAATGCAGGCATCCAAGCGCCTCCTCATTGACTGGCGGACTCTTTCAAAAATGCCAGGTGTCTGCTGAATTGTAGCAATGCCATTTAATATCCTTGCTCGCAACTCTTCGATGTTATCTACAGGAGTGGAATAAACCAGTGACTTTAGGTGGCCCCATAGGAAAAAGTCTAAAGGATTAAGGTCGGGGGACCTAGCTGGCCAAGGAATTGGGCCTCCACGACCGATCCATTTGTTGTTGTACGCTCCATCCAAATAGTTTCTAAAATTTAAACTGAAATGGGCTGGAGCACCGTCCTGCATAAACCACATACTGTTGCGGGTATTCAGTGGCAAATCTTCAAGAATAGTTGGAAGGTCATCAGTCAAAAAATGTAAATATGTCTGGCCGTTAAGAATGTTCGGTAAAAAGCTTACAAACAAATTGTCACCAATTATGCCAGCCCAAACATTTAAAGAAAACTGATATTGGTGATTAACCTGTGTAATTGCATGTGGGTTATCGATGGACCAAATGTGTGAGTTGTGAGAATTAATAATCATGGTTCTTGAAAATTTGGCCTCATCCGTGAATAACACCTTATTCAAGAAATGTGGGTTCACACATTTTCGAATAAACCACTGAGAAAGCTGGATTCGGGGATGGTAATCACTAGGTAGCAGTGAGTGAACTTTTTGTACGTGGTAAGGATGAAGTTGTTGTTCATGTAGTATAGTCCAGACTGTTTCACAGCTAACATTGAACTGAAAACCAAGTTCTCTAATACTTTTATTGGGGTGGTCTGCTATGACATCCAATATGGATTCTTCCAATTCAGGTGTTCTTACTGAAACCTGTCGGCCAGAGTTACCTGTTTTTTGGTGTGAAAAGCTTCCAGTCTCTGCAAGTCGTCAATGAATTGTTGAAAATGTTTTATTACAAGGTAACACACGATTTGGAAAACGTTCCTGATACAGTCTTCTTGCCTCAGTACCACTACAATTAGCAAGGCCATATATTAGATGCATATCTGCCATTTCTGAATTGGTAAAGTTATGAATTCCATTATTTTACATTTCTTGTTGATAATGAAATGAAACTAAACGACAAACACTCACTAATTAAAGCAAACAATTAACTACAGTATAACTAATTAAAATTGCATGTTTTATTGCAATACTAAAGTACTTGGCACAAAGCTTTTACAGTACAGAAGAAATAGGTTATTTAAGTTACGTGTTAATGCCAACAATGACAGAAACATTCTTTTATAACCTTAAATAAACATATGTTCACAATAATTAGATCATTGGCTTTAAATCAGCTGTTCAGAGTACAACAGTCTAAAAAAGTATACTTCCTGTTGTGTACTAATGTAAAACATGGTTTTATGTGTTTTAGTACAGCTCAGTTGTTTTTTATCTGATTTGAATGAAACAAACACTATTAGTTTTAGAAAAACATTTCCAAATGTTTATTATTCTTGTAACATTTTTATACAGGGGGTAGTGTTTGCGTAATTAAACATCAAAATTTTTGATTGGCCGCCATTTTGAAACGGGTAAAGATATTTTGTTCATATTGTTTTCTCAAGTGGAAATACAAAAGGTAAACATAACTACAAAATTTCATAACTGTACTATAAGTGGTTCTCAATTTATACATTTTTATGTAAAAAACACATACAGACAGATAGACGGAAAACTATAGGTTTTAGGACCTATGTTTATAGGAACTTTTTTATTTTAATGTGTACAATAACATCATAAATTATTGGAACACTTTTACCGAACACCCTGTATAAAACAGGTAATTTCCTAAGAAACTAAATATATGTGGTAAAATAAAGTACCTATAATTACTTCTTGGAGAACTTAGTCGGAAAAAAGTTTCTCAGCCGGTGAATTAAAAAAGTAACACAAAAAATAACGGTCCTATAATTATTTGGATAGCTTAGTTTACAACATTCAGTACATTAGAAAATGTTTCAAGTAATTCACAATTTGAATTTAAAAAAATATAATACAAGTGAACGTCACACAACACAAATATATTACAATATAAGCACAAATATATTACAATACAAGTACAAAATGTTCAAATATTATGGTAATCGATTTTGGTGAACCACGTTCACCTTACTCAGACCAGAGGGATTCACAAAAGGGACGATTCTTTTGTGAATCCCTCTGGTCTGAGGAAGGTGAACGTGGTTCACCAAAATCGATTACCATAATATTTGAACATTTTGTACTTGTATTGTAATATATTTGTGCTTATATTGTAATACATTTTTTTGTGACATTCACTTTTACTGTATCTGTACCAACACGTATTATGCTAATTAAAAAAACTATTAAAAAATATAAACAAATATGTTATGGCCTTTGAAGTTTCATTGACCTCTTTCTTTCATATGTAGTCTATAGAAAAACTGTTCCCACCCCACCCCCTTATTTATGTATAGAAAACTGCTCTGCCATAATGCAGTGTTGAATATGTCCTATTACCCAATATTAAACTAGAATAGGCTACGTCTACATTTCATATAAAAAAAAGATATTGTTGAAACCGTTGTTTCCTGTATTTAAGCTTGTTTAGCTACTATTTATAAATGTAATTGCATTTAAAAATTCAAAGTATGTACTGACATAGATACAAGTAGTTGGAATCACTAACCCACGCCCTTAACATGGGTAAATAGACACGTTGTAGTAATGGTTAGGAATAGGGGGTTTATGACAAGAGGGGGGGGGGGGAGGAGCTAATTAGCACCATGTGCCCAGATATTGATATGCCCATGTATGGCCTTGTCGGGGTGTGATGGTAATAACTAAATTTAACTAAACAACTATATTTCATTCAAAATAAATACTCAAACATATTTAAAGATACAAAAATATATTCATAACTATTGATATATTTAAAAATTATATATTTATCCATGGTCACTTAAGTTAAATAGTAATATATGTATAAAGCTTGTGATTATTTACAGTCTTAAGAAAAATATATTACAGTAAATATATCCATAAAACAAGTTAAGAGTTCTATCAAAAATTATTTCTGAATTTTTTATATAAAGGTGCTAGTCTAATTGTAAGTAGTAAATGAGTTGAGGAAATAAATGAAAGCACTTTCTTTATGGAAATTATGGCTACCTAAAGCGGCTTTTTAGGTAGAAAACTCATTGAGAAACCGTGCATTATTCTTATTTATTTATTTATTCATAAGATGCCGATCGTCAAGATATGGGCGAATATGGATTTCGATTGAGTGTAGATGAGCGATTGTTACAAACTAAGGCCGACTATTCTTTAGAAAGTTTCATTAATTAATAGCCCAATGACAAATGAACAGCCGGTGGTTATCAGCTGATCCTTCTCAAAATGTATTGACTCTGATTGGGATCGAACTGACAACCTTTAGCACATAAAGCTGGAATTGAACCAACTACGCTACCGACCAATTAATTAAATTATTAAAATTTAAAAAATGTAATGGACTAAAGGCGCTGGTTAACCTTGGTTAAATGTGAAGAAAAACTTAGAAAAAATACTTTTGTTTTAAGTGTAATAAATTATTTTCCCACAAAAATGTCATCTGTACAGTTTTTTATTTGAAATTTGTATAACTATCTTTCGCTAAAAGAGTAGATTAATAATAAATAACTTAATAGCTAGTTTACTATAAATAAGAGAGTTAAATGCTTTTGTACAATTTGCGGGGTGGGTCAAGGATGGAGAGAGGAGAGGGAAACACACTGTGTGTGTGTTAGTGAGGCATGCTCTTTGCTACTCCTAATGGCAGTTGCAATAAAATCTAAAACCAAATTCCTTGGAGAACTCCACTGGGCACCTGGATGAAGGCCCTTAAATGGTACAATGTTATGCATTCTGTGATTGTTTACAGTTCTAAGAAAAATATACTTGGATTATAACATATACATAATGGATCTAGCTCCTGTTGAGTAATGAAATAGAAACCTATGACTCAAGGTCTCCCATTCACTTTTTACACATTACACCACCAAAAGTTAGCATATAGGTTTCCAAACTGGGGGACCGAGACGAGTTTGAAATAAGAAATAACCCGTTAGTAATTAATGAATACGTTAGTTAATTTGCCTTCACAAATTTAAGAATACATATCAATAACAATTATCAAAATAATACGATACATTCTTAATGAGAGGCTATCATAAAATGTACAGAGCAATACATTACGTTTAGTTTATCTTACAGATCATAAAAGTATAGTGAAGTAAAGCTGCATATTAAAACGTAATTAGCATTAAAGATTATGTTTAAGTACTTTGACGTTTTACGATTTTTAAGAATATTACCACCATTTTTCAATAGTCTCAATAAAAAAAAGGCTATTGAAAAGAACAATTTAAACCTTACAGTATATAGATATTTCTATGCCCCCAATTCACTACCGCCGATCTACCCATATACAAACAGTGGTATTGACCCACCCATACAAGTGCAATGGTATTAACCCACCCATACCGTACATGTTCAGTGATATTGAACCAACCACCCACCCATACAGTATTGAATAGGATTAGTTTCAGAATCAAAACAAATGCTTACAGGATATCACAACACTTAAATGTTTTAATTTTACTAAATTTTTTTTACTAAAAACTCTTTTACTAAATTTTATCAGTATGCGGTTTTATCTCTTGGTCGCAATATCGCTTTTCCACCAAAAATTATAGGTCGTTGAAAAAGATAATATTATTTCTAAAAAAAATCAAAAACTGAGAATTCTCATATTTGATTTGAAATTATGGTTATTTTATTTAGATATACAGAAAATATTTGTTTCTTCCAACGACAATATACAGGTGAGTTAGTAACTAAATATAACAAATAATTCACATGTTTATGAAATATTATCCTGAAGGCTAATTCCATTACCTTTTATACCTGTTTGGGAATTTATAACAGAGTTTAGGAAAAGATCACTAAATATAGAGAACCTTTTTTTTAGTTATTCCAGTGGTATTTTCTTTTTGATGTGGCCCAAAGACTGATCATTGTTGGATCCTGCAGGCTATATTAGTTTGTGATGACTACTTACTATTTTACACAACCTGTTTCCTATTAGCTAAATAGGACTTATTATGTTGGTACCATGAAACAGCCTACACTTTCGAACAATATCTACCATAAGACAGACACTTTAAGTGCATTGAAAAGATAACGAATTAAAAAAAGTTCGTTAACCCTTTGGTGTGTTTTGACTGTGTAATTACATCATGATCTATGAATGCAATAATACAGTCTCAATCAGTGTTGATTTCCTTATGATAAAGCAGCACACATTTTTCTTATTTTAAATTGGCTGTATTTTTTTATTCATTAGAATATATTATATGTAAAGTACATAAAGGAAATGCTTATATATACATTCAAATTAGTATTTAATCGTTAAAAATTATGACTGATTATATTTAATCCTAACCTGACAAACCATACTGTTAATCTTTACCATACTGGAGAAAATTCTGAAAAAGACCCGAAAAATTCTACTTTGATGGGTTAGATGGCAAAATCAACCATGATTATTAAAATAATAGGAATATAAATTAACTATGGATAAACACTCTTTAGTGCAAAACAACCACTGAGCTCTTTCTCATAAACAAATATGTGTATCCAATGCCCCTCTCTCCTGACCTTTTTTCTACTTACAGTATTCCAAGCTCATTGACCATAACAGGTGCTGGAAATTAACTCATAAGTAAGACTCTTGCCCAAGCCGGTCACGTAAAGACAACTAAGGACTTAAAGATTAAGGTCTTTCTTGGGAATAATTAAAACTTTCAAAATGAGCAATTTAATACAGCTTTAATATCAATAAATTATTATGAAACATTTCTTTCAATTGTTATTTACTCTACCTAGACTTTTGTTTAGAACAATCTATCAAAGTTTTAAGTTAAAAGTTATGAATATAATACAAGGTGTAAAATGAGTTTATTTTACCTTCCAGCAAGCGCAACTAAGTCACGAGGAGTGTAACATTTTGTGCGCCTAAGCTTTTGAATGATTTGCCCATTGCAATTAAAGGTTCATCTAGTATTGCCAATTTTAAAAATAGACTAAAATAGTATTTAATTATATCTTCCTGAGTCTCTTTGTACTTATATAAGGGCACATTTTCTGTAATTGTTAAGATCTGAGTATGGTTATTGTTTGTAGTAGTGAAAGCCTAACGTCCTGCTATGAGTACATTTAGAAAATAGGTCTTGAGTCCTGAGAAAAAATGTTTGTAAAAGAAAAAAAAAAACATTTCAATTTTGTTCACTTTGGGTCGAAATAACATGTAAAAATAATTTAAAAAAAATTAAAATTGTTAATTTCAACCCTACTTTCTGACGTACAGTACTTACATAGGGACTTTCTTACTCTATAGGAATACAATTAAAATATAACTCAAACTTTAAATTAAATTTATTGTACTATAATAAAACCATTTTAAAAATGGGTCTTGATGTTAAAAGAGTATATAGTTACATGGAAAGTCAATTATTTTGAGTGGAATTTCAAGACACAATTTCTGTTTCCCATCAAACAAAGATACATTTTACAAGTAGTGCAAAACACAGATATTTTCTTGTCACAACCACGTTGTCTGCATCTACTTTGAATTCCTGTAGTTACGTCTGGAAGATGTCTTGTACTATAGCATCTGTTTTCGATGGAAGGAATGTTACTTTTCTACCGTCAGTAAATTGAATAAACTGAGCATCATTCTCAGGGTAGTTTGTCATCTCATGGCTGCTATTCTCAATCAATCATAGACCATATTGCAATTGATAAACACCCTTTCAAAACTATATTCTAAGGACTCTTTAAAAAATAGTCCTGAACTGAGGTATAGACTTGGCTGGCTAATTTTTATTTCTTTTGACTGATTAAATATATCTTTTCTACACAAAGGTTCTTATGGAAAGCAGAACCTTCGACGACTTGAACCTTTTTTTTTTTTTTTTTTTTTGCAGAGTACTCTTTGATGAACATTGTTGCTGGTTCAGGCCACAGTACTTTTCTTCATCTGAAAGTATATAATATAAAAAAAACATCAGTCATATTTAAAATTGTGAAAAAAAAATTGACAAAATATGAGGTAAGCAGGCATTAAATAGTAGGAAAAATCATTCCAAAATAATTGCTAATAACAGGGAACCTTCAATTTAAAACCAACATCTTTTTAAGTCTTATTTTTATTATTAATAATATACTGTTACCAATCTACTCTTATTTATGGTCCCGGTTGAATTGAATGTTTGTTTCGCCCTTCTTCATTCTCATTTTCTTCAGCAGTGTCTCCTTTTCTGAAAAATCATACAAATTAGTTAAAGTAATTAATTAATTTCAAACATGGTTTAAAATATCATTCCACAGATTGTATTAACATAAACTCAAAACAAAAACTTAAAGTAATTAACACTATTATAAAACAATTCTACATATACTTTAAATTAATATTCGGGTTAAGAAGCCTCTTATTTTATTTTTCCATTAATGATTTCCACTTGAAATGTTAATTATTCAATAGTAATATGCTATTACGAAGTTGCCTATTTTTACTGTATGAAGAATATTGGGAAGAAACTGTTGACGATTCAATTGTTGTTAGCTTAACTCAACTCTTAAAAATAAATTCTGTTGTAACTTGCAGAAACTACTCTGTTATTTGCCTTTGATGATGACTCAAGAAAACAAATCCTCGACGCTAAATCAGGATCTTCATCTGTGTCATCACTGCCAAAAAGGTGTTCATCGTGCTGCCTTGGTGTCAGTATGAAATCTTCATTGTCATTATAGATCTCCCATTCGACGTCTGAGTCACGTCGAATAGAGTTGAATACACTCTATTGAGCTCTTCTTCATTCACTGAAAACAAGAATATTGCATTAATAATAATAATCATTATACTGAGACCCGGGTGTACTTATATAAGGCACATTGAAAATGTTTGACTCTTAAGTACAGACCGAATGTCCTTTTATACGTACATACATTTTAACTTGGTATTTAACAGACACAAATACATTTTAATGTAAATTGCTTGTCATAATATTATACCTAAGTATATTTAGATTAAGAATATACACCATTTATATCAATAAAAAGTAAAACATAGCACTTACATGGCACTATATTTCATAGCCTACTTTTCTTAGGGAGGCCATATCCATGGATTACTTGTACATGAAGACAGAGTGCTCTGGTGGCTCTTCTACGAACTTATGAGCAGTGAGGTTCTCTAATAAGTAGCTGCTGCCATATGTGGCCTAACATAACAACTACTAGTCTGGATTATTTTTTGAATATTACATCCTTATATAAGAACATTAGGCGTTTAGTACTATTGACGTGAATTTCTATTCAGGACTCTGTGACATGTTGCTTTTTATAAGGACATTAGGCTTTAAAGACTACAAATGGTAATTTATATCCAGGACTCAGGAGGATACATTCATGTTATTCTTTTGATCAGTTTTTAAATAATAAATATTATATTTGAATAGACATACAATTATACTGACTTTATTCGAAACTGTGACCTATACTATGAACAATAAAGGCATTTCAATTCTGCCTACATATTTAAATTAACATCTCGGACTGCATTTTCACCAATAAGCGTAAATAAAATACTACCTATGTATTGTGTATTGGCACAAGTATTACCAAAATGTAAATATGACTCAAAAACCCTGTGATAAATTGAAAATGCCTGTTTTATTTTGTGATGCAAATCTTTTCCACCCTAATACTGGAGGGAAACAATCCCACTCAATTTGGAATGCTGACAGCAGCTGACGATTTGTATGGGCACCTCTGAGACCTAGTTTATACCTGAGTGGAATGCAATACTCTCACCCCCACCCTGGTCCCCCCACTCCACCTTCTCACCCCTTCAGCACAGCTAGTGTATATCAATGGATTGAAGATAATTTATATCACTTAGAATAGCAAATTTTAAAAGATGTGTTGTATAAAATTCCTGCTATACAAATGAATGATTCACTGAAATATCCACTTTCGAGAAATTTTTATGAAAATAGGTTTTATACAAGTAAGAAATGATTAAATTGCATTTCTAGATATATCTAAACACAGTATCTTCTATACACATGGTGTATCTCGACCTAGTGTTAAAACATTTTATTGGGTGATGGAGCAAAATTGGACTCAATTGCACAATTTAAAAAATTGTACTTCTGACACTCACTTAAAAAATATAAATTTTTCCAAAAAATGTCCATTTACCCTAAATTATGGAATTGCTCAGATATTTTGATACATTCTTCATACTTTATCGCCGCCACCACCATATTCTACATTATATTTTAAGTAGGGGTGTTGGCAGGAAGGTCCTGCGATTTCAGACACTGCTTCACAGTACCCTGCGTTTGATTTATTTATTACATTCCAACGGTCAAGACCAATTTACAATTGATTCCTACAAACTAATGCTGCTTGTAACTATCCTTATATGAGAGATACTGACTAGTTAACAGAAATATAATTTGTAAAAATTTATTTAACAAAGAGAGTACAAGGCAGACCAGAAATTGAACATGCAATATGAAAACTAGCTAATTATAGGCAAATTATCCCAGACAATTCAATACTAAGATTTAGATACTTAAGTTAATATATATACAATACCAATGATAATACCAATGTACGTGTATGTGAGGGCGGGTGGGTCAATACCAATGTACGTGTATAAGTGGGTGGGTGGGTCAATTACAATGTACGGGTATGTGTGTTTGTGGATGGGTTGTACCAGGTAATACCACTTTACATGTATAGGTGGGTGGTTCAATACCACTGCCCTTGTTTGTATTGGAGGATGTAGTAATAATGTTCTTGCTTTGTTACATTATATATATATATATTCATCATTTATATATATATCCAAATATGAAAAAAAAAGATCTTTCTTATTATTCTAAGCTGATAACCTTCACAACTAGACATGCAATATCACAAAATCAAAATTGAACAAAGATCTAAACTGGAGCAAGTACAACTAGCATATGCTATTCTCTATGCTAATGTTCATCCATGGCCTTATTATAAAAACATATACAAGTATTGTATATAACATTATTATATAAACATATACAAGCTTATTATATAAACGTTTGTTAAATTTTTGAAATAATAATATTGTGATGTAAGAAACAAAGTTTTATTTGATTTCGTAGGCTACTCAACCTTTTGAACAAATTTGTCGTGAGCTTGTTTGTTAATTAATAAAAATTCATAAAACTCTAGGGTTAGTTAGTCAATGAGTTAAAAAATAACCAATTTACATTTCAATATAATCTGACAAGAGGTTATTATTGGAGGAATTTTTAAAGTGAATGCTTTTGTAAAAAGCGTTAGAAAACAGGCTCTTTTTCTGTTCTACCAATGACTAAAAAAATTAAAAAGCTCAGTATTTCCAATTCACTTACAAAAACGCAAATATAAACCAAGGAAAATTTTAATTTTTATAGTGTAATTGGTTTCTTCACAGCAATGTTTCAAACTCGTGTTTGTAATTTTTTCTCTGACAGTAGATAGGGGGGCTCTCATGGCTCTTGCTCCTCATGACCTGTCTTCCTACAAAACAAACTGAATTTAAGCAATTTTAGCAACACGTATATGACCCTTCCACCGTGGACATTCCTTCTATACACACTTCATTGATATAAAACAGACCTAAGAAGGTGGTCCTCTAATCCATCCACCCCACACACAAATCCAAAGTAGGGTTTCTCTTCCATCAATGCAATACAAATTTATCATACAAAGATTACGATATGAATGTCTAGCTCGATACATGTACATAGGAAATTAATAACTATGACTTTAGTTTTAAATTTACAATGTAAAGTAGAACCCCGGCTAACCGAAATAATGGGGGAGAGCCGTTTTGGATAACCAATTTTTTGGTTAAACCGTCATATGCTAAAAATAGCCTATTAACATAGTGTATAGGAATAATAAATGTACAAACATGTATATATAATACAGTATTTTAATTTAGCTACAAACAATGTTATAATGGGTTACAAAATACTATTTACTGAACAACTGAAGTTACTACAGCATTGTACATTAAGTATTACAGAAATCAGTGATTTTTGTTTACTTTTTCGTAAGTCCTTGGCATCGTTTTCAAGCAGCGATGTACCGCCATCTTTTAATTAGAACGACATCAGTAGGCGTTGATTCACTGCATTGTTCCACAAATCTTAGGTAAACCTAAAATAATACCAAAATTGATTGTAATTTAACTTGTTTAAAAACTAATTCTATTAAAATTTCTGTGTCTGGGCCATACAGTAAAGTTTGACTTACCTCTAAATCTGTTGTCAGGTGTCATTCTGCCGATTCCGTCATCCACATCGTCTGCTTTGTTTTCTGTTGCGTTATCAGCTGGCTAAACCCTGCCACTACAATTGGTCTGAAAGTTATCGGCGGCGACCCATGCATATGACGATGTGCATACACTTAACATAATTTTTATATATAGCCAAAACATATGCATAGGCATTTACATATTATTTGAAAGCCTCTGAATCAATTCACATTAAGATGCCTGTGGAACTCCATAATCGTATTCAGACAGCGTAATAGAGTAATGTGTTATTTACAACATTTGTTTACTAATACAGTCTCGTCTGCTGCTTTGATCATGAGTGGTGTTATTTCCGCAGTGTCTTTGTTTTGATGTGGAAAACCAATGTTATGTGCAGTTTTTAGTTTAGTTTTGTACTTATAGTGTTTGGTTTTGTTATTACTGTATTTTATGTACTGTACTTATAATTATTTATGGAACCGTTTCGGTTAACCCAGGTTCCAGTTAACCTAATTTCAGCTAACCGGGGTTCTACTGTATGATAGAAAATGGAAAGTTATTTTAGACAACATTTTTCATCTAAAGAAAGTACACTCTTTATTTGTATGAATATAAACAGATATAAAACATCTTACTTTACATAACATACAGACTTCTCAAATGAATGATCATTATAAGATGATAATAAAATAGTAACTATTTATGACTAATACAGTTATGGACCAGATGTAAATCAATCTGCACTCTTAAAAATACTCCAGAAATGTTCTCAAATCATTAACATAACAGGAACTGTAGAACTCAATCCACGAGAGGTTGAACTGATGTGATGTGCAGGCGTCTCTACCTGAAGTCGCTTTCTGAACAGCAATACATGAGGCTCTAAAAAAATAAAACATAAATTTTAAACAATTATTGTGTAATATTTTACAGAAATATAGTAACCGTATATAGTTGGTGTATGTTTTGCTTAATCCGTTTATTTGTCATTACTGCTTACTGCAAGAATTACTGGCTTTGAACAGAGTTCTGAGGTTATCACAATATAACCTCATCAAGTAAAATCAAGATGGATGACCGCTTTGAGATCCCATCCTTGTAAACAGCAATCCTCCTGTCCTGTCACTAGAAGTGATTTGTAAATCACCTAAAAATGCCATTGGTTTCAGGTTAGGTGTTAAAGGAGCTTCTTAGACCTAACTACACCTGCTAAAATAAAAATTACTTTTATTTTTCTACTTCTGTCAATAGGGGTGAGTATATTGTGACGAGGCATTCACAAAACGTATACAGTACTTGTATGGACTGCTTTATTATTTGTGTGTTCGTATCAAGGTAAAATACTAAATATCCTATAATATTTGGACCCTTTAAAGTAAAGAAGGTAGCTGAGTGCATATTGAATGCAGGTCAGAACCATATAGTGGATACCTTTTACATCGGTTCCATTGGCCACCAAAGCAGAATGATTTCAATCTTTCTGCAACGATTTATAAAAAAAAAAAAAAACTTTCTGCAAGTACTAGTCTATATTATGGTACCTATAGCGTAAAATATCAACTGGAATAAAACATTAGTTATGTTGTCTATTGCCCAACTATAGAATGTTGCCTAAACTTGTTTTCAGAAATAATAAGAAACACACTGTTCTAAATTAAAACATTTAAAAAAAAATATTATTATATTTATTTTTTTATCTTACATTCAAACTCAATACACAAATAAGAAAATTGAAATAAACTAATTAATTAGACGGTTTAATTGTTTGGTTTTTAATATTTGGGGAGCAAATAAATTGTGTGGAAATAAGCTAATATCCTTAGTTTCTTAAAATCATGGTTAAATTCAAAGGATCATAATAATTCCGATTATTTATTAACTTAAACAAAGGAATTGTCTCTGGTAGTAATAAATAGTAAAACGATAATTTTACAGAAAAATGTTTCTAAAAGAGAAGAATGCAAGTGCCATCCCTTATGAGATAAGTCAAGGTTATTGTAAGCATAAAACTGAAAACAAAGAATATAGTTGAGAATCGCCAGCTAGCGATTCTATGTAATCGAATTATAGATTTTATTTGAAATGTTTTAATTTTCCTTATTTAAGTATTAATTTTGTTCTTAGTAAGAGTTTGATAAATATCCTTTATTCACAGTATTATGATTAAATTATGATCTTTGTTTGTTAAATTATATACTTTGTTCACAGATTATATAATATAAATATAATATTTTATTCATATCAATGTCAAGGAAAACAACCAAATTTGTTATTAAAATATTTTATTTCACCATTATTTCCAAGAATGAACTGCGTCTTATTATAGTAAGTATATTATATAAGTAATCATCCAGAATCCTGTAAACCTACTGTTTTTATCTACAACTATACGAGTATAAATTATATTCCCGAATTTTTAATATAGAAGTAAAATATTAAATTAAAATATACAAACTACGTTTATTTAACCCTTTTAGTGCCAGGCCATTTTTGCATTTCCTATGCGAAAAGTGCCAGGCCAATTTTGGCAAAAATGTAAGGTTCCAGGTAAAAATTTATAGAATCCATGTTTTTAGTCTTATTTATATAAATTCTTTTTTAAATGAAAGAGCAATAAGTGGTCTATAGAACTATGTATATATATTTAACCTTTCTTTGTAATAAATTTTATTTTTTTCTAAAAACCTTGAGAAAAAAATTTTTTTAAAATTTTTTTTCAAGTTTGAAGGTCCGTATGTTAGTTATAATTTTATTTTAGAATATTGTCCTGAACGGCATTTTATAGAGCATTTAAAACTGAACTAATACATATAATTTCATTTACTATACTTCTAAAATTATCTCTTTACAAAATTATAAATAAAACATTACATATTGGTTGCTAAGCGACATAAATAGTTATACCTAATAGTTACGTGTCTGTCACGGAACAGTTACGTCATCTAGACACAGTCCAAGAGCGAAATTGCGTGCAGCGGTCATTGGCAAAGCGTCTGGTATTATTCTGGCAGCCATTTAATAAAACATAACGATGCACTATAACAAATACAGCGCGTCTCTCACAGCGACGCTGGCATTTCTCGCACTAGTAAGGGGCGTCGCTGACAGCGACTCTTGGCACTAAAAGGGTTAACCAGGATTATAACGATGACTACTAATTTATTGACGAGACACAAATACGATCAAGTCAAATTAAAATGAACTAGTTGAGTTCAAAGTGAACATCAGAGCTGGGATGGAAGATAGACAAAATCATTAAATATTATTATTTATTTTTATCAATAGTAGTAATAAAAACTTAAATATAAAGAAGGTTGGCTGAACAAATTTATAAGTATCAATAATAATAAAAAAAAACCTATGACAAAAAGCTCATAACAAAACTATAAATCATTCCACCGTCACTTATACAAGTCGTTGTTTGTTACGTAATTTTGAAATAGTTCATTACAGTGAACGATTTGGCTGTGAGTTAGTCTTGCAAATGAAGAGCCTTTACCAATCTATAGAGTGGTGTAGTGTGGTTAGGGTTTATGCGAACTTGCGTTAAAAGGTGACCAGCGCCTGACTTTCGTCTCACTGCAGTCTGCTTCTGCTAGTCAAAGTCAATCATTTATTGGCACAAATAATACAAAAAACTGCACAGACAAACATAAAATATTAAAGGAAAACTATCTTAATTACGGTACTAACTTTAACAGTATATATTAAAACTACAACAAAACATCTAAAACTACTCTTTCTTTTCAAGTAAGTAGTCCTGGACACTATAGTACTCCTTTTGACTTAAAAATGTTTTCAATTGGCTTTTACATTTGTTGGGATCATTAACATTCTTTATGTACTGTGGTAGGGAATTAAACAATGATATGCAGGAGGAATATGTTTTGTTTCTAAAAAACATGGTATAGTTGTAAAAAAGTCAAAATTTGTTCATTTTATAAAATCGCAAAAGCTATCTGACGTTAGTGTCATTCTGAATCAGTCAGTAATGAATTAAGTTGCACTACAAATACGGTTCTAATTAAATGCTTAAACACAAAACCAGATATAGTTCTGCAGAAATTAATGTTCTAATTTTGTGGTACGGAAAAATAGTTTCTCAATTAGATTTCTTTCTGCAGCCGTCTATTTCGTTCTGCGACAATGTCGCCCAGTTGCATTTTATTCTGTTTTGCAGCCATTGGCCAATGACCTGTACACTAATTACCAGATAACAGTTGTAGGAACAGTAAGGAAAAACAAGCCTGAACTACCACATGAAATAACTAACATAAAAGGTCATCCGAGACGTAGTAGTATTTTTGCCTTCGGAAAACAACCCAATGTACTATGCACCTTATTGTTGTACATCTCCGAAAAAAAAAGAAAAAAAACACTAAGAAAAATGTCATCATGCTGTCCACAATGGACAAAGGTGTTGCAATTGATTACTCTACACCTAATAAAACCCCACATTGATCAGAGGGCATCTATCCCGAACTTGTCGATTTTATTTGTGAAAAAAATCCAGAAGATTACAAGACTACAACCACTCAGTCAACCTTAAGAGGGTGCAAAGGCTAAATTTGACATCTGTCCAGCTAAGAAAAACAATACACACAAAATCGATATCGGCTGTAGGAAGCTGTTATGTAAAGAACAGGTAAAAAACCAAAACGTTGTGTGTGTGACAACTACGTCAGTGACTAGAGTGAGAAATGGTATGAACACATCTTAGCGTTTGACATTGTTTTTTAAATCCCTTATAAATGTACAGTATAATTGTTCAATAATAATTTTCTGTGCAGAAAAATATAAGAAAAGTAAGAACTAGGTTTACTGATTTACATATTTATCAGTAAATTTAAGCTTTTAAAGTTACCTAGGGAACATAATTAGTAAATAATAGTGTATTCATCAAATGAGTTCAATACAATTTGATACATTTTTACAAGCATTCTCAAAATAGAGAATAATTCTGACCTTCCGTTGTGGGAGTGATCGGGGGAGTATTTTTTATTATATTTTTATTTAATTCCTGTATTCCCTTGGGGGACGTAGGGCTGCAACAAATGCCTTCCATCGCACCCGATCCTGTGCCAGCTGCTTTACTTCTTCCCAACTCTTGCCTTCCTCTCCAATCTCCCTCTCGACTGACCTCCTCCAAGTTATCTTCGGTCTTCCTCTCTTTCTACTTCCTTGGGGATTCCAATCTAGGGCTTGTCGGCTGATGTTGTTAATGGGCCTTCTTAGTGTATGGCCTATCCACCCAAACTTCCTCTTCCTAATGGTATCACCAATAGGATCGGGGGAGTAGCCTAAGCTAAACTACGTGTATGCCCACTCAATGAAAAATAAAAAAGACACTACTTTCTTGTGCTCAAACAGTTTTTAGTTGTAGTGTTTTACGTTATTGCCATTATTTTTCATTTCTTTAATGTACTCAATACTGTTATTAATACATTTTTGTAATAACTTACCTGGACCATGGATCATGTAATGAATCCATCCAGGACTTTGTTGCACGCCTAGATTTCGCCATTCAGTTTCAGTCATCAGATGATTCTTAGGGACTTTACAGGTCAAGTCTGGTGGTAATATTACATGCCTAACAGAAAGATATATGAGAAAACATTGTTGCACAGGATGGTTTAACTTATCACCAATCTTAAGATCTACGGCAAAAGGATTTTAACAGATCTGCATAAGAATTCATAAATCATTACTAAGTATGATACTGATGAATTAACTGTCTCTTACTATTTAACTTGAAATGGAATAATAGACATTAGAATAATTTGTTTTCTACCTAGATAAGCATTTTGTACTATACAAATTTTCTTTTTTCCTGTCATGAAACAAGTATATGCACTTAGAAATCCAAAACATGTTCTGTAATTCATATGGTCCAATTGAGCTCATACAATTTAATTTAACTAGTTTGAAAAAAAAAGCAACTCACTAAAAAGTTCACATTGGTCCGCAGGCATGTATGTGAACTTTATTCAAAGAGTAAAATAAGACACCAGACTGTTAACTCAGCTGGTGATTTGAACCTTGGAAACACAATCCAAAGCCTTAGCCACTGAGCCACCACACGCATAATTGTCTATTTAAATATATCTTAATTGCTGGAATGCAGGGACATGCTGGCCCACTGAGACACAGCCCAGTATGCCCTCCACTGACATGCATAAAATCTGTTTAGGATTTTCGGGTGTGGTAGCTTAGTGATTAAAGTTTTGGCCTGTGAAGTTTAAGGTCCAAGGTTAAATTACCAACTGAGCTACAGTCGGTACTTCACTTGTTGAATAAAGTTCACGCACCCAGGCACTAGTGAAGTTTTTTTGTAAAAAAAGTAGACAATTAAATTTGTTGTTTCTGAGACTATGTAATGCCTTTATGAGTCATGTTTCTATCTAAATATTTAATGTAATAACAATGAATGTTTCGACCTAATAAAATACTATTTAATCTTGATGGCTTCAATTCCAAGATTCATCCTTGCTTTAGCTTATGACGTTCCACAGTCCTTGGGACTTTCAAAACACAATTAATGCAAGTACACACAGTATGAGTATACAATCATCATTCAATATGAGATACATAGCAATTTGAAACAAGTTACTTTTCTTGATAAACAAGAGCTAGCCTATATGATATATATAATGAGCATTCACTATATCACAAGGTTATAGTTAATTTTAAGAGGAGGCTCAACTGCCCTAACCTCACTGGTTATATTATTTTTACTGAATAATAAATACATTGTTGATCGATATTTAAAGCTTCATGACCATGTGGTTATTAACACGTTCACTGCGTTGTTGCAATTTCTAAACCATTAATCCTGTGCGTCACACAATCTCGGTGTCTCGTTGCATATCATAAATTCAGTGCGGGACGAGAACCCGATATCTCGTGCAACAGAAGTTCTGCGCACAATATCACGTCATCAATTGAAGATAAAAGCACTCTAGGTTATTGTTTTAGAACTATCAAGTGTCTAACGTCATAAGTGCTATGCAGGTTGTGTATATAGCGTATAAGCACGAGGCTTCAGGACCTTGTGTCGCATAAAAGGAAGTACTGTAATAAATTATACTCCAGCTGAGAAATTGAGTTAAGTTGTAAATAAACAGAAGACTCAGCAACCACGAGAACAACTCTCCCGCCTTTTCAAACAACAGCTGACAATATGTTTGCTAATATCGACGTTTAGTCTATAATGTGATCGACAAGATCTATAGGTCTCACACCACATTTATAGCTAATAAGTCATTACTCTTGTGCGGCACGTAATTATTGTTAAGTTTTTATGGTGCCAAAAGCAGCATAGCATTCTTGAATGTGACTTAAAAATGTAAGTAGTTTCAGTCCCATTTTTAATTCCGTTGCAAATGCTGCCATATTGGATATGATTCTCCGTAAGGACAATGTTCAATAAATTCAAATAAGATTATATATAACCATACACATAGGTTGAAAGAATAAATGAAAATACTTTTCTATTGATGCGAAAATAGGGACCTCACATCTAGTCCTTTCTAACATATAACCTAAAAAGTATGCTGTACAGCTGTGGAGATACATCAAATAGGACCAAGCCTACTTCAGGCCTAGTTTGAAAAGGTTGTGATTTGGACCGAGAAAGATATTAAGACTACATGACAAAGATTCTGAACCTGAAATTACATATATTACCACCTAAGGCTTAGGTCATTTAGTAAGAGTAAAATCCTAAAAAATAAGCTATAGGATTACCATCTTTGTCAATTTGAATTATAATCTTGGCCTAGCCTAACATAATTTCATATTTCACAAGTTTAAGCCGTTAAAGGGTACAATTTATTTGTTTCTTACCTGTATTCATATTTTTCGTCTGAATATCTGTCTGAATATTGAATTTGATCAGCAGGCATTTTGATTTTACATAAATATTTCCTTGGGAACTTCAAACGGTATAATTGGCTACCTTCCCTTTTGTTTTAGAGAGACAGGAATAACTCGTCCGTTTCTATTCAAGATTTATTATTATTAATAAAAAAAAGTATATTTCTATCAATAAGCTACACGCACAATAAGCAAACAATATACAACAACAATCAAACTGAAAGTAAAACTGAAATTAGTTAAAAATATTACGTTACTAGAATCTGAACAAACAAACAACAGAATTTACAAACACTAACATAAAAAATTCCCTCCAAATTCTGCATAGAGTAACTACAGTTAAACCACTGTACGACCATTGAGTACTAAAGTATTATTCAAGTATCTCTGTACTGCACTACAATCCAATACAATATAATATCGTATGCCTTCTAAAGTAGAAGGTCTATGGTAATACATTAATAATATAATATTAATTTAATATTATATTATTAATATTAAATGTGTCGGCATGCTTTGATAGCATCTATATAAACAAGTATGTAAAATTAAAACGGAAAAGTTTCAATTTCCGTAGCATAAATACGATAATTAACTATACATTATCAAACGTTTACATTGAATATAATCTAAGATCGGCAACAATGACTTGATTAATGTCATAAAAACAGCACAACTCATTAATATTTGTTGAATATGTTTCTATTTAATACGGCTTTGTTAAATACATTTTATGAATGTATTACAGTATTTTTAAATTTGCCTCATTTATTAAAGAGAACTGAACAATTTAGATGTTTTCTTGGATCAGATCTTAATTTCATCCGCGGACAATTTGTTTTATTACATATAACCATTATTTTAATTTCTTTTACTTAAAACATTTTAATCAGGGGGAAATATTCAAAATACACTAGCTCTAGCAAGTAGTGTAGAATTTTTACTAACTAAAACCACTGACACTCCGCCCTAGATTTGCAGAGGGTTAGGCACAGCCTCACCCCCCGAGGGAGAGAGAGGCCAGCTTTGGGTAAAAGCGACGGTCATTAGTATTAACCAGGAACTTGGCTAGACCCAGTAGACTGCCCTGTGGCATGTTCTGAGCCTTTATTGTTCTCAGACATTACAGAATACCATCAATAAATGTCCTGAACGTTGTTTGGCATTTGACGGCCTCACTTGGAACGCGAGTAATGTGACGTCACTGTTCCCGGAAATACGACCAGAAACGACATTTAGACCTTCAATCCTGAACTATTAACAAATAAGCTGTTTTTCTGAATGATATTTTTTTCGCATTTCATGCCCTCAATTATGATTTTTACCCCAGCAAATCTGTTAAATGTGTTTTTGCCTTTTGGAAGAAACACTCTCAACATGACTTTTGGAAGGAATGTCCTGGTTTTTCTTTGCTTCATTTGTGATTCCACATTCATCAGTAATATAATGAATTGAAAAGCAACAAATGGTTTATTTTCTGGACATTTTTCATAATAAATTTACTTTGATCTTCTGTGAGGACTACAATCAGCTTCAATTTTGTCTTGACCTTATCGACGTGTAGTGTACTAAAAGCAGCATTATGAGTTAGGAATAATACTTACATTAATTTGCTAAGTACTAAAGGCCTTACTATAGCTTCATTATAGACGTAAAGAGCATTCATGGCTTTCTCACTCAATCTTTAACAAACACGAATAATGTTGGAAGACTAATCCACTCTTTTTGTATAAATAATATTCATGGATCTCTTATTACCCGTTGTTGGAAGAACAACACCACTACTGACAACTCTCGTACCCATTCTATTGACATGAAGACTACTGAGCTCTTCCATCTACTTGCTGGTTATAAAAGACCACTGATGATCATACACTTCCCCTTTAACGTCTACTACTGACAGCACTCCTATCCTTGTTCTTAATGGAAGGTTTGTCAGTTGTCGTCATCATCATTCATCTCACCTATGGCACCAAGGCAGGATGGGCACCATGCACTAACTCATTGAGTATTAGGCATCCACAGCATTCACATATTTTTTAAAAACTTGAAGCTATTGGTGTTCTGTGATCCACATATTCTTTTCTAGACACCTAAACCATGCACTTAACTAAAAAACTCAATGAGATTTGAGATTTTCTGAATATCTGTTACCTATGTTAGATTATGGCTACTTCTGCTTCTGGTGGCTCTCAACTGGAGCCTAATTTTTCCAATATTTTCATAAAATGATTGGTAAGTATTTCTTATGTATGCAGATGAAATCAAACCATTTAAAGACTCAGATTAGTGGAGGATTATAGAGTTCTCCATAGGAGTTTCCATGCTATGAAATATTTGTGCCATACCAATTGTATAAAGCTAATTGTACAAACATGTTTTTGTGTGTTCTTTTAACGTAAGAAGAACCCTGTTTATTAAATTTATAATTTCAATCTTGTATACAATTGCAATGTTGTGTAAACATTTCAGTGAATCCATTTGCCACTTTTCGAGTGTTGTACATACAAACATACAAAATGTGTTGTGTATCAAACATACAAACATGTTTGATTTGATATATACGTAATATGTATTTGTAGATTTATTCCTCTGAAAGCTGAGTGAACCACTTACATTGCTGGAGCTCTCAGTGATGTGCTGCTCTAGCTCTCACCAACACCAACCATCCAATTATTGGAACTCGACTAACTGAAGTACCAACCTGACAAACTATTACTCATTTGGAACACTTTCATAATTGTAAATTTGTTAGAGATTTCCAAAGGTTAAAGTATTTTTAAAACTAACAAAACATTTTGACAAGTATGTAACTTCTCTTTGTTCAGGTGTGACTTACTACCTTATTCTACATATTAAAACACTTTTTTAAATTATATCTAACTAAACTATATCAATGCTTATAGATAAAAACATAATCATGTAATTTCTAAAAGTTTTTCTACATGGATATGAGTTAGTTTAGAAGTAAAAAATATGTTTTTTTTCTAGGGCTACGGTATAAGTTTTACCCAAAGAGGACATGAGTTTCATATCTGTTGAAACGTTGTGTCAGTTTTAAAAACACTTTTAGCTCTGGACATCTCCAACAAATTTACCAATATAAACAATACAACGCCAATAAATAACATTCAAATGAAAGTGGAAGACTCTGAGAAGAAGGCTTTGAATGTTTTGAAGAATGAGGAGTTAAAATCTCTCCAAGAAATTACAAATTTATGTAAATGATAAATGAGTTCAATGAAACCCTGGGAACCTTGTTTATGATATCACAAAAGACTGTTGGGAATAATCTTGAAAGGTAATTAGCAGTGAAATTACATATTTATCCCAATACAAACTTTCTCACAGAGATTATCAAACAGAGCTGAGAGAAATAAAGAAGATTTAGTGTCAGCTGCCACAATAAACTGGACGGAAAGATACATGACTCTTGTCACAAAACTTATTAGAGGCAAAGGAATGTGCTACGGTACTGATCTAGTAGTTAGAAAGAAATTGGGTCTTGTGCCACTGGGATCATAGATTGTCACAGATTGGTAATAGATATTTATACCCAAAACTTCAGAATTTAAAATTCTACATGTTATTTTTGGAGGAAATTAATGTTCAAAATACAATTACTACTGATCATTGACAAAGAACATTCGTTTCAGTGGCAAAGTTCAGGAAGTTTGATGGGCTATTTGGTGTTATATGTATATCACACATTTTAGGGTATTTACCAGTACATTAAAATCCTCTGCAGTGTTACCATTTAATAACTCATTCTTATCTTTAATTAATTTGCAATAATAGCTATAATTTTGAAAATTTTAGTTAGGGATTAAAATTACCTCTTAGGGCTCACAACGATATTGAGCAAAGAATAGTATAAATCAAAGAGAAATAAAATAAATGGTTCCAAAGAACTAGCACAAACTTTCCTACATATTAAACACTATAAAATCAAAACTTTGAAAATTACCAGTTTGATTTCCAAATAAGTTTTTTCCATAACTCAAAAACTAGTCAAGTTAGAGACATGCATTATTTACTAAAATATTTTAAATTGTAATAATCAAAATCGCTAAAGCCGTTTTTGAGAAAATTAAATTTTTTTTGTTTATTACCCATAAAAATAAAAAAAATAATAACATTTCAAAAAAGTTAAAAAAAACAATCTGGAGATATTGGATGAATACACCTATATACCAAATTTCATAAAACCCGATCTATCCGTTTGGTCTCCAGTGAAGTGCACATACACATATATGGACATCAAACATTTTTTTGTAAAAACCACTTTTTTTTGCTCAGAGGACCTTAAAACGGATTTTTAGACTAAATTGTAAAAAAAATGTTTGGACGATCACAATAATTTCTCCATCCTAACGCATATGGGAGAAAGTAAAAGTGACAAAAACAATAATTTATACATATAACCTTAATACATCAATTTGTAATGTATATATTGAGGCGTATAGCTAAGTATGTAACTTTTATTTGTTTACAGTTGTACTAACCATATTCTAAAACTATGACTGTCCAACCGAGTAGGCTAAAAAGTACTATACTAATTTAACCATGTACTCTTCATCTCAGCGTAATCCAACCTGACAAGGTCACGGGCACAGCTATACACGCTTTCATCAATTTAAAATTTTCAAATATAGAATTCCCACCCGGCCACCCATACATGTACAATGTTATTGACCTACTTACCCACCCATAGACATACTTTACTTTTACCTGTAGAGTAGTAATTTATTTAAAATTTAATTGACGAAATACTATTATTTTGATTTATAGTAAATATTTAACTTACAGAGGAAACGAGACAGAGGGCAATTCACTCAAAATTAAAACTGGATGCCACCAACTTTGTCTGAAAGATATTGGATGACAAATTCAGGTTGAAAATAATTGTTCTCTTGAAGGTAAATTATAGTGTTGTAACATATTATGAACAACTATTTCCTCTGGTATTTTTTGTAAAAGTAATTCATTCCTTTTGTGGAAAAACAATTATAAGTATTGTTGGATGGAAATTACTGTCAAAATAGTTGTTGAATTTGCATATATTTTTCTGCTAAGATTGATTTTTATACAAATTTTCAATTTAGTAGATGGTTCAATATAACTGACATGTTTACTGATCATATTATATCTTCCATGGCATTTGAATTATTAATTTCAAATTTTTATTTCTTAAAGTGATTGTTTTGCGCATGTATGTTTGGATAATATATTTCGTGCAGTTTGAATCAAAATTGTAAATAGTCTGTAGATGTATTTAAAATGTATTGTCCTGCGAATCTCTTTAGACTACATTTTAACTGCCCTCCCCCTCCCACCCTAACCTGTATAGTGCCATTTACCCAGCCTACTGGCCTTGTCAAATTATATGCTAATATGAATCATTAATGTGTGGATGGGAAAATGCAGTTTCCTGTTACAAAATAAGGTCAATTTTTCTAAAATATTAATTATTTCTCTCACATGTAATATTTAACCACCCTTCCGTCAGTTCCATCCTTACCCATTAACTGGTATTTACGTGTATGGGTGGGTCCACTACAAGGTAAAACTCATTTTCCACCATTACCCACTCTCTTGCTCTTACTTGTACCAACACTCTACGTCAAGAAAGGTACTACTTGTGAGTATAATGTGGTTTAGCATTTAGATCAGCTGTTCTTTGTCGAGGGGCACGATCTCTTTCCCCCTCGATAAGTATTTCAATAAGTTAAATCTTGATCTGTAAATATTCAAATGATCAAGATTTCTATAATTTATTTTTTTTTAATTAAAATATTTCTGATTGCATTTAATATTTTTTTAAAATCAAAAACTCATCTTATTACATTATTTATAATTTATGACATAAAAGCGTTGTAAAAATATAGCCTAGCCATTCGAGAAATTATATTTCTTTATTATTTCCTATAATACTGTGTTGTAAAATTGATGCTCATAATTTTTCATGTAATTATAAAAACTATGCAGTAACAAAACAAGTAAATAATCAGTTGTGACGTTCATTAAGGTTACCAAGAGGATATTCAAAGGTAGTAAACATTTTGAACACAATTATTTATTTTTCTTATTACGAACACAATATATTAAAATTTACTTACGACATGACAAAAATAGCAATAGATTTATATTAAGTACATGATTTATTTAAAAAAGTTAGTCTATGAATACACATGTCATAAAATAGTCATTAGAAAGTTTTTTCAGGTATATTAGGGAGATTGGGGTTAGGACTGGAGCTGCTCGGTTGTTTGAGAGAAATATCGCCCAAGCTTGTTACACCTTTTTCCTCAAGGTCCTTCCAGTATTGGTAGTTACTTCTGAGGTGGTACAGCATTTCTGGCATGTCGATGAATGCTGTAAGAAGACATATGATTACAAAATAACTATACAGATGTAGCTATATTAACGGTTACCAGTTTTTTAGAGGTGTATATATATGTAATTTTAAGGTCATAATTAAAATCAATAATTACCGCTTGATATGATGAAAAATCTGATAGATAGATTATATATATACTCTACAATATACATCAGAACTCAGAAATACGAAACTAGTCGGGCTAAAAAAGACCAAATTACTCATTGCATAATCTACAAAATTCGGTTACCCATAACACACAGTTTTGATTTTTTTCTACTGTTATTACATTAAAAAAAGCTTTGCCCCAAAACCCTAAGATATGCCTCATCATTGAGATACATAACTTAGAGTTTTTGCTTATAAAAACAGAAGACTAACGAAAAATAGCAGTTATTGTCAACATCACATCCAGAAATAGTCAAAGCAGCTAAGTTTTTATAAAATATGTAAATACACACCTATTGTTGTTTAGTAATATACATGAATCATAATTGAAGAAAATAGGGATGGGGTGCTGTTAATGATAATCGATTAAAATTTATTTTGCAATTTTTAGTCTGTGTTAGTGAACTCTTTTAGTCTTTGGTACTCCTAGCGATAGTTGTGCAAAATATAGAGCTAAATTCCTTGGAGCACTCAACTGGGTGCTTGGGTGAACACTCTTAAATGTTTATTTTCCTCCAATTCCAGTGCCTTTGTATAACTTTTATATAGTGGTAGTTCATTTAGTAAAAATAAACAGTTCATACAGTATTAGCAAGGACTTACTTAATATAAAAATGAAACATCACCATCATTTATAATACTTACCGTCCCATGCTTCAAACATGTCATTTATGATGAAGTCAACAAATCCCATCTGAGACTTGGGGATGGAGCAGGTCGTTCTGTCAAACATGGGCATCACAACAGGTAGGTGGTTTGCCTTTTCTTCATCAGTCTAAAATATGAAGTTTTAAGGTATAAAGTAACGCAAGTATTCATTCAGATTGAAAAAGTGCTAAAGTTTTTATTCATTACTAAGAATATGAGGGGAACGATTATGATGATGTAGATGAACAAGTGAAGTGTAGTCATTGTTACTAATAATGTAGAATGTTGCTTAGAAAGAGCTATATATTAATAGTTGGCACTAGTAGCCCAGCTACTTGGGGACAAAGTGTTTAGAAGATAGTTAGGCGATAGGTTCAATGCTCAGTCCTCTTATATACTGAAATTACATCCTCTCAATACTCGCCATCAATGTGGACACTACTAGAGAAGTCTGGAGTGTCCGTGTTAATGACAACTGATAGTCATAATTCAGATGTTGTGTAAGGAAGAGAACTGAGTGGTAGGCTTGTTAATTAGCTGAACATAAGACCAACACTAAGTGGTTCCGATTCAACGTAAACCTGTAGGTCTCTTAGTTTCTCTGGCTACTGATTATTAGTAGATTGATCTTTCTGAGAACGGTCAACCTTGGTTAATAACAATTAATACACTCGTTTTATTTTTTTTTATATAATTGGTAGGCCAAAAGGCTTATTGTGCGCCCTCCTTTACAGGGCTTCAAACCTAATCCAATCCAAGGTCCCTAGAGAACCTTGAAATTGCCTTGATGAGGTTTTCCTGCTACACCTTGACCACTTTCAGATACGCCACTCAAGAGAATGGGGGTTGGAAACCCCATCTTGTTCATATGTGCCCTAAATGTTCAGTGTACAGTTATAAAAGCAACCACTCCCGCCGACTACACTTGTTAATTTACACTCATTCGCCCATATCCCTATGATCGACGTCTTATTAATGAATGATAAATAAAAGTGCAACCAAGGGACTTACAGTTTTCTGTGAAATCCGAACTATTGGGTCTGATTTTCAGCTTTTTGACAAGCTTTATACTCAGTTCTCTTCCCTACACAACATCCGAACCTTGAATACCACCAAACATGGACACCGCAGACTGCTCTGGTTGAGTATACTCTAATGGCAACCATTGAGCAGGAGCTATTTTAATACTAAGAGGATTGAGCACATAGTCTATCTTCTACAATCTCCACAACAAGCTGTTTCCACTTGTATGGAGCTGGGTTAGAGCACTGTGCAACTAGTGCTGACTGTTGGTTGGTTGCTTAAAAAAACAGTGCTCTAGTCTTTTAGCTATGACTACTCTTATTAAATCTAATCTTAGCTCATTATCCTCCACAACATTTCAAACAAACAATGACATTTCAATTTTATTGGTTATTTAAATTGCCATTGGTTATTATAATATATATATATATTATTTGCAAAAAAAAAAAAAAAAAAAATAAGATGAAATAATAAATAGTTAATGTAAATTGCTTATTAGGAAACTACCTATTGACTTGTGCTAAATCATTGATGCTTAGTTCAAATGTTGTTTGACTACCAATAAAGAAATTAGGACTGTAACGCTAGACAAATTATAAACAGTACTACTAGTAAATATATTCCATATCAGAGTAAGTTTAGCAAGAACCTAGACAGATTAGTGTAAATAAATAAATAAATCTATTGTCACAACACGTTTCCATAATAATAGCATAGCTATGAAACAGATGATACTGTCAATATAGTACTATTTTACATATATCTACATAACAATCCCATACGGCCAAACCAAGAATTGAATCATCCTGTTAATGACTAAAAACTAATATAAAAAACCCAATTTAATATAAAAAAATAAAACAAGAGAAAAATAACACACAGCAATACAATCAAAAAACATCATCCAAAAAATTATTTTTTTAGTATGCTTTATGTAGTAAAAAAGCTTTATGTCTGTGGGTTATGAGGAGATTTGTTGTAGGATAATACCAGTTTTAATAATCAACTAACCAGAAAGTCATTATCCCGGCTATTCAGTTATTTTATTCAACTAGATAACTAAATAATTTTGAACTACAATTACGGTTGGACAGATTGTGATATAGACGTGTCTTATATACTAAACGAGAATTGAGTTTTTTAGTGACTGAAGAAGGGGCCAGTGGCCCCGAAATATTTCATTAACTAGTTCTTTCTATGTGATCTAAATGTGTTCATATCTACAGAGTACCAGTTTACCAATTCACCAGGTCTGCTGCTTTCCTCTCCTTTCATTACTACTGAAATCCTAGGCCTGGTGCTCAAAATGAATCATCCAGGAAATTGGCCTTCCCTAATTAATAATTCTTTAGCTATCCCTAGTTATTTATGTCTTTTGGTTGACTTAAGTTTCCAAAGTCCAATACTCTGACCTTTAGTTTTGTAGGACCTCTGGCTCACATTTTTTTCATTGTTACCTGAGTAAAGTACTCTTCTGCAATCCTTCTCGCCCACTCCACGCACATCTTAAGAGGCCGTGTTGGGTTGGATACATCGGCGCACTTAATCATCATTCGCCTCACCAGGTTGATCTCGTCTGCTGTCGACGTGAGAGCTAAGTCTCCTCCACATTCGCTAGCTGGGCTCTGAAATAAAAATACAATTTTCTTTATATTTAGTATACTGGAATTAAATTTTGAAAATTAGACATGAAAACGGTAATTAATATCCAGTAGTAGGATGTGAAGAGATTTTGAAGGTAATTGTATGAAATTAAAATAATTAGAAACAGTTGTTTTTGTAAATAACATTAACAGAGTTAAGTCAAATCAAATAAAATTTAATCTTCAAATGTATATACAAAAAGAAATAATTACAGTGCAATTATATATAGAAACAATAAATTCATAACTTAAAAAACAAATTTAACATTGGAGAATAAAATAATGCCCACATAGATAAAAATCTGTGTGTGGGCATGAGTCATCATTTTTAAAGATTATTTTATCTTTTAGAATAATAATTATTTTAAATTAGAATAATCTAAATTTTATAAAATTGTCAATATATACAAGCAAGGATATGTTACAATTTAAATAATTGGATATACCAGAAATGTTATCATAATTGTGAATTTGTTAAATAGAATAATAGGAATCTAATAGAAAAAAATCTACGGTTACAATGTAAAAAATAGAAAAGTCATATTAGATACTTTGATACCATCTCCTACCCTTTTTGACTTTGTTAGAAGACCTAGTTTAAATCGTAAAAATCTATACTAGGGGAATAACAATTGAAAAACCATAAATGCATTAGTATTTATGGTGAGGTTGTAACTTTAGACCAGAATAAGCAAAATAAAGATAATTTACAAATATTCTCATGAAAGCCTCCCTGTGTATTGTTCAGAATTTAGGATTGTAGGATGAAAAATAAAACTTGAAATGGTAGGGGCCATGGTAAGACTAAATGGGGAAAAACCACAATTTTAACAAAGTTTAACATTTAACACATATACTCATGCAATAGTACAAGTGATGATGAGAAAAATTTATATTAAAAATATACTTAATCCTGCCAATAGAAGCACGTTTGATCAAAATAATTGCATATTTTTATTTAAAAAAATTAAGTTTTTTTTCATGATTCTGATTTTTACTTCTCTCATAGACAAGAGTAGATTTTATAAAATAACTAAGGAACACCCCTGCACGGTTTGCCTGGCAACCCTGTCAGTCACTATGCTGCGCCACGTAGTGCTGGATAGTAGTAAGTTTACTCGCTGTGCTTGTGACGACCGGCATTTTACCTCTGTCTGTAACTATGTTAACATTGGTATGACAGCTAACTTATAGGACTATGGAAAGGAACAGAAATTATTTAGTTTTGTTTATTACCTGTTTGTTTTAAATTTAGTGATGATTTATAGTTTACGTTGTTCTTTTGATATATAGTGTGTCCCAAAAGTCCCGGAATGGTTGAACATTGTTTGGACCGTTACTGATAAAGGTACAAAACTTTGCAAAGTGCTGCTGGACATAAAAAGCTATTTTACCATGTATTCAGTGATCCGCTACCTTCGTAGGGAACGGCTCACTAGAAGGCAAAAGAAAATCTTAAATGTAAGCATAGGTCGATATGATACCCTTTTAAAGTATCTAATCTTGTACTTAACACTAGTACATAAACATAAGATCAGTATTGCAAATTTCTTCTAGGGCCGCCATTTTGCTTAGGATTAACTTTTTGAGGTCTAATTTGCGGCATGATATTCTACTAGTTAAGACCTTTAAAATGGTATAAAAATCAACCTATGGTTACGTTTAAGATTTTCTTCCGACTAATAGTAGGCCTCCCTACGAAGGTAGTGGACCACTGAATACATGGTATTCAGCATTATGTCCAGCTTTTTATGTCCAGCAGCAATGTGCAAAGTTTTGTACCTTCATCTGTAACGGTCTAAACGATATTCAACCGATCTGACACTTTTGGGACATACTGTATAATCTCTATATACTCCATATAGACAGTAAACATTATTGACTTATTACTTGTCATTTCAAATGAAGTAATGTTGCGCATTACTGAGACATACAATCTTATATTTGCTTAAGCAGTCAGAAATTTGTTCAATAATTTTTTAATATTGTTATTTTTCTTTAGATTTCACACTTTTATGTTTAAAAAACCTCTTGTTAAATTGTGCTGTTCTAAAAGTTTGTATTCATATGGTGAATAGTAACAAAGATTCCTATTATCATTTATAAGGATACCTATTATCTATTTTAATTTAGCTCTTTGAGAAAATAATATTTTTATATCCTCTCTTATATCCAAAGCCTTACATTTATGAGAAATTGTGATCAGTCAGTCAATGGTATTTGGCTTTTATATTTCTATAGATAATGATCCATAACTTACCATAAGGGTCCGTAACAAGGAAGAGAGAAAAATGATTATTGTTTTTGGGATTTTAAGGGTCCGTAACAAGGAAGAGAGAAAAACGATTATTGTTTTTGGGATTTAAGCCCTAAGAGAGATTATTTTACCTTACAGTAAAAAATATTGTAATAAATTTGGAAAATCAAGCACAAGTAAATTAGACAAAATGAAATATGGTTAAACTAATCAAGGTAGTGGTACATTTTTATTAAAAATACATTAACTTTACTCGCCAGTTGATGTGTCACAGCGACAAAGAACAAAGATAAATGGGGCTTATATTAAGTATTAACAAATGTTCTAGAAAGCTTTATAAAAAAATCTGTTCGTGTAAGAATAAGGGTAGGACTTCTTTATTTAGGGGAGCTCAAATACCTTCTTGTAGGATTAAACAAATAAAAATAAATTACTTTCACATAGATATGAAATAATTTGCTTCCAAAATCTAATCAGCATGTATTTCTAAATAGGATGTCTTAAAATCCATCGTCATGTTAATGATCCATCTTAATCATTAAAAATCATCATAAAAAGCATGCCATCATAAGTAAATAGACCAAATCAAATGTGTGTAAAAATATCAATTCAGCAATTCAGGCAGCTTCTTGAAGTAAACGGATTAACAGTATAGTAAAATAAAAAGGCTTTTAATAATTTGTAGAATAATGTATTGAAGAACGTGGACTCAACAAAATTACAAAATCAATCTTGATCTTTTCAGTGGCTTTTAGATTTCTCCATTACATCTTTCATTACCATCAGCAAAATTATATGAATCACAGCAATCCTGGTTAATTGTCAATGGATTGTAGTAATTTCCATTACATATGTTATTGTTATTATTATCAATTCTTCAAGTTCCTGAATATCTAACAACTTCAATATATCCTCAATAACTTTGTCTTCCTCTTGTTTAATTTTTAACCCAAACATATTGGAATAGAAGTATCTGGAACAACTTTCAAATAGTGTGTTAATAACATAATAATTAACTACAATATAACGATATTTCATAGACTATGCAGTGATAGGTCAGAGCAACTAAGAACTATCTTATTCTGTGACTTAGCCTTGGGACCCGACTCACTACTACTGCCCATCAAGTCGGACTTACGTTTCGGATTCTTGTCGGGTCCTCTCCTGCCCACTTGGTTTCTTATGACTTATATACACTTAGCCTAACTTAACTAAGCAGAGCCTGGCCCGGTTGGAAATCTCTTAACTTTGTAAACACAATAACTACATGTACAATACCGTAAAGGGCCCTGCTGAGGACTCTGCTGTGGGTTTGGAGCTATACACACTACAGCTACCTTAGCCTAGGACTGTGAGGAGTTCATTCTCCAGGAACAGGCAGGTCCTCTGCCTCAAATTTGGTCTATGCCTGGTCATCCCCCTTCCTATCACTTCTGTTTTAACACCTACTGTACTACATCATTATATCTTTTAAGAATAGGTATAAAAATATATTTAAAAAAAGAGGTTTCCCTGTATATTATTCCAAATCTTTCTGCATGCTCCATGTATTGAATCCTCTTCTTTCACTGACCTCTTATGAATTTTGACTTGTTATGGTATTATTTTTACTTGTCACATATTTAGAACATTTAGCATGACTTAAAACTGTTTCCATAGCATTTTAAAATTTAATTGTTATGTTAAAATTTCAAATACACATGTCATATTTCTATATGTTAAATCTGCAGAATGACATCAGCTGTATTGATGAACTGATTTGCTGTATTTTGATTGTATGTTAACACTTTAAAGGAGCCATCACCTAAGTGACGCTATAGGAGCCATCAGGTCTGTAAGACCGGTAGAGTAATTTTTTTTTTTTAACTCTAAAATATTCAAACTTCTTACTCAAATGGATTTGTAATGATCAGATAATTGAATAAAACAATCTTTTCAAACATGAAAATTTATTTAAATGCATGTTAACAACTATTAAAAACAAAATATGTGAACTAAGTATTAAAATTCATGGGTTTTAAATATATTTACATGTCAATGTCCAATATTGTTATTCTTTGTATGGAGATAATGTTTATATTATATGTAATTGGTTTTAAGATAAGTTCACTTTTTTAATTACTAATCTAAAAACACTATAATAACATCTAAAATCTAAACAATCTAAAAAACTAAACAAAATAAACTAATCTGAAAACACTTATATTTAACATTTTAATAAAAAAAGTAAAAGAATTAAAATTCTTCTACAAAATAAAGTCAACAGTTGACAGTGCAATCTTCTCTTTCAGACACATTCAGGCGCGCAGCCAGTGCAGACTTTACGGCTACATTCCAGACAAATGGCTTGTAGACATCGAATGCATCTGTACTGGGTCTTCCTTTCTCTGGCAGATGGGCATTTACTGCATGTTTTTCTCTTCTCCATCTTGTCACAAGGGATTCCAGGTTCTCTTGCTGGAGCTTCATCGTCAGGGTATAATATTGTCTTGATCGATGTTTTCACTGTGCGCCGTAGATTAGGGATTTCTAATCTTCTTCGAAGATGTTGTGTCACCAAATCCATGGCAAGATCCTTCACGAACTGAAATCTGGTTATCATCGGTGAGCCAGTGTAGGACATATAGAGGATGTAGCTGTTTGTAGATGCAATATTTAACATTCTATAAAAAACTGCGAGCGGCCAACGCCTTGTTCTACGACTAGAAGAATACACTGCGCATTTCATATCTAATATGTCGACACCACATTTAGTTTTGTTGTAGCAGCAAATTATTTCCGGTTTTTTCTTCTCCTCGTCCATTGTTTTACTGTGGTGCATTGTCGATATCAATATTACTGCTTTGTTGGGTTTAGGGACAAAGGAGACAAGTGTTTTTTCCCCATTGAACCCAAACAATGCAGAGCCGACTGGTCTAGTAGGTCCTGGTTGGAACTCGGGAGGGATCTCTCTTTTGTTTCTTTTCAGAGTACCTACATAGGTTAGACCTCTTTGTTTCAGTTGATCAGTGACCTCAACACTAGAAAACCAGTTATCACCAGTGATATTTTTGTTTGTTCCTATAACAGGCTGGCACAGGCGCAGCACAGACTGAGTAGGGATGAGAAGTTTTCTTTCTTCAGGCAATAGGCCCACCCCATCACTTTTTTTCCCGGTGTAAATGTACGCATTGTATAAATACGATGTTTTGGCATCAGTGAGGCACATAATTTTTACACCATACTTTTTTGGTTTTTTTGGCATAAAAACCTTTAAAGGACATCTGCCCCGGAACGGAACTAACATTTCGTCTACAGTTAGGTAGCTTGATACACAATATTGGTCTTGAGAGTTTGCCACCAGTTTCAGAAATAAACCAGATATGGGAGCGGCTTTGTCTCGGATTCTACGTGTGTCTCTTGTTGCCATCTCATCAAAACGCAAACATGCCAGTAGAGTAAGATATCTCTTTTTAGTAAAAGTTGCTGTGTATATAGGTCTTGATGTAGCATCTGCTGAAAATATAGAGTTCATATCTTCGTCATTACCTTTCAAAATTGAAGAAAATAACAGCAGGCCTAATAGAGCCTTCATTTCAATTTCATCAGTTTCTCTGTACGTACTGCTATTAGTAGTTGGCCCCAATCTCTCTTTTACCGATGCAAGCTTTATATTAGTGTTAGTTACTATTGTATTAATCATGCTATGGTCGAATAGGAGCTCAAAAACTTCTAATTTATCAGGCTTATATCCTAAGGCTCTTGCTCTCCCTCGGAGACCAGGTAATCCACCCCTAACGATATTGTGTGCGGGTATCCTAACATTTTGATTAGGCTCTGAACTGCTCCATTGAAAGCCTGGATAATTTTTTTTTACGTTGGGTTTTCCAAAATAAAACTCAGGCTCATTCTCACGATTCACAGGAATATCAGCCTCTATGTTATCATCTAAATAATTTTCATCATCACCTGAGCTGGAATCAGTAGATGAGTGGCCTTCGTCATTGGGTAGAACATAGTCGGGGTCCTCATCTGAATCATCAACAGGATCGTCGGGATCACTCTCTTCATCGGGCACTTCATCATTTAACATGAGTTGAATCCGTCGCTCATAATCTCGATCGTTTGTTGACACACCTCGGCTAGTTGATGGATTGTTCATCTTTCACTTTTGCACTAACGGAGCTATCCGGTATGAGAAGCCTATATGTCACTACGCACTAATGGAGCTATCCGGCATGTGAGACCGGTACGTTTTGTGAAATCGACACACTATTGATGCAAGCTGAGAGCAGACTGAACGCAATATAGTGGAGGGGATAGGGGAGTAGTAGGGGGGCAGCTACTGAAAGAGTCGGTGACCTAGCTCAACCAGGGTTGCCACACCAATATTTCAAAAAACTCTACCGGCCCCTGAGACCGGTAGCTCCATTAAAGTGTTAAATAATTTTGAGTTTTGCAAATGTCATACCATAAAAGACTGCAATTTAGCTTAAAATATGAATAATCAAGATAGGTTGGAAACATTTTTAATTAACTACATATTTTGTGAAGGTGTGAACAGTTTTGTATGCTGATCACAAGACTAAAAGCACAACCTAAAATTACAGGTATTAGTGAAATGGATTGTACCAACAAAATAACTGAAGTAGCCCTGCCTCCAAAATGGAATTAGTTAATCACTAAGTGGAGAGTAAATGAAATAACTGGCAATAATTCACTAAATAAAATATAAAAAAAGCTATTCTCACAATACTTTTAGTATAGAAATCATTTCAAGGCCAAATATATTTAAAGTGTTTCAAAAGATGTTTCACATAAAGAGAAAAAAGAAATATCTCAATCACATAAAAAAATCTCTATTGTGACAGTAAAGCACTGGATATAATAGTGTCAAAAGAAACAATTATTGATATAACTCAAATTAGTCTGCCAGGCATGAAAGGTAGTTCCCAACGCTGTAATGGCAAGGAATATGTAAGAATTTCATCACGCCATTTCCAAACACTCAAAGTCTGTCTGAAGTTTTGAGTGGTCAGGCCTGATTCCATTGTTGATAAGAGCTTCTTTTGTGAGGGAGAGGTTTGAGCTAATGATTATATTGTATTGGTGTAGATTGGATTTAAGAGTAAAAAGGGAAAGATTTGTATGAACAAACAAACTGTGGACAGAATATAAACTGAAGGAAATGTAAGAATAATAATATATTTTTTAAAGAATTCTACAAGAGAGTCTACAAGAGCCCAATTCCATTGTACGTGTGTATGGGGTGTGTGATACATTTAAAGGTGGGCCTGTGAAATACGACTAACTAAACACCCAGTTTGATTATATAATGAATATGAAACATGTAGAAGTATTATCGCAAACATAATGCCCGCACACCCATACACGTACAGTGGTGATGACCCACACACCCACCCATACACGTAAAGTGGTGATGACCCACCCGCCCACCCATACACGTACAGTGGTGATGACCCACCCGGCCACACGTACACGTACAGTGGTGATGACCCACTCGCCCACCCATACACGTACGGTGGTATTCAATTAACAATCTATAGAATAAATATTGTTCTATTGGCATGTTTTTTAAGTTTAAAAACTAAACCGATCATTTTACTCTCGTGATTCCAGACTTCAACTACATAAGTCATTAACGGAAAAGGTATTCCATAATAGGTCACTTGCTGCAAATTTGGAAAGGCTCATGAGGGAAAATATTCTAAAACTCAGCCACTGACAAACAGTATTCAAGTAGGAATTAAATTTCAAGGGCTTGTCAACACTCACTCTCAAAAGCCTAACAACTCTACTTGGCTCAATTTCATCTTCACCAATAACAATCACAAGATGATTGTTATTTTTGAAACTATTTATTTGGAAGGTAATTACACTATTAACAGTCCTTACACTATTAAATATCAAGTTATTTTTCATGAATGAAGAGTGAATTGGTTTACTATTATCAAGGTTAGTTCAATGATAGAACTGACCTTGAAGATAATAATAACTTGTTAGAAAATAATAACTTTTTAGCTCCGGAGCAGTTTGGTTTTAGAAGAGGGATGAGTACTATGACTGCATTATCCAAGTTTATTGATGAAGTGTCGGGTGCCTTGGATGGATCTCAGAGCACACTTGGTGTGTTTTGTGATCTGTCTAAGGCCTTCGACTGTGTTAGTCATGAGATACTCATAAAAAAGTTGAACAGATACAAATTTTCAAACTCCTCTATATCCTGGATACAATCCTACATATCAAATCGCCATCAAAGAACCGTTATTTGTAGGAACAATGTTAAATATAAATCAGAGTGGGAGCTGCTAAAAGTAGGTGTGCCACAAGGTTCAATTTTGGGGCCTCTTTTATTCTTACTATATGTTAACGACCTCCCTTCTAACGTATCAAACAATCTTATACTATATGCAGATGATACGACTGCAGTTATCAAATCTAGGAATAACGAAGAACTTAAGATGAAATTAGGTGAAGCCATAACTGAACTAAGGAATTGGTTTGAAGTAAATGGATTGAAACTAAACCAAGAAAAAACACAGTTGGTTAAATTCTGCACCCCACAGTCTAGAAATAATTTTTTTAATAAATTACAACTAGATCAACTAGATCAGGAATTTTCTATTAGTAATACCACTAAATTTTTGGGGTTGGACCTTGACTCACATTTAAACTGGGGTATATGCAATGAAACAGTTTAAAAAAAATTAAATTCAGCATGTTTTCAGATGCTTATTTTGAGACGTTCAATAGATTTAAAAACCCGTTTGATAATATATTATGCATATTTTTATCCTGTTTTGCAATATGGTATAGAGTTCTGGGGGTTTTCATCAAATATAGATAAAATCCTAAGAACCCAAAAAAAATTCCTTAGAATAATGACATTTTCATCCTGGAAAGCCTCATGCAAACAAATCTTTTGTGACCTTAGCATTTTGACTGTCCCCAGTTTAATAATTTTCAAAACACTACTATCAGTGCAATCAAATTACGAAACCCTTTATAATGAAAACAGTCAGCATGAATACAACACTAGGTTTAAAAATAATTTTCAGTATCCCAGACATAATTTGAAACTGGTTGAAAAAATACCATCTTACATGGGAAGAAAGTTTTTCAATAAATTACCATCTGATATTAAGGCATCAATTTGCTCAAATGCATTCAAAAATAATGTTAAGAATCTTTTACTACATAAAGCATACTACAAAATTAATGAGTTCTTGGATGATGTTTTTTGATTTTATTGCTGTGTTATTTTTCTCTTGTTCTGTATTTCTATGTTAAATTGGGACTGAAGTTTTTAGTCATTAACAGGATCATTCAGTTCTTGGTTTGGCCATATAGGATTGTTATGTAGATATAAGTAAAATTGTACTATATTGACAATGTCATCTGTTTCATAGCTGCGCTATTATTATGGAAACGTTTTGTGACAATAAAGATTTATTTATTTATTTATTTAATGCGGGGCAGTTATTGAGGGTGAAGTACCATTGGCAAAAAGGTAGAGTCTTGAATTTCGGACACTATCAGGAAGATCACTTATATAAAGGAAGAGCACTGGAATCAGCACTGAACCCTGAGGTACCCCACTTAAAACAGTTGAAAGAGAGAATTGACCCTCTTCATTCAGCTCACCTCTCTCTGGCTCACGCTCTCACTCACCTGCAGAAAGTGCCGGTGGCACAGAAAATTTGTACAACATGTGATTCTTTTGTATTTGTTTACTACTACTGTGGTGTTAGTGGACTTGTCTTTCGAGGTAAGTTTGCTGATGCCCTCCCTACCTCTCCTATAATACTAATAATCAATTATAATGAAAAACAGATATTGTGTGTGGAGCCAATTTTATTATATAACCTTTTAGTAAGGATTAAAAATGTGTTTTTCCTATTTATAATTTAAATATGTGAGGAAGCACTCTTACAAAATCACTGTAGTTAGAATGGGGCTTTTTTTATTGTAATCTGTAGTGTTATTTTAATGAAATATGTTCTGTCTCATATTACACTCATGCACTTATGAATGATTTTCATAAAGGCAAATTTTAATTGCATATAAAATTGCTTTATTGATGTAAAGACTATGTACTAGAAAACTATTTAGATTTAAACAATTAATTTGGATAGAATTATTGTACTTCAGATATTCATAGCTAATTCTAATTGCTCTGTTTTGAAATATTAAAATCTTAATGAAAATCATGCAGAAAATCGGTGCCCTCAGCAGCCATCCCCGCCCCAAACTGTGTGTTTGTCCTATATATACTAATATCACAGGTAATAAGTGCGTGGGTATTTGTTTGATATATATGTTTTAACTCAAATTTATCGCAAAATGTTACATTAATCTAAGTACCAATATACTAGCCCTTATTTTTCTCTCAACACAAAATTTACATCTGTGTTCCAATCAATATACTCATTAAGGTCTCATCAGATTGTAATTTTATAACTGTCTAATTAACATCTCATACAAAACAATACTAAGGATGATTACATTCCTGATTAATCTATAATGACATAAAATGAAATAATTTTTGGACAAATTCACAGTTAATTTATTTTGTGTGAAACCCTCTTTAAGTCTTTCCAGTTCTATTAGAATTTATTTTCAATATCCTTTTCAGATGTTCCTACTTTAGATTAATACCAACGGGAAACAAAAAATTGTTTTTAGAAAACTCAGATAGACTATTTATATAATAATATAAGACTATTATTATAACCTTGCTCTGAGATGTGTGCATTGCACAGGCTCTCACCAATATTCTTATTGTCGAAAAGCCGTGGAGTGCTATAAAGTATGCCCTCAGCATCCAACACCCCCCCCCCCACAAATTTAGAGGTTGTTCGTTTATAAAGACCTATAAAGTTGACGTTCTCTCACCTCCTGTCTGTCATCAGAGCCACAAGCCCTATCACCAGTGATTAACTAAGTATAAAGGTAGGGCACTCCCGTGTTTTACATCAATGGCACAAAAAATCATTAAATCAGCTTCTACTTAAGGGGAGACATCCCTAATTATCATCAAATCAACATACAGAGAATCATTTATGAAATCAAATTCACAACTGAGGGACCCCACTAGCCCCCATAATCAAAGGAAGTGTGGTAGCGGTCACTAAGCTGGCAGGTGGAAGACTGAGAATCAGCCCTGGAGACGTAGTAATCCAAATACCTGGCCTCCAAGAAACTGGATTACAGAAATGTCCCGAGTTCAGGGGGTGCTCGTTTTTTCAGACCATCTTTAGTTAGTTGAGTGTCCCAGCGAAGACAGGTATCAATAATTGCCATGCCTCTGTTGACAATCTCTATATGTCTAGCCGCAGAACTCATTTCCAATTATTACATTACCTCCTACAATGTACATGAACACTTGTTTAGGTAAACTTGAAAAAGAAACAACTAAAATAATAAAGTGAAATTTAATTTGAACACACAAATCAGTTTGAAATGATTTACTTATTATTTATTCTTAGTAGCAGAGACTATTTAATGAAATGAATATTTAATACTTTAAACGTTGGTCTGTTACAACATGTAACATTTGGAATCATGTACAGACTATATAATAACTGATATCAATAACATTTTATTGCAACTATTAAATAAATGATACGTTTCTTTCTTCTTGAGGTATGGCCTTATAAATGATTATTATGTTTGGCCTGTGCTACCAACAGTTGTGAACAACCACGTTACTTTTCCACAGTTACAGATACCTGTCTTTGCTTGACTTGTTCTAGTTTTTACGCAGAACATCCCTCTCACAAAAAGTCATCAGTTCATTATTCAACTTACTCTCAAGTTACTTTCCTTAATGACATCTCCTTCAATTCACCAACTTTTTAATGGAAATTAAGAACACATTCACTCCATTACTTACTTAAATAAGTTAAAGAGTTAAAGAGGAATTTTATGGTTGGCTATTAGAAACCCATTTTTATGGTATTGAAGAATTTTTAAACTAAAAAAATGATATTTCAACAATATGGACATAGTTTTACAATTTAATATTGTGTATTCCAATAACTTATGTTCTATATTTAAATGAGACTTTGCTGTTAGCCGTAAAACTGACATTGTCAACAATTGTATAATCCATAAAACAAATAAATCTTTCTTATTCGTCTTAATTGTTTCTTGTTCTACACAATAAAAAAGTGTCAGGACTTCTAGCCTAGGTTAGAAACAACGCTTGTTCGAATCCAGCCTGGACTTGAAGTTATCAGTAGTTCAATTTATACGACACTGGATCCCCTTCCTCTGACTGAATAAGTTCCGCACAGATCAGTGGTCTAATAGTCTTTGGGTAATGAGGAGAGTAAGGTTAAGAAAAAGATAAATACCTCCCCAGACGTTATATATACGTTTCAGTCCTTCTCCGGAATGCTAATGGGGTCTTACAACATTATGTTGAACAGTAATATACTTTGCATGCCATGCGAATCAGTAGAATTTATAATAGTCTTCTTGGTTATAAAATAAATATTCTATATGTTTGATTGTAATGTTAAAAAATTTGTTATATATGTGGAAATATTAAAATATAACTGTTTTTGAACAAATTAATACATGATTTATTTGAAGATCTTCGATTTAAATACTATCCTAGAGCTATTTTTGTAATTTATACAAGCATTTAGTTTTTATGGATTCAGTGTCTGAAATTTATATGGCATTTATAAGGTATAAATCATGCCATAGTAGTATGATAGAATATTTTCAGATTTGACAATTTTGAAAATAAAAAAAAATATTCTATCGATTATTTTATTTATTTTTTTTTTTTAACTAGTTGCAGGATATCATGAGTTGGAATCCAACAGCAGCTGTAACTTTTTCCTTTATAGCGGCAATGGTTTGTGGGATAGGGCCCACCATCAAGAAATAGTGTCTGACATAATAGGGTGTGGAAGTTGACGGCATCAGTATTTCTATTATAGTTGCATGGAACAGCGTGTATTTTGATACAGTACTTTTTACTTTAGTGGAGGATGAGGACATGAGTTTTACAAACGTTTGAAAGGGTTGTAATATGTTAGTTTAATAGGTTATAAATAGGACAAATGAACAGTTTATTATGTATTAAAAGGCAATAGGACATATGGATAAGTGAAATAACTGACTTATGCAATTTAATTATACATTAAAATATTAAAAAGATGTGAGGAATAGGGTTCTAAGTGTTGAGGGTATTGTGAGTAAGAGTGTTCCTTGTTACTTTGTTTTGTAAATTGTTGGCAGCTATTTTATTTTAATTTTCTCTCGTTTATTATCTGGTTCTATTTTGGAGGTAGGGCTGGTTCAGTAATTTTGTTGATGAAATCTGCTTCCCCAGTGAGAGTATGCATTGTCGGCACTGGTGGCGTAGTGCTGTAACTCAGCTACTTGGAGACAAAGTGTTGAGGAGATTGTATGCGATAGGTTTTACTATATGCCATCGACGTCGACACAACTAGAGAAGTCTGAGGTGCTCGTGTTGGTTGATGGTCAAGGTTCAGATGCTGTGTAGGGGAGAGATCTGAGTGTCAGGCTTGTCAGTTAGCTGAAAATCAGACCAATACTATGTGGTTTGGACTCCACGTAAAGCTGTAGATCCCTTAGTTGTATTGGGCCACTAATAAATGGCTCTTTCTGAGAAACATTCAACCAAAGTTAGTAACAATGACTACACTCATTTATGTACACTCATCACACTCACCTGCCCCTCATATCTGCCCACACTATATCTTGTTGATCGGCGTCTTAATAATGAATATAACAAATTTTTAATATTACAATCAAACATATGGAATATTTATTTTATAATCAAGAAGACTATTATGCTTTCTGCAAGAATAAATCAATTTTAAAATAGATTTAAAAAATTAAATATAAAATTGCTAATCATTAAAATAAGTGACTACAAAAATTGTATACTTTATGTAAAAACAATTAATTGGAATTGTATCAATAAGCAATTTACAAGTATTTAAATTTTAATTAAATAAACAATATGTATGTTTCTTCATAAAGCCACCATAACAATTAATTATTGGTAATTTTAGAAAGTTAATAACAAAGTGGAGTAAAATATTAAAATAATTTGCCAGTATTAACTCCATCTCAACTGTACTACAACAATTAGGTTTAAATGCTATGGAAACAGATATAAGTTCTGATAAATGTTCAAATTGTGCCAGGTCAAAGTGAATACTTAAAGTTCAAAAGTGGTCATAGAAAAAAGAGGATTGAAGAAATGAAGTGATTCAGAAGGCTTTGGAATAATATACAGGGAAACCTCCTTTTTATATATATTTATTCTTAAGAAAAATACTGATTTTATCATAAAGTAGGAGTTAAACAGCAGTGATAGGAAGGGGGATGACCATATTGGAGGCAGAGGACCTGCCTGGTCCTGGAGAATGAACTCCTCACAGTCCTAGGCTAAGGTAGCTGTAGTGTGTATAGCTCCAAACCCACAGCAGAGTCCTCAGCAGGGCCCTTTACGGTATTGTACATGTAGTTATTGTGTTTACAATGTTAGGAGATTTCCAACCGGGCCAGGCTCTGCTTAGTTAAGTTAGGCTAAGTATATAAGTTATAAGATACTAAGTGGGCAGGAGAGGACCTGACAAGAATCCGAAACGTAAGTCCGACTTGATGGGCAGTAGTAGTGAGTCGGGTCCCTAGGCTAAGTCACAGAATAAGATAGTTCTTAGTTGCTCTGACCTATCACTGCATAGTCTATGAAATATTGTTATATTGTAGTTAGTTATTATGTTATTAACACACTATTTGAAAGTTGTTCCAGATACTTCTATTCCAATATGTTTGGGTTAAAAATTGTTATTGAAAGAGGAAAAATTAAGAGTCTTTGAGTTAAAAATCTCAAAGATATTGAGAATATATTGAAGCTATTATATATTCAAGAATTTGCAGACATATCGATTGTAACAAATGTAATGGAGATATCTAGAATCCTTGAAGATGAATCAGGACTGCTGTGATTCTTGTAATTTTGCTGATGGTATAATAATGGGATATAATGAAGATATCAAGAATCATTGAAGAATAATCAGGACTGCTGTGATTTTTATAACTGTGCAGAGTTTACCTACTTCAATAAATTATTCTACAAATTAAATTATGTTTTACTTTCCTGTACTATTAAAAGTAATTTTTCGCTAGTGTAAGCAGCTGCCTGAATTGAAATTCTTAAATACAAGTTTGTGTATTTACCTGTTATGCTTTTAACTAAGACCATCCAAATTAAAATTAGAATTGATTTTAAGATGACAAATTAGAAATGGATCAGACTTAGAAATTAGATTATATATAATTAGAAAGGAAAGTATTAGAGCTTCCCTCACTGATAATATCAACCCCTGACATATACATCTGCAAAGAAGGTTGTATCTTATTTAAAGAACAAATTTTGGACATGAGAATCTATTCTAATAATTGGCAGTTCATTAAGGTAAGATTTATTTTAATTTTAACGAATGTCTATGCTTGTACTATCATGGATACTAAAGCAAATTCAAATTGCCAACTAGCCAGTTAACTTCTCTCAATAAGTAATTTTGTATGGCTAGAACTCTACTCACTCATGACAAAATATTAACACCAAACAATTTGAGCTTTCTAGACTTATCAGGTAGTTCTAGACTTATGCCGGCGTGGTGGCTCAGTGGATAAGGCTTCGGACTGCGGAGGGCAAGGTCCAAGGTTCGAATCCCCACTGAGCCAACGGTCGGTACTTCACTCGTTGAATAAGGTTGACGCACAGGCCTGTAGGCCCATGTCAACTGGCGAGTGAAGTTTATATAAAAAAAAAAAAAATAGTTTTATTTGTGAATATGAAGAGAATCTTAGAAACCCCCCCCCCCCCACCATATAAAAGGGATGAGGTAAATTAAAAAATAAAAACTAATAATATAATAAATGAGACATATTAAATGTTAGATTATAGAATATGCACCATAGAACTATAAACATGGAAGGCTGAGTCAAGCGGCTTGAGGTAGGCGGAAACGAGTCTGCTACTTTGACCGTGCACCAACCCTATGTATTACTGATAGCTGAACAGCGATTGTCATTTCAATGTCGGGTAAGCCTGTTTTCTATTGTTTTGCCGTTATTTTTGTTAATTTTATTATTATTTCTTAAATTATTTATATTTCTAAACCAAGACCGTTTTACTCTGATGCACTTGTTAAGATGCTAACATATTGCGTTGCATACAACTGCAAGAACTTCTTTAATAAGAAGTCTGGTTTATCTTCACATAAGTAACTATAAGAGCATTTTTTACTATCACTTGCCTGTCATTTTAATAAGTAATCCGAAGGTTAGTCCAAACCTGAAGGTAATTAAAATAAATAATTTAGTTTTCATTAATACGGTAACACTGAATTGGTATAGTAATACTGCTCCACATGAAATTTGTTATATCACTTTTTAAAAGTATACTATTTTTTTTTTTTTAGAATTTCTCAGTAAGTTGATTCATGTTCAATTTCATGAGTCATTTGTAATTAATTTTGTTCCCATAGTTCCGTTTAAAATCACTGTAAATTGTTCCAGATCTTTCTTTTTCTTATAAAAATTACTACGCAACATAATATCAATTTAAAGGAACTATATCTGTGGATGATCAATTATTACACTAATTACAGTAAATACTAAATTTATACTAATCTGCTTTTAAATAATATGCCTACAGAAAGTAACTATTGATTTTGGTGAGCATCAACAAAGTTCAGTATTAAGCTCTCAATCACGTTGTAAAGTGTTAAATACAATTTCTGAAGATGTTCCTAATTTATCAAACAGCAGTAATTATTAAAAAAACAATATACTACACTATATTAGTGAGTTTGTAGTAAAAAGGGTGGTTAGGAAACATGAAATGTATTGTATGTACCAAAGTACACCAAAAGTCACGAAGTGAATGTGTTCAGTCACACAGCATTTTCACATCAATGGTTTCAAGAGGAAATCTTGTTAATGCATCTGACAATGTTTTTAAATTAATTATTTGTATTTGAATAGTTTGTTTTTATACAATAAAGACAACCTAAATTTTTGTACCAAGAAATATGTATGAGAAACCTCCCATGCACTTAAAAGGAAATTTGTTTAAAAATCACCTTTTCTTTTATAAGTCATTAGAAGAGCGTACAGTTACAATTATTCTAATAAAACAAAATAAGTATTTTATTCTTTAAAACTGCATTTTTTTGCTTAGGAAAGTGAAAAGACCAATTTTATAAATAAAGGAAAGCTTGGCAAACGCCAAGAACGAAACAAAATTGTTTTGTTCGAAAATTTGTAATTTAAATATGATAATATTACATTTATAATAGACTGTTTAAAACTCTCTATGTTTATTAATTTTACAAAATATATAAACCTCATCATCATAAGCTACAATTTAAAATGCCTAGCTAGGATTGCATACCAATAAAATGAATGAATGCAAAGAATTGACAAAGCAATAGACTGACATTGCAGATAGTGATACTGTGCTGGCAGAGTCAACTACATTGCGGGTGGGGTAGTTAGTGGCGGTCGGCTCGCTCCACACTACATGCTGTCAGCGTTCCATGTTAATAGTTCTATGATATGCACATCTTCTTATACAGTATACATACCTTGGCATCTCCACTTCCATCGTCAGACGAGTTTGGCTTATTAAAAACACTAACAAATTTCGCTAAATGTTCAAAATGCTTTGTCATTTCTGTTGCAAGGATCATGTCTATTATACTCTGTCTTGCTACCTTGTAGGTGTCTCGTTCTAAACCTGTAATGTATTAATCATTTCAAGAATTAGTAAAAACATAAATTCAATTGATTAGTAATTAAAACACAAGCAATGACTATAAATTAGAAGATTGTCTGTCATATAGGTACCTACTGTGAAAACAGTATTCTTGTTTAGTAAATTTATTTCATGTTCGGTTTTCACAGTTAGTGCCTCTCTTTCTCCTCTATCTTCATCCCTCTGTCTATATCTCTCCAGAACAAGCTGAAGTGACCAATAGCTGAGCTAACAGTATGCTAAACAGTCATCCGAGTGCTCACTTAAAACCAATCACAGTTAGTAGTACAGGCAAGCTAATGCATTGCACGTTTTTACCGTTTCCAAACAATAATATCTAAACATATTTTCTATATTGCACAGAAAAACGTTGAGATGTGTCTATTTGATAAAAATAAATTAGCATAAACTCATTCAGTCCACAGTGTAAGATAGAAATGCTATTTAACAATAATACAAAAAAATTCAAATAGAAAAAGTGGAAGTATACGTGACTACCAATGTTTGATGCATGATAGGTGTGTGCATGATAACTAATAATAACATAACGCTAATAAAATGGGGTCAACCAATTGGAAGACAGGGCAAGTGATGAGTGGTCAGTGACAATAAGGAAGTGGTGTGGGCAGTTGAAGTTAGTTTTGGCAAGCGTGAAGATAGAGAAGCATGGAAGTGATGGCCGGAGTAGAAAGTCACTCGAAACTACCACACAAGAAAGACCAAGCATTTATAAATTTGTATAATTCAATAATGTTCGGAAGTGTTTCTAAATTTGTATAGTTCTATAATGTAACATCATGTTTTAAAATAATTACTAATTTCGTTATCTGCCTGAGGGCGATTTAATAAGTGGAATGGAATGATCCTAAAATATAAATATTTTGATAATTTGTCTAATAGTAATTAACTTATGTTTGATTACTCTTTTGTGAAATAATAAAGGGAAAATTATCATTTGAAATATATCGTGTCAATGTCCTGTTTTAAATATTATATTATAGTCGTCTTCTTGAGAATGAATCTCTTGATTTAAACAATCTGCAGTTAAGTATGTAACAATAAATGAACATCCTGTTTTAGATATTGAACTCATTGAGAGTACCTTCCTCACTATGCTAAGACCTTACACTCAAGGAAAAATCTAACGTTAAATTTGCCTCTAGATAACTTATCCAATTTTATAATAATTCTTACTATTGAATTTAATTTATATCTTACAACAGGATTCTGTCAACATTAATGTAATTCTGTAACACTGGCATAATTCTATTAACTAGTTTTTAAATTCTTCAAATTTGTGAATCTATTGTTTGAATACTGGTGTAACAGGATCTGTAACTTTTTCAACAGTAAAGATGTTCATATCAAGAGTATAAACCAAAATAATTCTTCCGCACATTACCTAGGCCTACTGTTTAGCTTTACATGTTTAAACTAGGGGACACCTCTGCATGCTTTGTGTGCCAACCCCACTCGCTACGCTTATGGGGAAAGCTCTGCCCTAACAGGATTGTAGTGGGAAGAAATTAAATTTGGGTGAATAAATAAAGCTAAAAGGAATAGAACTTAAATACATGAGAGCAATGACAATTGATTATAGATTTTACCAGAATATTGCTACTAATGAAACATTTTAATACTTAAATATAATATTGCCAGATTTTTAACACAACTTTGAAACTATAAAATTCAAAAGTAATATTTTAGATGAACATTACATCAGTGGTTCATTCATGACTTTTTAATTATTGTCGAATTAGAAATATTATACCTTTGAATATATTAACTCTATCATCTCGAAGTGTCAGTTTGAATGTGAGAGCGGCATGGTGAGACTCTAAAACACTGACGTCATTGTACAGAATTGCAAGCTCATTGCTGGAGTTGGCCAGGAATGCACTGGAAAAGAACCACACATTTTACTATCACAATACTTGATTTTTATTATATCTGAAGTATTATGAAAAAGTAAAAACTACTAAAACTACCATAACAGCCAATAAAAGTGTTATTCAAGGTTAAAAAAAAAAAAAAAAAAATGGAAATGCTTCTTCAACTTTTGTATGACTTTACTTTTAACCCTTTTCAGTAGGAACACTGTTTTAAGGTTTGTACTCTCCAGTCGGATATGCCACTATTGTGGCTCGACATGGTTCCGTGGCAACTCGATCATCAAACTTACCACTTTGTCCCGCGAGGTCGGAGAGGCCACTTTCGTGGCAATGGCCGCTTCGCCGTCAGCTCGGCATACAAACTCCCGCTGTGCATTGCCATGTCGGAAGCTTTTATTGCGTATCTATTACATTTAGAGTCACCCAAAGTTTTTATTTAATTAAAAAACCAAATATGGATATAAAAACATTATAAAAATTTATTTAACATCTCTAATACATAATGGTTCAATATTTTACTTTATTTGTATTAGTTCAATTACATTGTTCATGAAAAATAACACTGAAAATGCAACAAATAATGCATCGAAAAATACATACTTTTTAAATGTTATTTTTTAGGGGAAAAAATGTTCAAACTGCAATTTTAAAACTTTTATAACATCTTAATATATGTAATATGCTAATTGTTTGCTTAAATTTGTATTTCTATTATAATAAAATACTGTATTATGAAAAAATACATTGATAATGCAACAAATAATACATTGAAAAATACATACTGTTTTAATGTTTAAATGTCGCTAACTGCGTAAAAAAGTGAGTTTTTCGTAACCATGATGATGTAGAAGATTTAACTTTTAGAAGTGAAGCCATACAAAAGTTGTGAAAGAGTTTCCATTTTTTTTTCACCTTGTATGTTGAATAAAATTTATTGGGTACTATTAATAAAGTATGACACTTTTTGAGATAGAACCTTTTTGAGACAGCTTTAGTCATCAAGAACAATTTCGTAAAGCGAAGTAAAAAAAATTTTGCAAAAATAGGTAAGGGTGTTTAAATCAACTTCTCAGACAGATGTCTTACAAAGAATACCATATTACTCATAGTCACCAAGCAGTATTCTGCAAGGAGCAATTCCTACAGATTTGTTCTTGTAACGATAAAAATTTAACAATTAGTAATTTTATATTTTTGATCAAGTGTGATTGAGAAGAGAATATCTGTTGGTTGGTTTTTTGCAGAGTTTTGCCCATCGGACGACCTGGAACATGGATGTTGGCGCACCTTTGAAATTTCTTAAAATTTGTACTGCCGTGTTCCCAAACTTGATTGGTGGAGAAGGTTATACATTTCTTTGTAAAGTTGTGTTCCGAGTATTGCTGACTGCTGGCTGAAATTTTTTTTAATATGGACCCTATCGCGATGTACATGTTATATAATTTAATGTGTAAGAAACCCAGGACAGGATAGCTGGATATTCAGTAGAAATAGTCTAAGATTTCAGATAGAAGTGTTTCATACATTATGTAATTGCAAGAAGGTAATAATAAATATAATTTTTATCTATTTCTGTATGTCTCAAACTTCCTTCAATAAACTTGAACCTTGAATGCAAGCAACATAAGAAAAGTCGTAAATATTGACCATAGTATGCTGAGTGGCTTAAAATTTTTCCAGTGGAAATTTCGGCATTAATATTAAGGTAATATATTTAAATGACTATAGCTTCATTAAGACAAAATCACTGTTAATGGTTTAGCATAGTTTGTGTATATTCATTTTGTATTTTAAGAGTAACAGAATAGTTATGCCCTTCTACTAGATGTCGGAAACAACTCGAGAGACTATTCAGTTTTGTCATTGTAGTGATTTTCCAGTGGAAAAAATTAAAAAAATATTACCATGTCACACTTTGATTCCAAGAAGAGCAGATACCTACCACAGCCATGTCTCGCAACATAAGGGCGATGCATAAATGCACCCATTACATTCAATGTATTTAAAGCGAACGTGTAACACTTTTGGAATGCTCATTCTTAAATACTCAAATTAAATCAAAATAAACTTTATTCCACAAAAATAAACAGCTCTCTCATACAGTAAAATGGAAAAGATATTCTCCTAAAAGACTACAGATCTGAGCGGGGGGAAGAGCTCAACTCACAGCCTTAAAAGAACTATAAGACTACGACGTAACTTAAAGCAATAAAGAATTATATAGATTATAATAAAGCTAAATAAGATTAATTAATTTGAATTGTATGTATGTATATTTAAAATACATAGCTAATAAATTTGAAAAATTAGAAGGAAATAATTAGGTAATACTACTGGAACCAAAACTAAAAATAATATATTAATGATAAAAATAATATACCAAAACATTCTAAGTCTGCAATTACAGTAAACATTTTAAATTAAATTAAATAGAAAAATGTGTATTAATTAATTATTAAAGTTGAGCCTAACATATGGTGACTGTAATAAGCCTTCTATGGCCTCCCAACCAATATTGTACAGCCAATTTGTGAGTGTTCGTTTATATGTGGCAACACTGCCTCTTTCAGTGGCAGTTATCTCAGCCGGCAAATTTCTGTAAAAAATGTGAGAAAGATAATAAGAGCTATGAAGTTGTAGCCCGTGTTTAAAATTCCTCCAGTGACACGAAATGGTTTGTATTTGTGCATAAATGCTCCCATTTGATTCAAAACAACTAGGAATGTGACATGTTTGTTGCAGAATGCAGAACGTGCTACATAAAACCAGCCTTATGTAACAGCATCATCTAAAGTCATTCACTTATTGTTATTGAAAAATCTGATTAGGGATGACACATTACCAGTGTAAAGTATATTACAAGGCTGAAGAACTAAGGAAGAATACAAATCTTAGCATTTTCAAAATTATCTAAAAATTTCAAAAGAAAAGAAGAGGGAAAAAAATTAGTCAACCATGATCTTGATTGACATGTCATTCTAGACTGTTTGTTTTTTTTATCACCCCTCTTGATTTTCACCCATCCCTGCAGCCTTCTTAATTGTAATCTTCGTTTTCCATTTTGGCTTAAAATCACAACAGATTCAACTATTAACAGTTCTATATTTTATTCATAATAATGCATCATAAATCAAACAGGATTGAAACAGAATAAGCTGTAGTTGCCGTCTTGATCAGCTTTGTCAACTTTTAATTGTTACCACATCTTCATATCTATTGTTTCTTCTTATTTGAAGTTATTTGTTGATGAGACGGCGCCAACTTCCGCAAAGAAAACTTTTATCAAAGAGCTTTATTCAGATTTGGAAATGCGGGTGTGGTAAGTTTATCACACACTGCATTACGGAAAATGTAACTAAAACCCACCGAGTAGTGCTGAAATTATCAGTATTGTTCAAAAATTTCACTAGTACTTTTTTTTTGGGCAGAAGAATTATTTAGATCATCCAAAACTTTCTGCACAAATTAAAACTACGAAAGTCAACAAAATGAAGCATTAACTGAACATCTTTAAAACTGAATGTAAGAAATATGTCACTGAGAAGAATGTTCAAAAAAAGCTTGCTTGTTTTCTCTATAACTACAAGATGCAAACTGGGCAACCTTTGATCTATATAGACAAAATATTAAGAGTTGAGTACTGTTTACTTGGCACGTGCCTTAATTTTTGAACAATGTATATAATTGTAAAATACTAGTGTAAAATTGCTCTCAACAATCTGAATGTTGGTATTTACAACCAAGAAATACTTTAACACTATCCATCGGACACTATGCATAAAATATTTCACCACTTTACACCTATTAGTCACCAACAGGCAAAGAATAGTCACCTTGACTTTCCCGGATGGTCGATATCATGGCAGGCAGCAGCAATAAGACAACAAGCTTCATCCAATTCATCGAGAAGGCGTTTGATCCTTTCCCGTTCCAGGAAACATGCTGTTGACTGTAGTACGTCTGCCGCATGAGAGGAGTTGTGGTACGTGTTTGTGACGTGATAATGACGCTCGATCACTGTCAGCCAGTTGTATAACGTCTTTTCATCACAGCCAAGTGTCTTGTGGACATCAAAGTGCAGAAGAAGATTCATCCCTAGGAATACCAGCGGCCTGTAATATAGAGATGGATCAGGAGTGAAGTCGAGGGAGAATATAATTTCATTATAAGACTCAAGGAAATGTTTTATTTCAATTCTAGATTTGCAGTCAATTTCATGGACACAATTTGTATAATAAATCGTGGATTACAAAATTTATAGTCATATTTCCACTGATCATTATCGTATACTAGCCTATAGCCCTTGCTTTGATACAGGTTATATACACTTGCTTACCATTTCTTCCATGGTTCTCTGTAAACATCAGATAAATATGAAACCTCAGCCTGCTTCAATTCTCATAAATAATAATGTGTCGTATTCTAGAAAATCTTATATGTGTTCCTTATGAGGATGAAAAAAAGCAATCATCTCAGAGTTAGTAGAAATTACATTAAAATTTTAAGAATGAGAACCAAATTAGCTAAGCTTTTGTGTCAGGTTTATGTTTTTAGTATCAGCTGTTTGAAATTTATTATAAAATTAAATTAATACCAGTTCTACTCTTAAGGAAAAAAGGAAAGGTTAAGGGGTTGCTTCTATCACTTAGGAATTGAATTTTGAGAATTCTTTTCTTAGTGGGTAAATAGTGAGTCTTTATGATACAAAAGCTAACTTCCCTCCAAATTTCACAAAAATCTGTTCAATGGTTCTGGAGATTTCGTAATGAGTGAACACACCGTTTTCAGATTATATGCATTAAGATTACTGAATCAGTAAAATTAGCGTTGTTGCATAATAATTCTTTAACAAATTAAATATTGCTTAGTAACCATGTACCTCTTGCCTGTCAGTTCTTCCAGCCTGAAAATATTGAAGTCCCAGAGTAGAGCTGAGTCCAGGAGTTCCTTGATCTGAGGGGAGGCGTTCATTGCAAACACTGCCTTTGCTCCAGGCGGGAGTGCCTGAGCCGCCTTCACAGCTGCCGAGTCGTTGGAACTTCGTCTGGTGGTTGACACAGGAACTGGGCCTTGCTAAAGCATATTTTCTTTCACCATTTACTCTTTACCAACACTTTAACAGACATAATATCATAGTTCTCACTATTTCAAGATGTGATAAAGTAATGGAGATTTAATATTTACAAGTAATTTAATGACAAATAAATTATTGTTATCATCATAAAGCTTAAATGTATAAAAATATTTTAAGACAAACATGGTGGATCTGAAACATTCTTTTAATAAAATGCAAGTGCTTAATTTGATATCAAGGACTGCTAATAAATAAATCTTCTTTTCTTTAACATATTAACTTTGGATAGTAAATAGTGATTACCGCCAACTAAGGGTGGTGGAGGGGAGAAACAAGCGTGGTGGTCAATGCTCGAAACAAACTTAAATTCTCTTATCAATTCTGATTTTCATATGCGTAGCCGATGAAGAGATGTGTGTATGTTTGGGATCGCAGTGATATGTAAAAAGGCTATGGGCAGCTGATATCATGTTCCTGGATCCCTGCGGATATTTCATTAAATGATTTTTTTTTACGAGTTTGCTACACCTGCTGCCATGATGCCTTTCATTCTCCTCAAGGCCAACTATTTTTAAAAAGATGACACAGTTGTCAAGAGCCCCCTTGAATCAGATTTTAGTTGTATCCCATGACTTACTTTTAATTACATATAACCATTGTTCAAATTTAGTATTTTTAAAAATAAAACAAAACCAGTTGGTATTAATCTATTCTCAGGGAAACTAGTCATATTTAGCTTGTAAAGCATGTTAACATTTGAAATACAAATATTATAAATATTGAACATTTTCAAGTGAAATAATATCCAACTGCAAAATGTGGGTGTCAGCTACTGATAAACTTGCTGCCTGGTAATCAAGCAAGGAGGAGAGAGTAAATTGCCACAACTGTTCATATCACACAATGGTTTGGGGATGGGCTTGGTCTTCTGATAGTCATCAGAGTTGCAAGTACTTCCAAAATAAACACCAGATTTTGAAGCTTAACTGTGAGAAAATTATCCACTGAAGAAGACTGTTAAATATCTGAAGTAATTTTAAAATTCTGCAATTATTCTGCCTATAGGCATGATTAAACTCTCATTTTTTGCAGTGATCGTGTTTAAATACGGATTATTCTAAAAGTTGATTAGATTAGCGTCCTAGTATGAATGTTGTATTTTTATTTACAATTACAAATGTCTAGAATCCGATGTTATTATTATATTGTCAAACAATAATAAATACTGCAAATCTCAGCAAATATAAATGTTATAAGTTAAGTTTTATTTTGTACATTGTAATGCCAACATTTAAACAAAGTTAAAACTTGACAGGACATTTTATAGCACAATAATCAACTGGGATTATAATCCAATCTACTATTTGAAACCAAGAAGTATAAATTTTATAAAATCCTGTTACTTACAGTAATGAGAGCACCTATCAGGTCTGAAGTAACAGGATCTTCACACCTGAGATTATCAGCCTTCAGGTGAGAGGAGTAAAGTTCTGTGGTCCGGAGAATGTCTACAACCTGGAAAATATTAGATACATGTCAAAGAAAAGACAATTGAACATTACTAATATAACAGTAATATAACCTAATTAGCTACACTAAAATGAACTAAAAATGTGTATGCTAAATATATTGAAATCGTAAAATACCAGTAATCTAGAGCAAATATAAGAGTATTTTAAGATGATGAAAAGATTAAATATTTAGAACAAGAAAATTAGTTTTGTATGAGTAGAGGAGCTAATATTTGTGATAGAAACAAATAGCCAATTATTAAACCATGAGTAAAACTTTTAAGAATATTAGTAAGAGAAGTATCTAAACAAATTTAGATTTAATACTAATTGCTACATTGAATTTTTCTAAAGATAAGGACCAATAATCTGAAATTGGTGTGATTATTTATGAAGTGACCTATTATATATTTAGTTCTACCATAACAGCAAATATGTGAAAACAACATCTGAACAAGACACATCAATTAATCAGTAATAACAACATTGATAGTGGCAACAAATAAAACAATGAATCAATGTAATAAGAAAAAAAATTAGCTTCTTGTCAGAAATTACTCAAATTATGTGCAGCCGAGTTTGAAGGTTGTTTACTAAGAAACTAAGAGACGTGTGAAAAAAATCATTGTTTCCCCGTTTAACTGTACTTTATGAAATATGCGTTTTAAAAGTTTATTACAAGTTTTAGTAATTTTTATCCTAGTTGGAAAAAAAGGACCGGAATTTTAACTAGTTTTCACTGTACATTACACTGACACCGTTATTACTAAAAAAACCTTTCTATGTATCACATAGAATACCTGGTTGATAGGAAGGTTTCTACAAGTTTCATTATACCGTGTTTAGGATTTCAACTATCTGAGAAAAAATTTCTTATCAATTTCCTGAAACATTGTTTTCTCGGCTTCTAGAGGTCGTATAATTAATTACTTAGTCTTGCTGTGATTCTTATGACATGTACAGTTACGATACATTACTTTCATATGTGTAAATAGATGCAATGATTTTATATTGATTAAATCAATTAGATTCATCAATTTAAAGTCATTTTTAATTTATTTAAGTAGATTTAAAATCACTAAATTTTTACACTTATGAAAGTAATGTATCGTAAATATACATGTCATAAGGATCACAACAAGACAGTGCATAAAATAACATGTTAACTGGGCGACACAAGTGTTGACTAGTTCCAAGATTTTGTCACCCAGTGGAGGTAGATGGTGCCGGCAAATTTTTAAGGAAAAAATCATCAATTTAAGTGATATTCTTCAAACATTAAATATTTTAACTCATGCAAATTATAATGCTTTTTAAGCTTTATAGAAAGTACAAACAAAGGATTCTTTAAAGAATTTATGATTCCAGGTCAAGCACATATAAAGTGATGTGCAGTCAATGCAGAGTGATGTGTATAATGTGCGGGGTGTGGCAAACAAAATGTTCTACAATAAAACGGTTCTGAAATTAATTGTTTGCTTTAAATATTTCAATCTACCTCAGTGAAAATACAAATCAAACTATCTTAACTTAATTAGTTTTTACTAAAGATAAAATAAAACATAAGCTTGGTTTCTCAACAAATTATTCTTACAAATATGTTTAGAAATCACAATATATTAAAAATTCTAAAATTTATAAAACTTTCCTATCAACCATGTATTAAAACATAAATGTGATACATTTACGGTTTTTTTTAGTAATGTCAATGTAATGTACAGTGAAAACTAGTTAAAATCCTGGTACTTTTTTGTTCCAACTAGGATAAATATTATTAAAACTCGTAATTAAATTTAAAAATGCATATTTCTTAATGTACAGTAAAAAAGGAAAAACAAAGGTTTGATTTAATATTTCGTATGTCTTTTAGTTCTTAGTAAACGACATTCAAACTCGGATGCACATAATTTCTGCGCTGACAGTACATATAATTAATTAAGTACTATATACATGTAGAATATTAATATATGTATGCTTTTTTCCATATGGACATCAACCTAGATGGGCTGGACGCTGTGTAACCATTTACCAAAAGACATTCAAAGTACTAACTACGTAGTTTAATGATCTTTGAACAGGCATTTAAAATTATTATAATTTAGTTTCCTTCTGTCCATCTCTCAGGTGACTGAGAACTGTCATCGTTTGTAGGTAGATCACTGAAAACTGTGACCAACGCATTACTTGGCATTAGCCTAGGAATGTTACAAATTTTCAGATACAACATGGTCTCTTGAAATTTAGAAAAGAGGATGCACCGAACTGGTAGTGTTTGTTAAAAGGAATATTTAGAGCTAACTTGCTACTTTGTGCCCAAGAGCAATCTCTCATTGATTTGCTACTTATTATCTCATATTGGTATTTGGACCGATCTACGTCTGAAGATACTGAGCAAAGTAAGATAAACAGTAGTACACCTTTAACTATGAAAGATTGTATTTTATCGATTCAGAGCTGAACTGAATGTAAGTGAAGCCACCACTTTCCTAATATTATGTGGACTATTAGGTCTTAATCGCCAGCCTGATATAATTGCCGGTATTTTTATTAATGTCACATCACGAATTGTGTTCCATTGCACTAAATGTGCTAACTGTGAAGATTTCGGTGCTAAGGTACATGCCGTTCAGAAACATGCTTGGCATCTGCCTTGTACGCATTACCAATTATTGCGCTCCTTTTTTCTATCCAGTTTAATGTAAATGAGTGGGTTTGATAGATCAAATTGCTTGATAGTCTATTGAAAGTACATAGCTTTTTGAATATTGGTGAACATCATAGTCTACCAGGTAGTTGCGGTTTATCGTCACTAAACTGATGGTGCATTACCCTGACGATAAATGATGCATAATGTAAAATGTAATTTTCTTTTTTGGTCTCAGGACTCTTGAAGTTCAATACCTCATCAGGTGTACTTTACAGTGCTCCATATTTCAGTACTAGAGGTGTGCTAGTGTTGTTTCCACTTCGTTTAGTCTCTTCCGTCGCAGATAAGTCCAAAGACCACTGTGAGACAGCTAGATATCAAGTCAATGAGATATTGATCTTCACAGAGTAGTGATTTATGCTTTAAATATTTGTTTTCACAAACACTAAATCAGTGCTTTCTCTTTCTAAATCTTAAGAGACTACATTGTACCTCAAAGTTTATAAAAATTTGTACAATTTCTGGATTACAGTGCAGTTTTATATGATTTGCTGCAAACAGTGTTAGTTCTCAGTCATTTAAGAGGTAGAAAGTAAGACAACTAAATTATAATAATTTCAAAGTGGTTCAGGAAAGAATCTAAAGGCTTTACCACAACATGAGGCCGCTGGAGAAACCATTTTACTGTCTAGACTAATCTCTATTTTTGGATTGACCGAGCCTTATGATAAACGCTATACAATATCATAATTTTAATGTTTAATAAACGACTACTATTAGTTTATGACATAACTTTTTATTTATGTATAACTTTTTATAACAATTTTATTCTCAAAGAATAATTATAAAAATGGATTTATTTTCAATCACAATACTAAATGCAAGTCTAAAAAAAGTTAAAGAGAAAGTAAACAATAAAAACCTATTAATTTACTGTACAATATTCATTTTTATTTTTCCAAATTCTTTTACCGATTTCTATTTTGGATTAAGCAGCTTTTCGGATTACTGAAATTCGGGTCAGCGAGACTACTGTATAAAAATTGCAAAATATATAAATTCATTTGATCTGTTTTATACCTCCAAAATTTATATAATACATGCAGCTTACAAGATCTACAGACTAGTTGCTTGTCATTAGCAAGAAGTATGAAAAATTGTACCTTGTCCAAGATCTGGACAACTTGGCCCGTAGAGTTCTCTTGTGCAGCACAGATGAGCGAGATTACTCGTGTAATAGGAGCTTCCAGAGGCAGGTTGTGTAGTTTGGCAAGACTCTGCCTTCTGGCTGATTGTGCACCTGTAAAACATTCAGTTGATAAAGAAAAGCGCACTAAAAATCAATAATATAACAGGTGTTAGTTATACCACGCTCAAACACTGCAGTATCGGATGCAAACTAGGGTTGTCATATACCTGATCAGTGGCGTAGCCGGGAAGTACCTGAGGGGAGGGTCCATGATATTTGTATGGGGGGGGGCATTTTTTCCCAGAAATATGTTTTAAAGAACCAGTTTTAAAGGTCAAATTAGCAATTATTTAAAAATTGTAGGTGTATTAAGACACAATTTAAGTATTTTTTATCAATGAGATAAGTCATACAATATTTATTACCTTAATAATTTAAATTGTTCCATTTTGTTTGCTATAAATAAAACTAAAAATTACTTAAGTTTTATCTATGCGCATTTAAATATTTATTAAAATAAGTTTATTCACTTTCTGTTATTTGATTTTTAAGTTTTGATCATAATATACTTCATTATTTCAGAACCGAAATGTTTTCACAATAAAGTTTTTCATAAGTAAGGCAGGTGTAATCATATAAGCTACTAGATGTACCCGCCGGCTTCGCCGGTCTTAATATTGAGTTTGATTTAGAACCTAATAGCTGAAAGAATTCGAGCATTTTTGCTTCTTCTATCAATATTAGATTTTTTAGGAGGCATGTCATAAAAAGTAAACTGCAAAACAAATAATTATTTATTTTTTATTTTCACGTTTCGCCACATGTTTTAATTACCGAGGAAAAAAGCTTACCACCAAATACAGATCACCTGATCAAGTTAAAGTATTGTGTGCTACACTCTCAAGGTGAAATGTAGAACTACAATAAATCAAAACATATACAGTACTGTTGTTGTGAGAACTTCAATCTGCTTATGGCATGTGAAACTACATTAAACCACACAGTCATATGTTTTGATTCAGATTCTCCATTTGAATAACATGGGATCTTTAGGAGCCCGTAGGGCGGGACCCTGTGGACGGATCTGCATGAAACTTCACAGAAACCATCTCGGGAGTATACAGGACAACATCCTAAAGTTTCATGGCGATCGGTTGGATGGTTTGGCAGCGCATAAACTTCAAACATATATATATAAACATCCTCTTTTATAAATATAGATAAATGAAAAACACCTCTACAATGAAAGTAAGACATCATTTATCACATTAACTTATCCCATGTCTGCTTATTTATTGCATTGCATTGACAGTGTAATGTACAGTGTGTGTTTTAACGTATTATTTTAAGATAATAATAATTAAGTTTATTCTTAATTATTTCAAACATGTACCCAGAATATAGTTTTATATCTCCATTATCACACAGTAAAGCCGGAATCGGGGAGGGGGGGCAAAACAAGAACCAAATTCTTCTTACGATGTGTGCCGAATGGTTTTTAGAAATCTCACCAACCCTGATGGAAGTAGAGATATTCTTTCTGATTTGGCTACATTCTTTTATGACCCTGGACAACGTTTTTGGGCATTGAGAAAAAAAATTCAAATTAGTTGATGATTACCTCTCAATTACCTTAGAAACAGTTGTTAGAAGAGATATCAGTCTGAAATTGCTCATTACAGATTTTTATCCTGATTTGAAAATAGGAACAACTTTAGCAATTTTTAATGCGTTTGGGAACTCACCAGATGTAATACTTAAATTGACAATGTGCAATAAAGGTTCTATCAGTACTTCAATATTAGTTTCTTTAATAATATTAGTAGGAATATCATTCCAACCAGGTGTCGAGCGACATTTTATATTTAGTATAGACTCGAATAGTTCTTGTCGAGTAACAGGTCTCATTATAAAAACTGAGTCCACGGCATGAGTGACATCTTCATCGCCTACAGGCCCATTTTGGGTGAGTGCACTAGCCAGCAGTGCTCACACTGTGGAGAAATAATTGTTAAACATATTGCAGATCTCTTTAATCTTAACTGGAGAGGCAGTGTCGCCGTGCTCGCAGTAAGCCTCCACAGAGAAACCTTCCCTCTTCACAGGCCGACCAGCTGCCTCGTTAACTACCTGCCAACATTTTCTCGAGTTTCCTGATGCAAGATTAATTTTATTCCTAAAATAGCTAAATTTAGCTTTCTTTATTATAGAATGTAAAATATTGCAATACCTATTATAATTGTTACGTTGGCATGTATTAAAAGGTTGATTTCTGAGTTTCCTACTTAGTTTATCGTGGTATCTAATGGACCTAACAATACCAACCGTAATCCAGAGCTTTATTTTAGTGATCGCTGCTCTTTTTATAATTGTTTCAGAATTGGATCTAAGAATGAATTTCAAAGTATTTACAAACTCGTTTGTATAGAGAAGTCTGGGGTGTCCATGTTGGGTGGTAATCATTGTGCGGATGTTCTGTGGGGGAGATAACTGAGTATCAGGCTTGTCAATTAGCTGAAAATCAGACCAGCACTACGTGGTTTGGATTCCACGTAAAGCTGTAGGTCCCTTAGTTGCCCTGGCTGTTGGGCTATTAATAAATTGCCTTTTCTGAAGAACAGTTGAACTCAGTTAGTAACCAGACTACATTCATCCATACTCATCCTACACTCATATAACCATTCATATTCGCCTTAAAATACCAACAACGTTGTGTCGGCGTCTCATATGTAGTAATAGTAATAGTAGTAATAACATCATTACATTCAATTACCTTGTTCCAATCATGATGTGATATATTTTGCCAGTTTCTTACTGTGATAGTTTTTTCTAATTCACTGCTCATAACTTTATTGTAGTTAGACATTTGTAAGCAAATTGTCCGATGGTCCGTTATTGAAGAGTCCAAGACGACTGACTCATTAATATTAACTGGTATATTTTTAGACAATTTCATAAAAAAATGATCAATACATGTATATTACTGGCAGGTCGTGTGACTTTATTAATACATTGAATGTAACCAGCATTCTGAAGTATGTCGAGATATGGGTCGTGATTGGAATTTTGAACAATAATTAAAATATTGCAATTTAAATCTCCAGCAAATATACTGATGCCATATAGACATCATTACTATTGTAAAAGTTTTCTAATCCATCGTTAAATAAATATAGGTCGGTATATGGACTAGAAAAGTTCAGTTTATCTATGAGTTGTCTGTAACTCGAAATCGGTGATTTTTTCATTACTAACTACAACCTTGTTTACTTAAAAATTTAGATAATTTTTCCTCTCCTTAAAAGTTCCAGTTATTAAGGTTCAACTATATTGCAAGTTACCTTCTTATCGTATATTTAATCACTACCAGGGTGGCGTAGAGGGCCAGTTACAATCATACAGTGGTGTGTTTATGATTTTGTTAGCTCTATGGGCAATCTAGAATATCAGACCCCCTAAAATGAAAAACAACAAGAGCCAATCATGAATCCATGCACTGTAGGGAATATGTATACATATAGACTACCAATGAGAGGACGCCCAAGCACCGTGACAATACTGAGCCTATAACAACTCAGGCAACATAATCCATTACTTTCTATGGGCCAAACTTCTTGCCTCTAAGTTATATGACTATAGAACTATGACACTTCTACGATCAGATCGGCCATAGTTAAGGAGCTAAGGCAGTGGCTTGCTATGCAGCTGGCCTGAGCTTAGTTCCTGGTTTGACCATGGAGTTTTTATCTTGTGGTTCCGAAACCATATAAGTCGTTGGTCCAATGAGCCTGAAAAACAAAAAATGGTTTTGTCCAACCAAGCTCCATTGAGTATTTTCTCACTGAGAGACATAACAAGTTTAAATTACTACTACCAACAAAGACTTATTATTTTTTCTGTTTGTTATCTTGTCACGTCAGTACATATATGTATATAATCTAGTAAATTCATTAATATGAGCTACCTATTGCTTACCTTCACTATTGATGGATTTCAGATCATAAGATCCTTTTCTGATGGACGGAACACTTCCCCGAGGGTAAATGTGGTTTTCCAAGGGGTTATCTTGGACGTAAACATAATGAGTAGGCTCCCTGTAACATCCATTGCATTGAATTAGATCAAAATGTTAAGATATATGTTTTTAAAACAATTAATTATTGAAACCAGTCGGGAGAAGAGTGATGTGATCTTAATGTTACTCTGCTTAATATGGTCTTTATATTATTTTTGGTTATCTTTTTGACAGATTTTCGTATCAATCTGAGAAAATAAGTAAATCCAACTTTTAATATCATGGTGTATGAGAATTTTTAAATACAAAGTATAGTTATAGTGTTATATTAATGTTGGACAATTTGGGATGTTCTTCAAGCCTAATTTTTGATTTTATCATATGCCATTATATGTTTGTTTGTTTTGGGGGATTACAAGTAATTACAAAAGTTTTCACATAGTTTAATATTTCAATCTGTTCTGTGATTGAACTATTGTGTGGATTTATCATAAGATGTCTTTAAGCAATACCATTTTAACAACTTTTATATACTGTACTGAGTACATAAATTTTTGTTATCATAATTACATTAAACCCTAAAATGAGTATTTTAACAAAGCCATTTATGTTTTGAGTTTAGGACTGCCATCGTATCAAACAATAATCCTTGTGTTATAAAATTAGAAAGCTATGAAGCTCAACCTTAAGGTCAAAACCAAAATGATTGTAAAATAATCTTTCAGAAACTAAAGAATGAACTCTGTATCAAATCTATATGTCCCTTTTTTATACACCACTTATATATAAGTATCCTGAAATTAAACAATCAGGATACTTATATATAAGTGGTTATTACCGAACCACTTATATAATAACCGAAATAATAATAGCTTTTGTACACCTTCCTGAATTCCATAACAGAATTCCCATTCAAACCCTGCTCTTTCCTTTCGCCATGACAACTAACCTGTCTTTCACGAGCTGACAGACAATTATAGGTGATATCACATGTTTGCCCATCTCATGAATGAAGTCAATGATCAGCCATGTTGATTTATTTTATTTCTATTCCAATTGCATCTGCTCTATACAAATACAAATTGTAATGGTGCCACATTTAAATTTATAATTATGTCACTGGCAATATATAAACATCCAATTTGATCAGTCAACAATATGAGCACGTTCTAAAAAGATATTGTCAAAAAACTGGTTTACTCTGGTCAATACTAGTTAAATAAATTAAGGCGTGTAAGCTCTGCTAGGATCTCAGGGTATAATGTGTTTATACTGATCACTTGCAGATTAGTTCAGCTATGGTATTCATAAGCATTCAGCTGGAGTTCAGGTAAGATTAAGACTTCTAGTTTGAGTTTTTATTATTTTATTATGAGACGTCAATTTAGGGGTTTAAATCTGAAATTGCTGAGCTTCCCCAAATATCCTAAATCTTCCAACATTTTCAGCTGTTCATCATAGGAGTACATCCTGTATGTTAATACAGCTGAAGCTTATGTCGGCACTGGTGGCACAGAGCTGTAACCCAGGAACTACTTGGGGACAAAGTGTTCAGGAGATTGTAGGCGATAGATCCTATGCTCGGTCCTCTTAATACTGACTCGGAGTCTGCTCAATGGTTTCCATCGATGTGGACACTACTAGAGAAGTCTGGGGTGTCCATGTTGGATGGTAGTCAAAGTTCGGATGTTGTACAGGGGAGAGAACTGAGTGTCAGACTTGTCAGTTAGCTGAAAATCAGACCAACACTACATGGTTCGGATTCCACGTAAAGCTGTAGGTCTCTTAGTTACCCTGGCTGTTGGGCAATTAATAAATTTCCCTTTCTAGGGAACAGTTGAAATAAGTTAGTAACCAGACTACACCCATCCACACTCATATAATCATCATTCATATTCGATTGTGAGAACTGAGATCATTCGAAGATCATTCGAGAATCGAAGAATGAGATCATTCGATATCACTCAGAGAACTGAGTGTCAGACTTGTCAGTTAGCTGAAAATCAGACCAACACTACATGGTTCGGATTCCACGTAAAGCTGTAGGTCTCTTAGTTACCCTGGCTGTTGGGCAATTAATAAATTGCCCTTTCTGAGGAACAGTTGAAATAAGTTAGTAACCAGACTACACCCATCCACACTCATATAATCATCATTCATATTCACCTTAAAATACGCACAATGTTGTGTCGGTGTCTTATAAATAAGAATAAGAATATTAGAACCATAATTCATACATACATCACCAAGTGTTCATACAAACATCTTTATTGAAAGTAATTAGACAAAGTATAATTGTTGAGCTTAGAACTTATTAATTCAAATTTTATAAAACCCTCATTACATAGAGTCATGTATATTCGACCCTCGATAATCTGAACAACCTGGTCGGAAAACTAGAAACATCCTTATGCCACAGCAGCTACTGAAGTATGCCACTGAAGCTGTAAGCAAAGTCATTAAGTCTTCTGAACAGCTGCTATATTGTTCAGTTGTTATTCTTAAATAACAAATAAATGTTTGGTACAGTAATAATGTCAAAAACCTTTTCTAATTTTAATATTTCACTTTCAGTAACTTAAACATTTCACAAACCCGAACATCATTTAGTCCACATACGTTTGGGTTTAGGTGCTCTACTGTACACTGACCTGCCAATGGCCTGGTAGGGCATTGCTCGACACTGCAGCGTGATGTTCTCTCCACTCTTGCTGCGCCAGCTGATCTTCCCCTCCCAATCAAAGCCCTTCTCGAGCTGCCGGGTGACCTGGTCCATGTTGCCAAGTTGATGGAAGTGTGGGAGACTATGAGCTAACAACTCCTCTGCTTTGTACCCAAACACTTGGCACCAAGTTCTGTTCACATACTGTTGACAACACCAACAACTCAATTTCCTTACTTTAGTTGTTATTCTATACACGGTGAGTCACTACTAAATGCATTAACTTCACCGACGGGTTTACCCAAAAAAGTTCACATAAATTACAGTAATCATGTAAGCATGTCATTCAAAAAATTTTTTAAATCATTAAGCATATAATTTTTAAAAATCACAAAATATGCCATTACTGCCAAACGGTTGAGAATCGGACTATAGTTTATATGAACTTTTTTGTTCCTTTTTGTCAGGTTAACTCGCTGGTGAAGTTAATGTATTTAGAAGTGACACCCTGTATATTTGATTAAAAGTACAAACTACTGTCAGCGCAGAAATTATGTGCACCCGAGTTTGAAGGTTCTTTTCTAAGAAACTAAGAGGCCCACGAAAACCCCAATCATACCATTTTTCTCCTTGTTTAATTGTGCGTTTTAAAATAAGAGTTTTAAGTTGTTATTATAAGTTCTAACAATTTTTATCTTAGTTGGAATAAAGAAAGTACCAGAATTTTAACTAGTTTTCACTGTACATCAAATTTACACCGTTATAACTCAAAAACTTGTTCATGTAAGGCATTTATATTTAAATATGTGGTTGTTTAGAATATTTCCTATAAGTTTTATAAATTTTAAAATTTAGAATGTGTAAGTAAATGAAGTGTTTTTATATTGATGTAAATCAATTTAAAACAACTGTATTTTCTTACATTTATGAAAATTATGTATCGTAATTATGTATGTAATAAGGATTACAACAAGACTAAATAATTAATTGTACGGCCTTTAGAAGCCAAGAAAACGATAGTTCATGTAATTGTTAAGGACTTTTTTTCTTTAAAACATAACATTATAAAATTTATAACATGTATAGAAAACATTCTTAACAACCACATATTAAAATATAGATGCGCTACATGAATGGGTTTTTGAGTAATAACAGTGTCAATTTGATATACAGTGAAAACTAGTACAATACCGGTACTTCTTTTGTTCCAACTAAGATAAAAAATATTAGAACTTATAATAACATTTTGAAATTCATAATTCATAATGCAAAAGTAAACAAGGAAAGCAATGGTATGAATGGAGTTTTCATAGGCCTCTTAGTTTCTTAGAAAACAACCTTCAAACTCAGGTGCATATAGTTTCTGCGCCGGCAGTAGGTGACTGCAACTAAAACAAAAAATCTTCCACTTAAAAATTCCTTCTATAACAGTACAAGCTCTCTGTATTCATTTTATTACTAAGTAAATTTTCTTACCATTTTTATGTTTCAACTGTGTAATTATTTGCTCATGTATGTTTAATTCATGCTTGTCTACGGTTCAATAGAAGTTATTCAATGAATCCTAGCAGTAATTACTGATATTGTTTGTTACTGCTATTAAATTTTAAAAGGTGTTATTTATGACTATGAAAAAGACAAATTAAAAGATTTAATATTAAGAATTAATTTTCAACGAATTCATTTTTTATCATTTAAACATTCCCATTATTAGTTTATTAATCTTTCAGATATATATAACTGATCAGAAAGATTAATAAAATAACAAGATAATAAAATAATATAAAAAATTATCTACTCAATAGCCACAAAATCTGCAAAATCACTGGACAGATTTTGATCAAATTTGGAGGGTAGTTGGCTTTTGTATTATAGAGACCGACTAAGAAAGGATTTTGGGAAATTCCATTCCTAACGGATAGAAACAGTCACTCAATGTTTCCTTTTTTCCCATAAAATTAACGTTGGCATTAATTTAATTCAAAAATTTATTTCAAACAGCTCATACAAAAAAACATAAACTTGACACATAAGCTTCGCTATTGTTATTTTCATTGTGACATGTTTAAGGTAATTTCTACTAACTCTTACATGATTGCACTACTTAACATCCCTTAAGGTAGACTTTTAAGGGTTTCTAGCTAGACTATAAAACTTTGTTACTTAGAAAAACGGCAGCAGGGTGTGCTTTTATATTAATGTGTTGGTTTAGAGATAACAACGGAGGTAAGGATAGTAAGCGAGCGCAGAGAACAACACCTTAGCGATGCAAGGGCTGTCAGCTAGTATGAATACAATACTCACTATGTTCAGTGATATGTAAAAAGTATTTTATTGAATTGAAAGGGCAGGCAGATCTTAAATTATAGTAAAATTGTCAGAGAGCAAGTAGAAAAATAAAACACCAGCCTCATAAAGCCAGAACTACTGTATGTAATTGTTTATTGTCTTCCAACGGCTTAGCCATTTAATTACAAAGAACATTAAAAGTATAACATACATATTCTAATTGTGTTATATAAATTGATAGAAAATATAAATAAAAATGAAATCAGATATAATAAACAAGTAATGGAAATTGCTAAAATGAACACAATGCAGCACAGAAACTATGAGGGGTTATATAAAATAATATTGAGACAATAAAATAAGTTGATAGAAATAAGCTGTTGGACTGTTATTGGAATGTTAATTAATAACATTTTCCTGGAAAACAATAGCTCTTTGTTTGAAACAAAGACCCCTCACCAAGATAAAGTTTATTCAAAATCGATATGTCTTAAAGTTAACAGCCGATTATTTAAACAAAATAAATACATCGTTCACAAAAACTTTATCTAAACAAAATAAATACAAGTTCACTCCAAGTAAACCACTGTACGTGTATGGGCGGGCGGGTGTTAAAACCGATGTACATGTGTGGGTGGGCGGATGGGTAAAAAATTAATTAATTTTCTTCGAATGTAACACCAAGTGACTCAAATATTCTCTTCCAAACCTCTTCTGAAGATCTTCTTTTACTTGAAGTCTATAATTAAAACGTCTAGACAAACTAGTGTTTTCAATCTGGTCTGTCAAGAACTCCATACTCCCTCGTATCATACAAAAACATTGCTGGTGTCAAAACCTCCATATCTTTACAAAACATGAGTTCACTTACGCGATCCTATTTGCAATTGATTGACCCACCCGCCCACCTGTACACGTACAATGGCATTGATTGTTTTTGAGTAATGGCAACTGTACGTAAACTTTATTCAATTGTAGAAACACCGTCTAATATAGCTCATTCAGGGATTTGAATCTTGTACGGTACTCTGTAAACTAAAGTCTGAACCACTGAGCCACCAACTGTTTTCTGAGGAAATTACTAGTAATAAAAAAAGTAACAAATATGACTCAATAAGATTTCCAAAACAAGTGTATCTCGCACAACACAAATTTACTAGAATATAATTACAAAATGTATAGATATTATTGTGATAGATTTTGGGGAACCACGTTTACAGTTTGTACATATGTTGTAATATAGTTGTAACATATGTTGAATTTCACCAATTTGTGAATTCAGTTTATCTTTGTTGTATTGAAAATCAGTTCTGTACCATTCATCTAAAATATTTGTTCAACCTTAAATCAATGATTTCAAAAATCTCTCTAAATTTAAATATTTGAACATAAATGTTATGTAAACTAACATTAAATTTGTGATAAATCTACAAATCAAATAGGTGCCTTTAAAAACGGAAAATTATGAAACCACATGTAGCAAACGCACTGTATGTTAGTACAATTATATTTGTAGAATAAGTATCCTTAATTGATGTTTTTACTTATGAAGCCAATCCTTTTTGACATACCACGATTTAATAGACCTTAAACAAATGTTACGTTAAATTAATGTAAAAAAATTGCTTTTGTTATATCAAAATAACGCTTAACTGTAAATGTTGGTTACATGGTTTAGGTCTCAAGAATTTCAGATTCAACATATGCCGCAATTTGTATTGATGATATATATTGAATAGATATATAATTTTCTTTTAAACATGTTTCTTTTTCTTGTAATAACTTATAGAACTCCCTAATTATCTATATTTCCACCTATATTATATTATATTTATCTATAATTATACTATTCCACCCGCTGAAAATTTAAATTACAGCATGTTGGTTATGACACTGTGTGTTAAAGAGTTATTAATAAAATGAATGTTTATTAGTAAATATTTCAGAATCAATAATAATCTGTTTACTTCTCATATACTACCAATAAAATTTATATATATATATATATAATATATATAAATTTATATATATATAAATTATATTTATATATTGAATAAGATTATTCAATGCTTATTAAAAAGACGTGTAATAAATTGAAGTTTATTTTCTTATATTCATTTTTTGTGGTTCGGAGCTCTGTCTTTTCTAGAGAAAATATCACAAAATAGGCCGCAAAACACTGAAACTTTCAAATTAAGCTTTAAACTTTATTATATATGAGAAGTAAACAGATTATTATTGATTCTGAAATATTTACTAATAAATATTCATTTTATTAATAACTCTTTAACACACAGTATCATAATTAACATGCTGTAATTTAAATTTTCAACAGGTGGAATAGTATAATTATAGATAAATATAATATAATATATGTGGAAATATAGATAATTAGGGAGTTCTATAAGTTATTACAACAAGAAAAAGAAACATGTTTAAAAGAAAATTCTGGATAGTTAAATGCATACTTCCTATTTTTAGAGTTATAAGATGTTTTAAAATGTATTATTTAGCTGATCAGCATTAAAAAGAATTTGTTTACCTAAAACATTAAGTTGTATAGCAACATCTATTTTAATATTCTAACATTGTGAAATCCTAAAACATGACACCTATTTGAAACAACATGTTTTAAAAACAAATGAAACGTATAAATATGTAAATTGAAAATACTGTAGAACATTCAACAGGGCAAAATGTAACACTATTTTATGGTAACATTACAATTTCTGAGGTACGCGACATTTATTTAATATTTATAAAACACAAATAAATTAGATCACATAGAACATTCTTGATTGATAGTATAGCCTACCTTGATTGAAAATCATTTAATCATTTGATCAATCCCATCATATTGTAGAAAGTAACACAATTTATTTATAGTCTAAACAGGACTCAATAGTAAGTCCGCACTCAACGTACATCATTACACCAGATAAGAGCCAAGACTAAAGGGAACTGTGATGTTCCAGATGTTAACATTCATTTGGACTCGTAAGACAAGCAACTGGAATCTTCTACGCAGTTGCTCGGCTCATGGCTTACTTTATTTGAATTGCGCTGAAACGTCTTTTGAACAGAACATTGTAACGGTAAAACTGAATTACAAACAGAAGGATATAAGGAACAATTTATAAGAATTGAAGAATTTATGACATTTATAAGGAACAAGTTTAGTTTATAAACTTCACTTGGTACATTAGGCAATATTGTACATAGAGGAAGAATAATCATATCAGCAGGTAAAGTTCATTAAAAACTTGAAAAATATTTTAGCACTGTAATGAACTGTAATTATTTTAGCAGTGTAATGCAGTAAGCAGAAAGTAAATATGTATCGGTTTTGTAATTTTGAATTACACACAAGTAACAAAAAGCTTTTGTTTTATTTCAATAATGCAACTTCAAAGCAAATGTTTGGTCTGTGCAAATACTGATGAGCTGTGTGAACAAGTGTCCTGTAAATTTCCATTACTATATTGATTTTTAAAAAAATTTACATTTTTTTTTTATATTTGTTACTTATAGATATCAGAGCTTTTCTCTAATAATCTATAAAAACACTAGAAGCAAAAAGCAGATGGATGAAAACTGCTACGAAAATCACAATAATGTTATTTAAATATTAACTTGAAATTTTTTATTGCTCTCATATTGAACAATGTTATAAATACTGCAATACTTGTTACAAATACTAACTCTACTAAAATCATTTGTATCTAAGAATTGGTGTATTATGAGTTATATCCATTCATATATATTATGTACAATATAATATTATATGAATCATATTAAATTCAATAATTACACCAGGCTATTGGTAATAAGTTTTGAAATAATATTTTGTTTAAGGCTAGTGTCATATCCCATCGTTTCTCTATTGTGGATGATATGCAATGCCTCAGTGGATCCATAGTAAGCTGCCGTGTAACAACAGTGGCAAGTAACCATGAACGGAGGCAGTCAAAGGAAACCACAATCGAAAACCACTATGTGTGACTGCTCCCATTTAATTCAATGCATTACTTATACACAGCGGTTTGTTAATGAAAAAAATGCTAAGTAAAACTAGTCATATTGAAGAAATTAGCAAAAAAAAAAACCTTCGTGATCTGTAGGCCGGTGTCATCACTTAAAACTAAAGCTTCAGGTGACAACAACAACATCAAGGTGTTATTTACAATATTTAAATCACCACTAATTCTCTGGGGGGAGCCCCTCCCCTCCTTTACACCTATTTTCATTAATCTACATCTAACATTACTATTGTAACACTATTGTAAGTACATTATAATAATATATCATTGTACATTTTATTGTACAAAATTAGTATTTTAACATTACTGTACATCTTTGTACACATATACGTACAGTGGTATTAAATCTCTGGGGGAGGGAGGGGGTTGTTGAGTCTCAGAGATACCAATGAGAATGGCCCACATCAAAGTACGGGAAAAACTTCCAGTGTGTTGTGGCCGAGTGAGGACAGAAGAGTGGGGGTGGTTTTTGGCGGTCACCCTCAACCCCTTGAGGAGTCTTCAACGACACAACAATGTTGTGGCATACCGCGGATTTGATAAATTAAAAAAAGGGGCGATGAATAAAAATTCACATTTGAGAAAACTGAGATTTATTGAAATTGAAATGTAAAAATAATATCCTGACGGTGAAGCAATATAAACTGACTGAATAAATGAAATGTAATACTATGTAACGAATCAGTGTACTTAGCCTTTGTTAAAGCTAAGTATTGTATCGAATCAGGTGTATGCGGACTGAGCGGGTCTGTGACTTGTCGCCAACAACTGTCGTTGAAGACTCCTCAAGGGGTTGAGGGTGACCGACAAAAACCACCCCCACTCTTCTGTCCTCACTCGGCCACAACACAGTGATATTATAAATAATATCTTGAGGTGATTGTTACAGAAACCTTCAGTTTAAAATAACTCCCTAATTATCAATAATAAATAATTCTGTTTGTACCTGAATGCTGTGAGTGTGATCTGTGACTAACACCAAATCCCGACTTTTGTCCAGCGCGAGATAAATGGCTTCGTTTTGTGCTAAGAGAGCATGTAGTGCCACCTGGCCCTGGGCAAGCTGTATAAGTTCGCTGACCGCCTGAGCCCAAGACAGCGGTTCCATCACAACCTGTTGCAACAACAACAATGAAGAACTCACACTGAAGCTTAAGAACAGACAACTTTGTCTTATATTATAACAAAATACTGACTCTTTTGAAATCGAAATTAATTTCGTATCAAAAATCTAATTTTGAAAAAAATATATACTGGACACAATATTGTATTAGAACTTATATTTTTATTGTCGCTAAATCTAAACATGTTATTGCTTGCTAATGACTGAGCGGAAGTAAAACCATGAATTTAAAAAAAAAATTGAAACTTCACTCCCCAGTTCATATGGGTTTGCAAGCCTGTTCATGAACTTTACTAAACAAGTGAAGTGCCGACGGTTGGCTCAGTGGGGATTCAAACCTTGGACATTGCCCTCCGCAGTAAGAAGCATTAGCCACTGAGCCACCATGTCGGCAGACTTTTAACCATTCAGACTTCATTTTCTCTCTCTCTATAGAAGATCAATTTCAAGTTATAAACGAGCAAAACTTTGTGGTAACTGGTAGGTAACTTGAAGTGACAATAAGCATAATTTAATTAATTTGTAACAGCTGGAGCTATCTGCCATAACAAATGTTTCTGCAATTCGTAGCATTTATTTATTCTTAATATGCTGATTACCAAGCTATGAGCGAATATGATTTTCAAATTAATGTGATGAGTGTGAGCGAATTTCATTGTTACAAACTATGGCCAACTATTCGTTAGAAAGTGTCATTGTTAATAGCCCAATCACAAATTAACAGTTGGAGCTTATCAGTTAATACATCTTTAACATTTTGTTAACTCTGATTGGGATCAAACAATGATCCATTATGTAATGACGCCTGGGTTCAACAGAACAGTGTATTAAGTAATATGATACATTACATATATGAATGGCCATTTATCCATGCTAGACTCAGTCCACCTATGGAGTGTAAAAGATTAACTACACTTTTTTTATTTTTGGAATTTAAGCACACTTCAAAAAACTGTTTAAAATTAATCTAAGGAATGGTTTTCGAAAATAAAAAAAGTTTAATCCTAGAAAACATTTTTTTTCACTATTAATTTTGATTAACATAAGTGATCAATACTGAAAGATTAATCTATATGTATGTCAGGGCTCTAGTCTTGCACCTATATTGTTGATAAAAATAACTAATAAACGGTTGATATATATTGTCATCGATAAGTTGTTTATCATACACCGTCTAACTCAATAATCAATACATACCCTGTTGATGCCGATTTTCAACGTTGCTCGAAGTTCTTTTTCATCTTTCTCCGCTGCACTGAAACAAACGAAGTGTTAAGATTTTGTTGAGTAAATCACAAAGAGCAAAATACATCAATAACAAATTATGTGAAGGTTGCTTCATTTCTTGTACAACAATACAATTGTATCAATAACACACAAAAGAGCATCCTAGACTCTATTTACAATATCAGGTTTTAAGAAGAATATTTAGAATTTTTTATTTACTCCAACTTAGAAAACAATGAACAAAATAAATCACTTGTAGACATCTATCTATAATTATTTCATGTCAAGTTGTCTCTATTTAATGCACTTTGTGACAAACTCTCATGTAGTTAGACTTTGTGCAATATTCTTATTTGCGTATATGAGGCACTGGAACGTTGTGCATATTTTAAGGGGAATATAAATGATTACATGAGTGCAGGATAAGTGTGGATGACTTATCCTGCACTCACGGTAATCTGGTTACTCATTGATTTTGAATTATGCTCAGAAAGAGGCATTTATTAATAGCCAAATATCCAGGGCTACTATGGCATCTACAGCTTTATGTGGAATCTGAACCACTATGTATTGATCTAATTTTCAGCTAATTGACCAGCCTGATACTCAGTTCTCTCACCTATACAACATCCGGATATTGAACTACCACCCAAAATGAACTCCATACATTTCTCACTGATAGTAACCATAGACAGGATGCTGTCAGTATTAAGATGACCATGCATAGAACCTATCGTGTACAAGCTCTTCAACACTTTATCCCCAAGTAGCTGGGTCAACTCAATTTAATATTTATGAAAGTGAAATCAAATGTTCAATTTTATATTTGTCAGAGGTTTTAATAACTGTACAAACGATGTCTTATGAATATTTCTTAATAAAAAGGAATTTCATATATAATTTTTATAATTTAAATTTGGGTCTGTTAATTATGATTTTTTTCTTCTATCAAAATAAATTTAAACTTCAGTGTTGAATGTCAAATGAATTCAGTGTTGTTATTAACTTTAATAAGTGAGGTATTTTAGTTCTTTGGAAAATAACTGGTTTCTAAAGTATCATATTGACCTTGTTTTGTATTTGAATCTGGGAATCCAATTGTTATGATCAATGCATATTGTGTTAGGGTATGCTGTATGCTATTAAGGAAAATAATTCTATAGCAACATCACGTGTTTATTAAGAACTTAACTTAGCATATACTTTATGGTGGATAATTATTTTAATAATATGTAGGGATTAATTGCATGTATGTAGTTAATTGTTTTGTGCTCAATTTACATTTCCTTACCTGAATAAAAAAAAATACAGTTCTGACATTTTTAGTGGTTAGTTTTAGGTGGTGTATTCAATCAGTTTAGTAAATAAACAATACTGATTGCAGAAACAATAGAGCAAAAGAACCAGGAGAATTTCACCAATAGAATTACAAATTTACCCTAAAAGTCAACAGTCATCGTTTTGTAATTTTTATATCACCAAAATAATTCGTTAAAAAAATCAACTAGGTAATATCAGTGGCGTGTGAAAATAAATATTTTTAACAAAATATTCATGATGTGAACTATAATAATTGGTTGTGAATATCTTCAAAAACTAGTTCACAAAGCTCAGGATTCAATAATAGATTTGTTTTGTAATTTTTTTTATGCATTGAACGATCCACTATTTTACGAAGGGTAAAAAGTGCAATAATTAGGTCTACTGTAGAGTTTAATTTTTTAAAATATGGAATTGGAAAATTAATATAGAAGGAATGAGAATCAATGAAGAACGACATGAACGCCTTCATTACGTTACTGCAATACCTCTACAGCTACGTGTTACTAAATGCCAAACCCTATTTGCAGGAGCTATCAAATTAGTAGAAATTCTTCTGTGGTGCATTAGTCTGCAATTTACCAAGTGATTTTAATCTACAGTATATATATATATATATATATATATATATATATATATATATATATATATATATATATATATATTTGCAGGAGCTATCAAATTAGTAGAAATTCTTCTGTGGTGCATTAGTCTGCAATTTACCAAGTGATTTTAATCTACAGTATATATATATATATATATATATATATATATCTACCAACTGATTTTAATCTACAGTATATATATAATATATACTGTAGATTAAAATCAGTTGGTAGATATATATAAGGCATTTACCACTCATCACGATTTCTCCTAAACTACGTCCAATTGACTTGAGCTTTTGTAAATAGGTTTATCTTGGCCCCTAGAGGCTTACTAAGAAAGGATTTTCTTCTCAGACTCGATCCCACTGGCTTCCAAAATCACCATGGCATTCTTATGGAGCTATATTAATTGGTTGATTTGTTTGATTAACAGCTGTTAAATAAAAACAAATAGAAAAAAATAATTGTGGTTGGTTTACATTTTAAAATTATTACAATAATTGAGTATAGTAGTAAATTATACATAACATCAGCTGTTCTAAATTGGATATTTGATTAAATAATTGTTTTTTGAAAAAACAATTTTTGTTTTATTTACTTGAAGTAATTTTTGAATGTTCTTGAATTTGTTGGAGTTTTTACTTATATTTTGATTGCAAGTCTTTAAACTAATCTTACCATTTAGGTTAGAAGTCGAACACCTTTTGATTGTATAAGATCATTAATCAAACTCAATATTATGTCCAGCAAAGTGGGTGGGTACCGCTAGTCTATATACACAAAAGCCATTTACAACTATGTCTCCAAAAATATACGTCCAATTGACTTATAATTTTATAAATAGGTTTATCTTGGCTCCTAGAGGCTCACTAAGAAAGAATTTTCCTCTCCTACCTCAGGACTCACTGGCCTCCAAAACCCCCATGGTATTTTTATGGAGCTGTATTAATTGATTAATTTGTTTGATTAACAGCTGTTATATAAAAACAAATAAAATAAAATTGTGATAGGCTAAAATTTTAAAATTAAAAATAATTGAGTACAGTAGTAAATTATACATAACATCAGCTGTTCTAAATAGGATATTAGATTAAATAATTATTTTTCGAAAACAAAGTATTTAGTTTAAGCAATTTTTGAATGCTCTTGAATTTGTTGGACTTTTTACTTATCTTTTGATTGCAAGTTTTCAAAATCAATATATGACCGGCGAAGTGGGTGGGTGCAACTAGTATTAAAATAAATCCTAAAACTAATTCATGGGTTACACAATTAAAGTTACAAACATAACTAATTTTAATGAACACAGAAGTTCTGCATATTATATACATCAGCGATTCTAACCAATGATAAGAGTTTAATTGGTCAAATATGACCTGACTGTAGATCTGAAATACTTCTGTTACGTTAACATATTCTACATATCTTGAGTGTACATAAATAATAAACTCATGCTTAAAATTTGGAACAGTAGTTTTATTACTATGCTTTAATTTTTAAATATTTGTACTATTAATTTAGTCATAAGGAATTTAGTCATAGTGAGAAGTAAATTAGCATGGAAACAAAGTATGAGACAGGAGACGACTATCCAATACTTTGTGCGTATTTTAAGGCGAATATGAGGATGAGTGTGGATGATCTGTAAGCTGAGTTCCATTTATGCTCAGAAAGGGCCATTTAGTAGCCCATTAGCAGGGAAACTACAGGACCTACAGCTTTACGTGGAATCTGAATCGCATAGTATAGGTCTGATTTACAGCAAATTGACAAGTCTGATTCT